>VYXD01003617.1:923461-973276 GCA_013397195.1 Hylia prasina | reverse complement strand
CTCCAGCCGCGAAACCGAAAGAGTTTTCGGGTGTTCCGTGCGCGGCTGCCGAGGCTCCGCAGCCGGTGCGGGGTGTCGGTAGCGGCGTTACGGGGCACGCTGCTGCTCGCGGCCGGCGTTCGTTCGTGTGCCCGCCCACGCTCCTTTGAGTGATTTCCTCGCTTTAGGAGCATTGGTAAATATTTACGTCTTTTCCGAGTGACAGGCGAGGCAAAATTGTCTTATCTGCATTTGAATGACAGGAGAGATTCTCTTGCAAATCGCACTTAACACTTCATGAAATACATTAGTGAAGCTATGCACCTAAATACCAAAGCAATTCTTAAGTGTGAGCTAAACAGATTTCTACTGATCTACTACCCGGAAAAAGGTTATAGCAAACGATGGTTGGACTCTTCTCCCAGACAGTGAGTGACAGGAGAGGGCAGAGCCTCAAGCAGTGCCAGGGGAGGTTCAGGCTGGGCATCAGGAGGAATTCCTTCACTGAGAGAGTTTTTAAATATTCCAGTTTTGGAATGGGCTACCCAGGGCGGTGGCGGGGTCACCATCCCTGGACGTGTTCAGCTGGATGTGGCACTCAGTGCTCTGGGTGACAAGGTGGTGTTTGGTCACAGGTTGGATTCGGTGATCTCAGAGGTCTTTTCCAGCCGGAATTGATTCCGTGATTCAGTGGTTTGATTTCTGTTTTGCTCTAGATCTTTGAAATACCACCGAGACTTGGTCACCGGGGGGGGTGGATTGCTGAGGATACGGCTCTGCCCTCTGCACTCAGGACATGTATGGCTGAAGGGCTCAGCCCCTTCCCTGGCTGCAGGGCAGCGCTGTTCTCCTTCCCACCATGTGACCTGGCACACCTGCACAGCAAATAGCTCCTTTTTTCAAAGGTAAATGCCGCAATTGTTGGGTTTTCCCACTATATGTGTATGTTTGGATTCGGTTATGGCTTGGCTTCATCTCCTTTCGCTGCGAAGAATAAAAGAAGCAGTTACATCTTTCTTTTTGTACAGTTAGTTCAAGATTTCATGCTTTTCCAGCCTTCNAGTGACTCAAACTGACAGAGAGCAGGGTTAGATTGAGTATTAGGAGAAGTTCTTCCCTCTGAGAGTGCTGAGGCCCTGGCAAGGATTTGACAGAGAAGCTGTGGCTGCCCCTGGATCCCTGGAACTGTCCAAGGCCAGTTTGGACAGTGCTTGGAGCAACGTGGGATAGTGGAAGGTGTCCCTGCCCATGGCAGAGGGTAGAATAAAATGATCCTTAAGGTCTCTTCCAACCCAAACCATTCTGTGATTCCAGTGTTCTGTGGAGTTTTTCAGACTAGCAGGATCTGAGGTGACTCCATTGCTGCTTAGTGAGGGATTTTTGTTTTTAGAGGAAAGCAGTCTGTGGTGAGAATTTTAGTGCTCTGTTATAAAAATAGCAAAGACAGGAAAGTTCTGTGTAAATATCCTTTGCTTGTGACAACAGGGATTTTTTTGACCTATAAATTTTAGCAGGAGATTAAGGGAAAAAGCTAATTAAACTTTGTGCCACTAGACCTAGATTCCAGAGGCACCAGTAAAATAATATAAAGAGCTTTGCATTGTAGTTCTGGAAACCGTGCAATGTGTGGGGAAGGAGATTTTTTTTATTTTTTTAATGTAAAATGAGTTTTCACCCCTTTTTTTCCTATTTGCACATTTGACTACAGTGCTTTACTTCTACTGTTTGCTTTACTTCTACTGTCTGCTATCCTACAGCCATTTTTTGTGTGATGTCCCTTTAATGCTTTAATCTCTTTAACTGCATGCACTTGGATGTTGTAAGAACACCTGCATGGAGGCTGCTAATGAGCAACTGAAATCCTGACTCTCACCACACTTGAAAAATGGGGTCCTGTTGTGGCTGAAAGGGAATATTCTGCCACTGGAAGGCTTGAGTTCCCGTTTCTTTGCCCCCCCAGAATGAGCACATGCCGATGGTGCACACCGAGTGGTGCTGACACCACCGAGTTCCTGAAGCACTATGCTGCTCAAAGGCTTCCCCAGGAAGATTTTGAAGGATCCAATGATGACCTCTGTTACTGCCTGGAGTGTGTGGTTGAGTATCACAAAGCGAGGGAAGAATGTCCAAGATTGCATGAGGTAATTAATTAAGAAGCTTCGGTGGTCCAGTCTTAGTGTAGAGGGAGGGGTTGTGTTTTACTGGGTTTTGGGAATAGGTTGTGTTGCTTTTTAACTGGTTTTTCATATGGCATTGCAAACTGCTGATTGTAAAACAGAGATCCTCTTGTTTTGCATATATTCAAATTGGCAGGAGCTAAGCCAGTAGCTGTAGATTGCTGACTTGACACTATAGCTTGGACTTCTTTCATGCTGTTGATGGTTTGTCATCTGAAACAAGGAACATCTGCCAGACTAACAGCTCATTTCTTTATTGTGTTTTCTCTTTTCTGCTGGTTTCTCTTCAGTTATTGGTTTGTTCCTGTTCTTGTTTGATTTCACTTCTCATTTGTAGTTTTCTCCTGTTTCAATTTCAGAGATCAGATTGTGCAATTAATCAAAAAATTTAAACCTCTTTTGTAGTCCTCCCTTGCATAAATATAAAATTCCAATTGTATATTGTTAGAAAGCTTATTTTCTCTTCTGTGTATGTAAAGTTGGTGTTTTTAGCTAACTGATCATAATACAGATGTCTGAAAGGTTACTCTTTAGACTGGTCAGCTAGATTGCTGTGGAGTGCAACTTCTAATGTGATTAGGAGTTCCACAGACTGGAAATAAGAGAAGTGTCTGAACCTACTGCAAGTTCCTTTCTGTGTCCATTTACTGCAGTGAATAAACTTGGTGTCTAATTGAGGTTTGGTGCAGTTACTTAGACTGAGTAATGTTAAGTGAGTGAATCCCTACAAATATCCAGCAAATCAGTCAGTCTCTTTGCATTGCTTATATTCTTTTCCTTCCACTAATTGCAAAATCTGTAAGAAGGAAAGATTTCATAATTGCTTTTCCTATCTTCCTAAATGTGATCTTTTCCTGTATTGTGTCTTTCTGTGTATTGGCCAGTGGAACAAAATTTTGTGACTAACCTAAAATAAGTATTGAAATGAATACCAATATTTAATAGAATGATGAAATTCCATCTGGTCTGAGGGCTATTCATTTTAAACTTACTTTGTAGTCTTAACTTTCAAGTGAGATATCTGTGCTTTGCATAATTGCATTCCATTTCAAAGCTTTAGTGTGTTGGACCATGCGCAGAAAGAAACTTTTCAAGGTGATATTTCAATTTCTGAAAGCGCAGCTAAGATTCCTGTATGTGGGTAATAAATGTCCTTAATCTCTTCCTTCACAAGTACCCTTTGCTTGTCGTTTTCCCCCACTGAACAGGACTTGTGGGAGTTGGAAACCTCCCGCCTTGTTGCCCACATGGAGAAATCCATGAGCGAGGAAACAGGAGAGGATGACGAGCTGTTCCTGGTCGATGAGAGCGGCGAGACGCGTCTCTCTGGTTACGTGGGCCCAAATTTTGAGAACAACCTGCGAGTGCCCCTGCTGGAAATACTGAAATACCCTTATCTGCTGCTGCATGAGAAAGTCAGTACGTATCTGATCACGTCCCCGTGGAAGGGAATGGTGGTGCTCCACTGCAGGAGGTGAAAATAAACAGTAGTTAAACCAGAGGATCAGTGTATATGTTTATTTTGATACTAAATACACTTTTTTTTGTGAGCCTGTAGATTAGTCCTTACTATAACTGTGTCTTACCCTTTTAGGTGAGCTGTGTGTAGAAGTGCTCTGTAAAATGGAGCTGAGTCATGACTCCTTTCAGGTCTTTGAGAAATACCCAGGAATTTATCTCTTTTTGGTACACCCAAATGAGGTGGTAAGTTCCTTTTTCTGTTCTGCTGAATCCTGGTTTTGTGCACCATGTTGATACTGAAGGGACTGAGTGCTGTCTTTGCATGATTTTAGAAATCTGTGGTGCCTTTATCTGTAAACAAAACTTGACATCTGTTACAGGATGCAGTTCTCTCATTAGAATACCTTGGTCAGTAACATATAAAT
The DNA here is from genome assembly GCA_013397195.1 of Hylia prasina. Taxonomy (NCBI): domain Eukaryota; kingdom Metazoa; phylum Chordata; class Aves; order Passeriformes; family Sylviidae; genus Hylia; species Hylia prasina. Next base: position 969,234 of record VYXD01003617.1, on the reverse strand, counting down.
AACATAAAATTAGTACAAGTCAACTGCTGCACTGTTGCACATACATCCCAAGGACTTTTCTTTATAGATATTACCCTGACTTTTAGCTTCCTTGCCACCAACATTGTCTTGTAGGTATAGCAAGCCTGTTTCTCAGATTATTTTGAAGACTGATTTTTATTTGTTCTATTAGTGAAAATATGCCTTTGTCTCGTTTGTAATAGCAGTGCTTCCTCTTACAGAATTGTGATTTTATTTGTTCTTTTTATTAATATATAACTTTTTGTTTCAATGCTTAGATTCGTCGATGGGCCATCCTAACAGCAAGGAATTTAGGAAAGGTTGACAGGGATGATTACTACGACTTAGAGGAAGTGCTGACTTGTTTGTTCAAAGTTATTGAATTGGGGCTTTTTGAGAATCCAGATATTTACAGCTCTTCAATGTTTGAAAAGGGTAAACTCATCCTTCTGCCAGCTCATTTGTATGATACAGCCAACTACAAGAACTATTGGTTGGGTGAGTATTTGTGATCAGAAATGAATTTGTGTAGTCTCCCATTCGTAAGCACTTCTTTCATGTCAGAGCTCTAGTATTTCATAGGTGCTGTGTATTTTTTTACATATATACACAGGTTGCTTCTTTTTTTTCTTCTGTAGGAATTTGCATGTTGCTGTCAGTGCTGGAAGAACAAGCCATGGACTCTTTGTTACTGGGCCCAGACAAACAAAATGATTTCATGCAGTCTATCCTTCACACTATGGAGAAAGAAGCAGCTGGTAACTGGCTTTGATACTGAGATTAAGACAGTTTACAGCCCATTTTTCATCTTTATCAAATTCCTTGTTAAGTTCTTAGTAGTGTAATCAGAGGTAATTTTACCTAGGCCTATTTATCTTCTGAAAGGTGCAATATTTGGGCAATACTGACAAATACTGAAAGATGATATCCAGAGTCTGGAGTGGAGAGGGGATGGCAGTGCTTTTGCTAAATCTGGCTTAGAGGTTTTGAGAGGAAAATCTGCAATTCCCATGACTGTTTTCATTTAATGTACAGGCTGCATGTGCATGCAGAGTGCTCGTTCCATTGTGGCCTAAAGTTTGAATTTTGAGTCCTGAAGTAAAGAAACTCCTTCTGAATTGCTGCAACTTGCCTTAAAATTTGACTCTTCCAGCTGTCCATTTGAGGGGACCCCCTTTAGAGCTGTAAATTTAGATTTTAGAATTTAGGTTTAGTAACCCCATGGGTTGCCATGGCATAGTCTGGGAATGGCCTGTGAGCTCAAGACCAGGATTGCCTCTTAAATGAGCAGATCTTTATAGACTTTATGTTTATTGAGGGTATAATATTTTCTTACACGAAGAACACACTTGGAAGAACCAATTGCTTCTATTATCAATGTGAAGCATAAATTACCTGAGTAAATGAAGGTATAAATAACTGTGTAAGTTGTGCCACTTCGTAGCACACCTTGAAAAACTCAGTGTGAAAGAATCTGTTTCATGGAGCTGGGAAATATCAGTGTCATTTAATATTAATAATGGGCATCCAGGCTCCTGTTGATTTAAGACTGCATAAGGAGCAGTGTTTGTACAAATGAGGGAGCTTGACTTGCTTCATTCTTTTAACCAGGTTAAAAGTACAGTTGCAACTTCCTAGAATACTTTTGTATAAATGTTTTAGAAAAATCTATGAGAACCAGGTCTTTCAACTTCTGCTTAGCCTAAGAATGTCCAGGACTTGCATTTCAACCCTCTCCACTGTTGTTGTTGTGTTACAGATGATTCCACTGACCCCTTCTGGCCTGCCCTGCACTGTTTCATGGTCATTTTGGATCAGCTTGGATCTAAAGTTTGGGGTCAGCTGATTGATCCTGTCCAAGCCTTTCAAACCATAATCAACAGTGTGAGCTACAACAATGAAATCAAAAATATTCGCAGTAGCTTCAGGAGGTCAGTTCTTGTCAGTGCTGCTGTAATTTGTGTTGGGGGAGGGAGATGGCAATTAAAAAAATATCATGTTTCCAACTTGAAGCAAAGAAAAGCAGGTCCCCTAAAATTGTGAGGTTCTTTAAAAAAATATATGCTCACTTCTTTCTGGTAACTCTGGTGTCTGTGTTAAACTTGTTAGGACTTTTTTTCCTGAATTAGGAAGACTGTTAACTGTTCTGTGCTTCTTTAGTGTTAAAACCAACTTGCACTGAAGGTTAATGAAGATTGCCATGTTCAAGGTTTGGTAAATTTATGGGAAATCTTGAATTTTCAGTAGATGTCATTCTGGGCATTTGTTCTAGGTAGGCAAATCCATGACTCAATAGAAAGCTTTTTCCTGAGACAGTCACTTCCCCCACCTCTTAAATGCTGGATAAAAGAATCTCTATGCTTTTAAATATGGTACCCTTTCATTGGTGTGTTCTATTGCTGAGAATTTCTAATGGTCACTTGGTATGTGAAAAGCAACATCCGTCCTGACTTTCTCAGGGTTTTAATGGTGTGAGTCTGTAGTGATTTGTGTTTCTTTTCAGGACAAAATCTGAACCAGAGTCAGACTATGGTGATGACATGATTTCTTGCAGTCAGATTGTGTATAATTATAACACAGAAAAGCCTCAAAAGGTATTAAACCAGTATTTTATATTCCTTTTCTTTGAACTGGGGTCACTGAATGACACTGTCATGAATAAACATTTCTGAGTGTGGTCTTCTCTTGATGTCAATGTGTTGCATTTATAAAATGTCTTTTAAAGGATTTCCATGTGTTTTGGGTTGTCTGAGGTTAAATTATGTCAGTATGATGGTGTCTTTGGATAGTTCACAATGATTTTTAAAGGAGCTACTACTTCACACCAATTTCAGTGATAATGCTTTAGGAAATTAGTTCCTTATAAATCTGTGTGCTCTTTATTTTTTTACATTTTTTAATGACTTACATTGGGATATAAGAGATGTTACCGTTTAATGAACAAATATATGAAAGAAAGTAACAAAAAAGCTTGGCTACAAAAAAATCTGCCATATTAAACTGTGCATATCACATATTGCTGTGTGGTGAATGTATTTTTCAGGACACTGGCTGGAAGGCTGCCATTTGCCCAGAGTACTGCCCCAACATGTATGAAGATATGCAGACCCTGGCTAACATGCTTCAGTCTGACATTGGCAGAGACATGCGTGTCCATCACAGCACATTCCTCTGGTTCATCCCTTTTGTTCAGTCCCTTATGGATCTCAAGGACTTGGGGGTGGCCTATATAGTGGAGGTCATCCACTACCTCTGCTCAGAGATCAAAGATATCCTCATCGACAGAATCCAGCAGTGCGACAAAATCTCCGAGTTCTTCCTCCTCATCTTGGTGTCCATTGTGGAGCTGCACAGAAGTAAGAAGTGCCTGCATTTGCTGTGGGTCAGCTCCCAGGAGTGGGTGGAGGCAGTGGTGAGGTGTGCCACGCTGCCAAGCAGAGCCTTCACTCGGTGCAGCGAGAAGGCGCTGGGGCTGTGTGCCAAGGGCTCGGGCCCTTTCCAGGCGCCCAGCTCGGTGCAGCACGCCTGCGTGCAGCTCATCCGCAGCCTGCTCAAGGAGGGCTACCAGATCGGCCAGCACGCCCTGTGCAAGCAGTACCTGGACAAGCTCAACCTCCTCCTGCGGGGGAATCGGGCTGGGGGGTGGCAGCTGAGCAGCCACGAGACCCAGGAGCTGCAAACGTGTTTAAAGCAAGTTATAAGGAGTATAAAGGGCAAAGCGCTGAGCGCCTCTTTGGCTGGAGGAAGCAGTTCAAACTCAACAGCTTTGCCAACTGCCTCTCTAAAGCATGAGAGGAATGGATGTGATGATGGATACAAGACGAGTGGGCATGAGAGGGAGGACCTTTATTCACCATCTGTCACGTCAAAGGAAGGCAGAGACTGTCAAGAGAACTCTTTCCACAGGAGAAGGAATGCCTGGGAAGAGGAATGTAGAGATGCATGTAGAAGTTCAACGTCTTGCACATCCTCAGAAGGCATCTTGATGAACATTAAAAAGGAACCTGGTGACTTGACTGCTCAGGAGTTCATCTTTGCACAGAACCCCTTGGCAACAAAAGTATCTGGGAAAGTTAAGGAAAATAGGAACTATGATCTTATGGCAGGGAAATGCAATACGGGTGATCAGTGCTTCAATTCTAACACCCAGCATTCAGATTCCAGGAGAGGCAGAGAGTTAGAAATGAAACACAGAGCAGAACCCAAAACACCACCGTATCTGTCCGCTCAAACTCATCTTGATTCTCCATCTTCAAGGAACTGCAAAAGCATGCAAGAGGAAAATACAAACACTGTGTGGCAGTCCAGGCTGGTCCCCATTAAACAGGTGTCCAAGGAAGCATCACTAGATTCCTCTAGGAATGAACCTGTTGTGCAGGGGAAGGAAGATGACAGTGCTTTGCTTTTAGGGCGTAACGACGCCTCACTGAAAAAAGTATCAACAGAAGGAAAATCAGGTTCATCCTTGATGTCTTTCTTTAAGAAAAACACTAATGTGCAAACTTCAAACCAAGAGCAAGCTGATTTAAATGATTTGAATAAATACGATTGCAAAAATCAATCTTCGGAAACCTTTTGCAGGGATAAAACTTCAGCATGTGGCTATTTTCCATTTAGCTCTGAAAACAAGAGGGATGTGATCAGGCCACTGTCAGTGAAGCGTGAATCAAGTGACAGGTTGTTTGAGTTTTCAGAATATTTCAAGAGGGAAAACAGTTCAGCAGTGAAGAAAGAAGAGGAATTTGTGAAGATGGTTTCTGAAGATGATGCTTTATCAGACTCCCAGGTTGACAGAGAACTCAGTAAATTATCTTTAGCTGCTTATGCCAAAAGTGTTAATTTTCCTGTTGCATCCAACCAGGAAAGCTCAGTGTACCACAATGTGTCTGACATTAAAAGGAAAGTGAAAGGTTCTGTAAGATCCTCCAACGAGGGCCAAAGTACCAGGTGTGTGAATGGTGCAGGTGGCCCTAGCAATCAAATCATTGTAATTTCAGACTCTTCTGATGAAGAAAAAAGCGTGGCCGACAAGGAGGAAACAAAAACCAAGACCGAAAATGTGTGTGCAGAGCAATCTTCAACATCCAGCAGCATTTCTGATAGTGACACTAAAAGAGAATCAAAGCCTCCAGGCTCTCCCATGTTACTGGATGACTGTGATTCTCAGTACTTTGAATTTGAAACAGAAGCTGATGTTTTTTCAGCCTGGCAAGACACTCAAGCATATGCTATGGAGGCAACTCAGGAGTATAAACAAGATCATGTTTCACCACCAGCTGAGACCAGTAATTCAGATGACTGCCTGAATGACAACTTAAATTACTGGGGCTATGATCTGTCTTACTTGAGTGATGACACCATGGAAGAAGCAGCAAACTCAATAGAAAAGCAGGCAGAGGATAATTCTCATCAGAAGGAAGCTGATGCTAAAAAAGAAGCGACTGATTCAACCTTGGAAGAATCAGTTGGCAGTGAAGATGCAAAAGATCAACTGGAGAAATGTGCAGACAAAGGTACTGCTAAAGGCTTCACCCTGGACTCAAAATTGCCTGAACCCAAAGCATCTACATCTCCCCTCTCATTAGCTTCAAAGCTGGCCCTTAAGAAAAACAGCACAAGCCCACGGAAGACCACGGCAAAATGCAAATCGGCGCTGGCTGTTCTGAGAAGTCCTAAAAAACCTCCCGTTGTTAAAGCAGCCAAAAGTAAAACACCCCTCCAAGGCACGACAGAACGTTCTCAGCCTGGCAGGTCAATGCCTGCCGTGGTTCCTCCAAGGAAGGTTCGGCAGAGTCCCGCTCCAGCATCGACTGTGGAGAAGCTTGGTCTGAAGAAGGGCCCCCGCAAGGCGTTCGACCTGTCCCAGCCCTCCCTGGAGAGCCTGGCTCTGCTGCGCAGCCACGGCAAAGCCGCAGGCAGGATTGGGGTCACGCAGAAAAAGAGGACCAAACAGATCGAGGCCCAGCGTTTGTCTGTGAAATACAATAAAAAGTTGCTGGTCTGCCAAGACCGGCATTATCCGAGGCAGACGAGGCCTAGAAGAAGTTTGAAAAATTCTGTAGGAAGTTTGGAGAGCAGAAACAGAGTTACCAAAGCCTGTGCAAAACCTGTAGAGCAAAAGCCTCAACTGGCAGCTATTAAAGAATCTGTTGAAAACCAAAGGGAGAAAAAAACAGAAGAGACTGCTTGTCCTTCTGCTAGTGAGAGAAAATTTGAGAGCCTCTCTGTGGAGGAGGTGGCAAGTGTCTCTAAAATGCCTCATTTTTCAGACTGGAACAGAAAATGGGAGGGTGGTAACAGTGTGGTGGTTCCTCCTGTCCCTATGGATTCAAGTCTCTCCTCCACTGCACTTGGAGATGATAAAGATGAGTCTTCAGGAAAAGGTTGCACTGTCCTGCCTGAGTGTGAGGTGAAAACTTCAAAGCAAAATGGGTGTAAATCAGACGAAAGCAGTGATGAAGGTGATGGTAACCTGTTTTTAACCCAGTTAGACCCTGTGGATATGGAGTTATGTTCTCAGGAGGAAAGTGTTCAAGATGCTGCTATAGGCAGTAAGACCCCAGAGGAAATGGATGTTAATGAAAGCCTTCAGCAGAATGAACCCTCAGCTCTTGTGAAATGTGAGGACAAAGACTGTATGGAACAGGTGGAAAAACCTGGAGACGACTGCAGTAAACACCCAGCCACCAGCCCAGGGGCAGATCACGTGTTTGCCAAGCCTTCTCTCCTGCCACCTAAAATAAGAAAGCCTTCCACTACCAAAATTTTCAGCTCAGCAAGTTCTTCACGGAACGCAGCCTTCAGCAAAGATCTCGAAGACGTCAGGAAGTTGCCCCCACCTTCAAAAAGCAAAGTGAATGCGGCCAAATTGGCGGTGGCCCGGCCGCCGCTGTGTCCAAAACCTGCACCAGCAGGAAACCCAACGTGCAAACCTCCAAGTTTCAGTAATGTACCTCAACCCCTTAGTTCCAATAATGTTCTCCAGTCACAAAATAGACACTATGACAATGCTTCAAATATTTCCAGAGGGCCTGGCCGAGAAACCTACTCCTCTTTTCTTGGCGCTCAGCAGCGCGATTACAGCATTTTTGTTAACCAAGTCTTAACGTGGACTTACGAAATGTTTGCAAACTTCAGCCTCTTTGGAACTCCAAATAATCTTCTGCATTCCATAGTAGCCCCTGTTCCTGTCCAATTTCAGGGCTACAATGACTATTTTAATACATTTTTTCCCTTGATGATGCTCAATGCCTTTGAAACAGTAAGTAATTTTTTGCCTTTTGATTTGGTTTCATCAACATTGATGAATTTTACCAAGAGATTAAAACCTGGTTTATGTCCTCTGTTTACCTTCGAAAACATTCAGATACAGATCAGAATAGAGGGGGGGTTTGGGGTAGATCATACAAACAGCTGTGTTTAGGACTGGGGACTGCCAGAGTTACCTCAGTGAAGTGTTTCTTTTTTCCTGGGTGCACATCAACAATAAAAGGAGTGGCAAAGGATGTGGTTCCTTCCTCTAAAGCATATAAAGCTCAAAACAGAAATCTTCAAGAAACTGACATCTTTCAGTGACAGAGGGTAAAAACCTAATGTTTTGGTTTCTGTTGAGAGAGTAGGTTAATCCAGGAAGTATTTTTTCCCAGTCTTCATTGGTTTATAGTTTAATAGTGACAAAAGAGCGTTCCCTCAATTAATGTCTGAATGCTTTCCAGTTCAGTCATTGCATCACTTCTTCTATAGAAATAAGGTAGAAAATAAAGCCAGTGCAGTCAGAGAAAACTCAGAGTAATTGTGAAGAGCTTTAAGAAAGTACATGAAATGGGTGAGTGGCAAGGAAAAACGTTTGCCTGCCCTGTGTGTTTAGATGGAATAGGTATGCTTATGTGAAAGAAAAGAAATGGGTGAGACTCTTGGTTTATTTACTTGACAGTCTGATAGTTTTGTTTAATTTCTTTTATTTGCCCTTTGAGTCACGATAAACTTTTCTTCTGATGCACTAAACCCTTCAAAGTATTATTGTTTCCTTTTCAACATGTAGCTGGCACAAGAATGGGTAGAAAACCAGAAAGCAAAAGAGAAAAGTTATTGCTTCTACTTACAGAACTTTTCTGCTGACATGAATACAGCACATTTTACAGGTGAGGAGTTTGGTTTTCTTTTATAAAATCTGATTTTCAAGTAGATAATGCATTATAATGAGCTGGCACTTAGAGGTAGAGTTTTTTGTGTTTGCTTTAAATATAGAAAGGATTTCAACTTTGCTGTTCTACAGAATGCATGTAAGAGAAATATGTATTTTGCAGGGAATTTGTGCCTTCCCTGTCTCTCAGCTGGGATTTTTTTTTCAGCTTGTTTTGATAAAGTCCATGACTTGCTCTTGCTCTGTGTTTATACAGTGCTATGCTCAGGCTTAAGAGTGAAGGATGGAGTTTAAATTTTCACCCTAATCCTTTGCTATAGCCCTTAACAGCTCTAAAAATTAACAGTACTGCTACAGTCAGAAAATAAGTGTAACCATTTTCTTTTCTGTTGTGTTCTAATTTGTCTTTTGGGTAGCTCATCTACGAGAGAGTGATTTGGCGAGGCAGCTTCATCCAAAGGAGGATGACTTAATCCTTTTGGTGGTCCACAAGGAGAAGGACACTTTTGGGGAAGAGAGTGGGATGGAGAACCACATAGTGAACCATGTTGGCCTTGTGACACGATTTTCTCGTGCATCTGGCTATGGAAATAGTGAGTAACAGGGCTGGAAGTAAAAATGGGATCCTTGGTGGTGCCATAAAATGCTTCTTCATAGCTGGCTGTTAGTAGTTGTAATGTACCACTGGCCTCAGAGAAAATGGAATTGTTTTTCCTCTGTAGCAGGTCTGTTCCAGACTAGAAGCTTTGTAAAAATCAGGAACTGAAGCTGCAGCTCTGCTGTCCATCATTTTTCTAGAACTTCCTGTAAAAATGGGAACTAGCCATGAGTAAATGCTCTGCGCACATCTTTAGGATTGCCAGGAGATAAGAAGTGCCATGAACTTCTGTGGTCTCACTGCCTGAACTTGTCACTGTCTTTGGCAACTGAAGCTGTGAATTACCAGCATTACCAAGTACCCAGAACCTGCCTTATTAAAGCAGTGGTCTGAGTAGTTGTACAGAGCATTGGGTTTTTTTATTTGGTCTTTTTTCTTTTGGTGGGAGTGAGGAAATGTTGGGGTTTTGCAAGAATTTGTTGTTGATTCCCTAGTAGAGACAGCATCTTGTTCTGGTGAATTCATTGAGTGACTTAGTGGAGTATCTTTCAGGTAATGATTTGGATAGTTTTTGAATTAACAACTTGCTTTTCTATTACTCTTTAATAGGACAAAAAGAGCAGCAAACTGCCTGTCATCTTACTGTGCAAACCCGAGGCAATTTGTCATTCTTCATCCATAAGCAAGTGAAGTGTGTGGTGGTTGGATCCCTGGTGACCACACACAGAAAATTCAAAGGTCTGCTGCTGCTGAGCAGGAGCCCCCTGGCTAAACCCATCATAAATCCAAGTTATAATGACTTCTGTCCCAGAGATCTGCCTGTTGCCTCAGGAAGTGCTGTAAGTCCTGCAGCTGGGAGTGGCAGGGTTAACAGAGCAAGCATTTGGGCCTCAGGAGTTTTGCAGCTTTGGTTTTTCATGCTGGTTTTTGAGATGACCAGGAGAAAATAGCCAAGTTTCAAAAGCACAGACACTGCCCTCTTCAGAGTTGGCTGCTGGGGTGGGGAGAGGAGTCTGAACTTGCTCAGGTGTTTGTTTTCTATTGTTATAGTGAACTTCAAACTGCTCTCAGTTTTCTTTCTCCTTACTGGGGAAGTGTTCAGGAAATGAAACATAGGATGGATAAGGTATTGTAAAATAAAGGTGTGGGAAGTGAACAAAACCTTTGTTACAACTTCAAGTGAGGGTTGGGTGGGCATCTAGAACAAACCTAGAATGAAAAGCTTCCCTGCCCTTCCAGCTTTTGAGTTCTGGCTAGAGAGATGAGGACATTCTGGAAGTACAGAGAATTGACGTGGAAGGTGTGATCAACATTCATTCATTATTTTTTTTGCCCTGTCTATTCCTTCAGGCTTCATATATGAATGAATACAATGATGATCAAAAGAGAGCCATTGAGACAGCTTATGCCATGGTAAAGCAGCACCCAGGACTTCCCAAGATCTGCCTCATCCATGGACCACCTGGGACAGGGAAGTCAAAAACTATTGTAGGACTCCTGTCCCGTGTTTTAAGAGAGGTAAGTGAGCATGGACATGTGCTGGGGTTTGATTTAGATGAATGTGCAGTCTGGCTTCTCAATCTCAAGTGAAAACAATCTAAAGAGCTTCTTTTGGTTTGTTGTTAATTAATCTACAGAACACGAGGAATGAAAAAACAGCTCGGAAGAAAAATTCCAAGATTAAGCCAAACCGTTTTCTAGTTTGTGCACCATCAAATGCTGCTGTTGATGAGCTCATGAAAAAGATCATCGTTGCATTTAAGGAAAAATGCCAAAACAAACAGGAGCCTTTGGGTATGGTTTCTTTTTAAATTATGTTTTCATGTTAAATGGGCAAAACCTGGAGGAGGACCTGAAGCAGTTGATCATGTACTGTACCTGCACGCTCCTCTGAGCAGCTTCTTCCTCTTGCAGAACATGACTGGTACATCCTCCTACTGCTGGTAACTTTAATGTGCTTTTCTGAAAGGTGTATTGTGGTTTTTTAATAAATTACACTTTGGTTTATATAGACATTGACCCTTTCCTCATGCTGTTAGTTTGAGTTCTTCAGTTTTTAGAAGTCCTTGGGGATTTGAACACAAGTCCCTTGCCTTTACTTTGAATAAAATTGGACTTTGTGTGTCATGGGAAGCAGCCTGGTGAAAATTTTCATGTGTCAAAGCCTCTCATTTTTCCTCCTTCCAGTTTGTGACTAACACAAAGTAGATGAATTCTGTATAAGACATCTAGTTTGTGACAAGGGAAAAAATATCTGCACTGTAAACAAATGTTGTTTTGGTATTGACTTACCAATTGCCTTACTTGATGGGACCCAGCATTGTCCAAGTTAGGAATTCTGGAAGTTTTAGATAAACCTGAGAATAAGTGGTAGTTGCATTAATTCAAAATAACATTCTTAATGTTAGCCACCACTGAAATGTGGGCAACATCTTTATTTTTTAGAGTTTGAAATTTTTTTGTAGCTGCATTTAAATTCAAGTGTTGAAAACTCCTAATAAGTAGAAAATAATTGATAAGTAGAAAAGCCTTGTTTGATATCCATGATGTGTAGAGTTTTTAAACTGTCATAACAAAGCACAGAGACAGTTGGAGTAATTTAAGAGTATTTTGACTCTGATTTTGTAAACAGGAAATTGTGGTGATATCAAATTAGTGCGACTTGGTGCTGAGAAATCAATCAACACTGAGGTCCGGGGATTCAGCCTGGATAAGCAAGTTGAACACAGAATGAGTAAGTAGCATGGAAATCAGACTTTCCTTCAGTGTTCTCTAAGAGCTTGGTGATTTCATCGTGGGATTATAAGAAGGAAGATTTTTCTACAATAGCATTTCATAAAACATTGTTTTTCTCAGTTCTAGTGGGGAAGTGGCACTTTGTATGTGAGCCAGAATAAGGAAAAGGAAAGAAATAAGCAAGGTGACTTTTTTCTTTAAGAAATTACATTGTATACATGTTAATGCCATCATTTTTTAAGCAGTGCAGCATTTGAGAGCTACAGCTGGAAGCAATTCTCATTGTCTTCCTTGTACGAGATAAATCTTCAACAGAAATGAGAAAATGCAGCAAAAAATGCCTTTGTCCAATTTGGAGTCACTGTAACAGTTTTTCTATTCCTCCTTTCTTTATGTTCTCCTTTGGTTTATTGCAGAACGAAAGCCAGGTGACTGTGACCAGGACATTCAGAAGAAGAAGGAAGCTCTGGATCAGAAGCTGGACATGCTCTCTCGAGAACGTGCCATGCACAAATGTGAGAAGAGAGAGGTAGCAAGGCAATTTTTAATCCTCTTTGTATTTTTGTGTTCGTAACACAAAAAGAATTCTGGTTTTTGATGTCGCTGTCTCTTCACCTAAGTTTTCAACTAATGGAAAAGTTGGTAGCACCATGAAAGGGAATGGAGAACTCTATGTCAAGATTTTTTTGTTTATTTGTGCCAGTATTTTCCACTGGTTGATGATGCCACTTGTTGCTCTATCATTCAGCAGTCTTCACTTGGTTCTGTCACCAGTTAGATTTTAATGTAACCATATTTATAAGTCTCAATGGTTTAAATTGACTATATGTTTCAAAGCTCTGTTTTTGTTTCCCTGAAAATACAGGAAGATATTTCATGATCTGAGATTTTGGAATATGTGTTGCACTTGGAAGTGTTCCATTTTTTTTGTCCAAGAATTTGGCATTTGTGCCTTGTGAGAAATTTCTGGTGGTAAACCATTTCTCAGTAAGATCTGGTACCATGTGTTGCAGTGCCTAAATATGGTGACAGCTTTCCAAGGAACTGTTTGGCTTCTTCAGGCACATTTGATACTAAAAGACAATCTGAGCAAGGCTGTATGCTTAGGAAGTTAATTAGGGCATGGGAGGGAAAAAAAGTATATGGGAAATGGATGGTGCTAAAGGTGGTTCCTCTTTAACTTTTCCCCTATCCAGAGTCAAATGTTAAATGATGAAATTGCCAGACTTGCAAAGGAGAGACAACAACTTGGTTCTCAGCTAAAGGAGGTAGGAGAATTTATCTCTAATAAACTTCAGCTGATGTATTTTTATCCTTGGTGCCCTTTCATTGTGGTGAAATTTGGTGTTACAAAGTAGTGGGTAAATGGATCAAGGCCATAAGCTGAATAAGTTATGGACAGGCAGCTGTGAAATCTGGGTGTGCTCTGGCTGCATATTGGGAAAAAGCCTAAACAGGAGCATTCACTGTTGCAGTTAAGCCTGAATTTTAACCAGGGTGTCCTGTTGTGCTTGAAGGTTCGGGGGCACTCCCAGAAAGTGCAGGCAGACATCATCCTGGAGTCTGACATCATCTGCTGCACGCTGAGCACCAGCGGGGGCAGCCTGCTGGAGTCGGCTTTCTCCCGGCAGGGGCTCGATCCCTTCAGCTGTGTCATCGTGGATGAGGTCAGTGCAGCTGTGGGGAACTGCAGCCTCTTCCACCTCCCCTCCTGCCCTGTGCTCTGCTTGGGCAGCCTGGGGCTCTTTGGCTGCTGCTGCAATATTTCTGGGTTGCCTGCCTTGTCCCCACTAGAACCACGAGGAGAAAGAAGAACTTTTAATTGATTTTTTTTTTTTTCCTGACTTGTTTGGTGCTGCAGTGGCAGACAGCTTTTATTTAGACCCATGCTTCAGCCATGTTTTTTTTTTTGCTTCAGAGATTTCCAGATGGTTGGGTTATATTTATATCTGTTTGGAGAGCTTTGCATATATAATAATAAAATAAATCTGTTTGTAGCTTTTTACTAGAGAAAAGTCCTTCTTTTTCTGCCTTTTTTTAATCACTATTTTTTAGAAGACTTAAAGCATTTGAGTTATTCTGGCTGTGTTACAAGAAATTTAATGTACTTCCTTGCTTTGCTTACAACTTCTGCTTTTGTCCTGTTTGCATATCCCAAAGGCAGGGCAGTCCTGTGAGGTGGAAACACTGATCCCACTGATCCATCGCTGTAATAAACTTGTCCTCGTTGGAGATCCCAAACAGCTCCCTCCTACTGTCAAATCAGTCGTAAGTGTTCCAGCTCTTTGCCTTTTTCTTGCCATAGGATGGATATGGTTAAAGAACAGTATCTATAGGAAATATTTAAAGGGGGGGCAGTACAAACTTTAAGCTGGGCACTTGGTTTGTGAGGGACGTTGTGTTGTGGCAGGCTCTGTTTTCTCATCTGGGGAACTTCAGTCACTACCACATTCCATAAGGAGGATGGGGACTTCCTGTTTGTATGGGGACTTTCTGACCCTGTAGGTGTTTAAGGATAGATATATAGGATCACATCCTTGTCTCCAACAGTAAGGTATGTTTTAAACACCTGGTAAAAAAAGGAGGAAAACCAGGCTGGCTTCTTTAGAGGTATAAATTGTCTAGAGGTTGAGTGATTATTTAACAGGATCCCACCTGGAAAGTCTTGCTTTTCATTGTGGTTGATGTTCTTAAAATTTTACCGTGTTGTGAGTGACAAAGAGAAGTTGTCTTGCTAAAGGCTACACACAAGAATTAAGATTTGTGCAGGTGGCCTTTACTGAAATAAGACCAACACACGTAGGAAACTGAAGTGCGAGTAGTTGTCATTTTGTCAGCACTTTAGAAGCTTGAGACACTGAATACTTTGACTGGTGGGGAATGAGATCCCAGATGAAATCTCCTGTTCTCCCTGTGGCAGAAAGCTCAGCAGTATGGCTATGACCAGTCTCTGATGGCCCGTCTGCAGAGGCACCTGGAGGAGCAAGTGCAGAGGAACGTGCTGCGCAGCCTGCCTGTGGTGCAGCTGACCGTGCAGTACAGGATGCACCCAGACATCTGCCTCTTCCCATCCAACTATGTTTATGGCAGGACTCTAAAAACTGCCAAGTGAGTAGCTCTCTGTTCTTGCTGAGCAGAGGGTATTTCAAAGCAATTTTTTTTCATTTTAGGGTGTTTTTTTGAGTCTAGAAAGGCTTGAGGTTGTGGGAGGGGGAAAGGTGGTTAATGGGAGAAAAATGTGCATTCCATCTCTGTTAGTGCTGGGTGTGATAGGTGAGGGTAAGATCCCTTAAAATTATGCATAGAGAGTGCTGAGAGTTCATTTTCAGGCCTCAGTCTGTTTGGGTAGCAGGGAAAGTTAAGGATTCTGGAGAGGAAAAAGAGCTGAAAGTTACAATCATAAAGTGGTTAAGGTCAGAAAAGACCTGTAGTGCCATCAAGCTCAAGTGTCAACCATTTCCACCATTAAATTGTGTCCTCACATGCCATAGTCTCATGATTTTTTGAACACTTCCAGGAATGGTGATTGTCACTTCCCTGGATAGTCTGTTCCTATGCTTTACAATCCTGTCTGTGAAAAAAATTTCCTTCTATCTAATCCAAACCTCCTTTGGTGAAACTTGAGGCCAGTTCCTCTTTTCCTGGAGAGTTGCTTGTGTTTGATAGCCATGATGTAAAAGTTCTTAGAATTTCTTAGTTGTATGGTTGCCTAGTGATAAAAATGTTATTTCCAGGGCAGTAGAGGAGAACAGATGTTCTTCAGAGTGGCCATTCCAGCCCTACCTGATTTTTGACGTAGCTGATGGTCGTGAGGAGCGAGACAATGAGTAAGTCCTGCATTCTAACTCAGCCAAAGTTTAGATTTTCTGAGAATTAATTGCCTACAGAAGAGTTGTGTTCTCTCCTTGGTTGTTCCAATAAACATCAAGTGGCTAGAACTGCATTTTCCAGCTGATAAGATTTAATTTCACAAAAAACCAGAGGTTTTCTTAAATCTGAAACTGGTTTTAATCCTGGTTTGACTGACTGTTAGATGCCAGTAAATGCCTGTTAACTTTAGTAAGAGTTTGAATTCCTGATTTTATCAGTGATTTCCCTTTCCCAGGTGCACACTGAGGAGATGCCAGGAGGTGGCAGGCTCAGTCCTTCCCTTGCCTGTTGTGTAAGGAGAGCACAGCTGGGAGGTGCTGAGGGAATGTGGAAGTGCAGCCTTTCACTGCCTGCATTTCCCAGGCCTGGTAGCCCCTCCTCAGGCTCTGCTTGCCAAGTTCTTTGAGCCTCTGTGTGAAAAAAGCTGCAGAAGTTCAAAACAGGGGCTGTGACTCAAAATCCCCCAACAAACTGGGCCAAAGCATTGAATTGGAAAGATCTCTCAGAGGTGTTCCTGTAATGTTTCCATTTTGTCCTGTGCAGCTCTTACAGCAATCCTCGGGAGGTGAAGCTGGTGATGGAGTTAATTAGAACAATTAAAGAAAAAAGGAAGGATCTGGGCCTTCGTCGCATTGGGATAATTACCCCTTACAGTGCACAGAAAAAGAAAATTCAGGAACAACTGGACAGTGTGTTTAAGAATAACAGGTAAAGAAGCCACAAGCTTTCAAATGGGCCTTGGCTCTTGCGTATTAATCCTTTGTTTGTCCTCTTAAATAATGGCAAAAAGTCTTCAGCTTCTTTCTGTACTGCTAAAATTTGTACTTGGTTGTGCCTTTAAAGGGGACATGTGACCCTTTTGCTTAAAACAGGCATGGTCTCCTTGTGGCATTCTCAGTTATTACCCACATGTTTTGATTATAGTGCTATTCTGAATAAAGCTGATTTAAAAGAACCTAGAATTCCATGCTATGTGGACCCAAACAGATTTTCAGTAATGATGCTGATCTCAGAAACGTAAAATCAGCTTTAGGCTCGCGTACTGAAGGAGAAACTTACCTTGGGTCATTTGACGCATGAGCATTAAGGATGGTGTTTAGGCTGTTTGCATCAGTCTGTTGCTTAAAAATCCATCTCAGAATTATCTAGCTGCTGAATTCTTTTTTTTTTTTCCCACCAGCCCAGGAGAAGTGGACACGGTGGATGCGTTCCAGGGCCGAGAGAAGGATTGCATCATCGTGTCCTGTGTGCGGGCAAACAGCTCCGAGGGCTCCACTCCAGCTTATGTGCAGGCAAACAGCACCAAAGGATCCATTGGGTACATGTCCTGCAGGGAATTGCACTCCCATTTCCAGGGACACTGTAGAGAAAGTCATCTTTTTACTAGGACTGGTTAGAAAGTTACAGAGAGCAAGTCACTTCTGCCAGTCAGTGGGTTAAAGGGTATCTCAGTGCAGGAATTGGTGTTCCTGGGCTGAGGTGTCTGAGCAAGAGGGACAGGGAAATGCTGGTGGTGTGCTCTGTATTGTGTGCTGATCCCTTTGCACAGCTCCCTTATCCTTCTGCTGCCTGGATTTGGCAGGATTGGCCTTGGGATCTTGGCTCTTTGCATTATTACTGCAGCAGTTACTGTTCTTGGGGCTTTTGGTACACCTTGTAACTTTCTGCATGCTGTGCTCAAAATGAAACCCATTTTCTGTGGCTGCTGCTGTCCTGTTAACATCTGTAAAAGTCTTGTTAATTAGTTGTGTGTATCTCTTGGAATGTGATATACACTTGGATCTGGGATTTGTGCTTGTCTTCTAAGCTAGGGACAGACTAGCAGGAAGTCTCAACTCAGGACTGCAGATTTCTTAATTGTTATATGTTGTTCTTTTCTCTCTGAAACAGAAGGGACTAAACTGAATGTGCCCTTTACCCCCAGAGTACTTAGAGCAGTTGCTGATTTCAGTAACTTGTGGATCATTTTAGTGTAAAAATGGTAGTGAAAATATGAAATATGCCTTCTTAGAGTTCACTGCCTTCTAAGTTAAACTAGGAAAAATCTGGTCGCATAAACAAAAACATTTCTTTCTACACACAAGTTTCACTAAGCTGCTTATGTTTCTCTGATACTTATTCTCTGCAAGAAAAATGTCTTTTAATTGTGCTGATCCACTTTGGGGACAGAAGGAATCCAAATCTTATGGTAAACAACAATAATGCCTTTTGAAGATTTTTAATCTGATTGATGGAGTTTGGGAATGGAAGGCAGCTAGAACCTGCCAGTTCTTTTGGCTGAAATGAGACTTAACCTCTGTCTGCTCTTTCAGCTGGAACTTTCCAGCTTATTATGTTCATACAATAATATATAAAAGTTTATATATTCAAGCTGTGCCAGTGCAGTGCCTAAGCAGCTGTACATGCTGATAGCTTGGACATCTCTGTTTCAGGGTCAGGTGTCCTTGGCAAGGTGTGATGGGATATTTGCCACACCCTTACCTATGATCTTGTAGCCTAAGTAAAGGATTTTGTTCTCCAGGGTTGCTAGTCCAGAGTTAAATTTACTCTGGGAGTGACTCCAGGGGATGACAATGGATTTTTTTCCCCCCTCCTTCCTGAGAAAATAATCTTGTCTTTCAGTTGTAAAAGCTGTCAGGAATATTTAGTAGACTTTCAAGGTTGCCCCTCATTCATTTCTCAAGACCTAGAAAACTCTTCTCTGTGCTGCTGGATCTGCTCCCCTGTCTACTTTCTGCTTCTCTTATTTCCTGCACTGTCCAAATTTTTGGAGGTGACTCTGTGGTTTTTGCACTTTTCACTGCAGGGTTGTGAATTTGCTGCAGATGAGGTCTCAGTGCAGTGACAGCAGAGTCAGGCATTGATAGTGAACCTGCTCAAATTAGATTGGACTTTGGAATTGTGGATTTTGTTGGTAAAGAATAAGCTGTTTATTTTTGAAGCTTTTGCATTAGAGCAGAAATAGTTGATATTAGTCTCACAAACCTTTTTTTTTGAGTTCTGGTAAATGAGTGCTAACAGAAATCAGCCTTTAGGAATGCACTCAGCATTTGTTTAGGTTTCAGTACTGTGGTTGGTGATCCCTGAAAACCAAACTAGGCAATTTTCCTGGTGCAAAACCAGAGTTCTGCAAGGATATTCTCTCCCCTCCTGAAGCATGACAAAGCAAGTCTGCCTTGACGTGCTTCCAGTGCAGGTCACCTTTAGAATAAAATATTCATGTGCAGTGTTCAGTGTTTCAGTAGGGTGTTTTCCCATTAATCATGCCAAATATTACTAATCTGTTTCAGTTTGAGTCAGAAAGAAGCTTAAAGTCTTGATAGGTGAAGTGAGGTTGATGTCCTCAGTACTTTGAGGAACGTTTAAGGAAGCAGTGGTTGGCATTAAGAGGGGATTTGCTCTAAGAAAGGAAACATCAACGACAAGAGCTGGAAAGAAGTGGAATTCCCTGCAAGGAATCAGTGGTGAAAGAAAGAAAACACAATTCATGCTCAGCCTTTCATGTAAGGCAGGGCTGCTGCCATGGGGTCTGGGGATGAGGAGGAATGGCTGCCGTTAATTTCAGCGACATTTAGTTTTATGTCTTTTTCTCCTAAACCTTTAAACCTTCTTGTGGAAGGAAGTGGTTCAGGAGCTTTTGTCCTGTCACTCAGGTTCCTGGCGAGCCTCCAGCGACTGAACGTCACCATCACCCGAGCCCGGTTCAGCCTCTTCATCCTGGGCCGGCTGCAGACGCTCATGGTAGGTGCAGAGGCCACCCCTGAGGGCCGGGGGGCACAGCACCATCCTCAGACTGCCCCAGTCTGTGCAAGGGAACAAATAAATTGTGTGTCTCAGACTCCTTGATTTTGGTGCTTTTCCAAGGGCGGGGGTGGGGTGGGGTTGTGTTAGGTAGCCGCTAGGGGGCGCTGAAGCCCCGCACCTGTGAGGGAAACCCCTGGAAATTGAGAAATTTGTCATTTTTGGAAGTTCTGATGGTTCAAAGTGCCTTCCCTGTGTTACAGCAGCCAGAGTGTCTGTTGCTGTTTTGCACCTGAAACATAAGATTCTTCCATTCCAGAAGGAACATAACAGTGGTTTCCATGACAGTTGTGTCAGGTACCTTGATTAAAGAGGTTGTGCATCCTCTGACACCTCTGTCCATTTGTGTTGATTTCTTGCTGGTAACGGGGTTTTTGTTGTTGTTGTTGTTTTTCTTTTTTTTAAAGGAAGATAAAAACTGGAATCACTTGATTCAGGATGCTCAGAAAAGAGGCGCCATCATTAGGACAACAGAAAAAAATTACAAGAAAGAGGCTCTGAGGATTTTGAAGCTTAGGCCACCAGGACAGCCCCCAGCCAAAGGAGGGACGATGACAGCTCCTGTGGTGCAGGCTGGTTCTTCTGGTGGCAAGAGGACTGAGCGTGGAAATTCTGGGAACAGCCCAGAGGAACTTGCTGCTGGGCCTGGGCATGCTGTGCCCCAGGGAAGCCGAGGGCCCACACAGCCAACAGAGACTCCAGCTGCAGATCCCAGGAGGGGCAGTGCTCCTGCATCTGTGGGAGCTCCAGCTGCAGATTCCAGGAGAGGGAGTGCTGCATCCATGGGAGCTCCAGCTGCAGATTCCAGGAGGGGCAGTGCCCCTGCACCTTCAGGAGCTGCAGCACTTGCTGCCATTCCAGAGAAGCCACGGGACCCAAGGCTGGCAAGCCTGGCTAGTAGAACTGAAGCCAAAGGCAAGGAGCAGCCCATGAGAGACGGCCGTCGGCCAGCCCAGAGCAGCCCAGCATCGACAGCACAGCAAGGCCTGGGTGTGTCCTCAGCTGCCAGGGATCAGATTTGCAGGACAGAGAACTCCAAGAAGGCCCAGCAGACAGCAGGACAGTGCAATGTGCTCCCCACGGCCCCTCACACAGCTCAGCAGGAGGGTGACCGGAGAGCAGCTGTGCCCAAAAGCGGTTCCAAAGCCCCCGGTGAAGGAGGTCAGAGCAGCAGCAGTGAGTGGAGCAAAGACCCTCGTGGTTTATCGAGGAGACCGTCCCAGGAATCACCAGAGAACACAGAATCAAGCTCTGCCAAGAGAAGAAAGATCTTTCCCTGACTTTACTGTCGGCTCATTACTGAAAATCTATTCCCAGATTTCTGTCTAGCAAGGACTCTATTTTAAATTATTTAGCACAACTGGAACTCCCTTATATTGATACCGCTACTATCAGTGGATCTCTTTCCCATCCTGTCCCTAATTGTGAAGGGATTTTATACCTGACAGATGGTACCTTTGAGGTTTTGAAGAGAGAAGTTGGGTAGCTGCATTGCTTGGAAGAGCAGTGGGTTTAGTCATCTAGGAGGCTGAGGTTGTAAATGTTTAACGGTGTATATTTGTACAGTATACAGAATTATTTTAAGATATTTGGCAAATACATAGCTTCTTGTTTTCCTTGTGTAAATGCTGATTTCTTAGAGCTGAATTTTTTTATGAGGAACCAGAGTAAAGCAAAAACAGAACCCAACCCCAAAATCCAAAAGAGAGACTTCTTTTCCCTTTGCACTAATATGTCTAATTTATTTCATAGCAAAACTGAATGTTGAAAATGTGGTAGCAGTGGTTCTTGCTCATGCTCCACTACTGCCTCAGGGAAGAGTGAGGCAAATGTACATTGGTTGAATGGAGAGAATTCTACTTATTTTGTATATTTTATTACCTGTTTTTATAGGAAATGAAGAGGTTTTGTTTATATAAACGTGCCTTGAGTTTTGCTCTTGCTGCTGCTCTATCAGTTTGAGTTCCTTTCTTGTTGCAGTGGCAACACAATCTGCAGATTCAAACCTGTGAGTTCTGTTTGGTCCCACTGTGTCTTTGTGAGGAGGAATCTCACTGTGGAATCTTGGTCCAAGATCTAGTTAACAGTTACTGCTAATATCCCTTGAGTTTCTTTGTGTGGAGCTTTTGGAGATCTACAGGGATAAAAAGGGCAGGTAGTTCTGTCTAGGTGTTACTGCCGGATTCTTTCCACTGTGCTGATGAAGAATATACAGCCACTAAAAGAGGACAGCAAAAAACCAAATTATTTTTAAGAAAACCTTCCTCACATCATAACATTTCACAATAAAAGTGGAATTATTTCTACTAAGAATTCCTTGGGGTCACTGTGAAGTGTCACTTTTTGTTTTCTGGAGCTTGTCTGTGTCTCAGGAGGTGAAGAGCAGCATTTCACATGCACTGAGTTTTGTGTGGAGATAGATAACCTGAGAGTGCAGGTCTCAGGGACTGCAGGAGCTGCAGGGTTGGTACCAGTTGGCTGCACAGACTGGGCCAGGTTGTGCCATCTCCAGGTGTGTGTTCAGGGACAGCCCGAAGCAGGGAGTGTCCTGCTGTCCCTTGTCACAGCATTGTGGCAGTGGCTTTGCTGGAGCAAGTGAGCCACAATCTTCAGTTCCATTTTTGTTATTGCAGGGATAATTCCAGCTTTGTCCTGTGACCCCACTGCCAGGCAGGGCCGTGTGGTCCAGCTCAGGGAGACACCAGTGCCTTACTCTGCCAAGCACCAGGTGCTGCTTCAGGCTGGAATTGCCAGGAAAACTCTCATCCCTGATGCATCCAAGCCCAGAACTAACGTGCTTTACTGGTAGGAGCTGCCTCGGAGGTGTGTGGGGAGGCTTTTATTGCTGGCTGGGCCTGTCCAGCTCCTGCTCTGCAGGGCTGAGTGTTTCAGTGTGATGGGGAGAGTCTGGGAGATCCTGTCAGGTGGGATCAGCATCTGTGCATTGTTCAGCTTTAGTTACTTGGTGTGTTGCATTCTGAATCCTTCAGTGACTCCTCCTGGCAGCCCTGTGTGCTCTTCTCCAGCTGCTGTGACTCTTGTGAGGCTGCTGAGTGACTCTGACCTTAACAAATGAGACATTTCAGTCACTCCCCGTCACAGACTCCATGCCCTGTGTGTTATTTCCCTTTATGTTAATAGGAATATTTAAAAACTGTCATCTTCCAAGCCCCTTGGCTCTTGTTGGCAGGGCTGTGCTGCCCTGCCTGCTGTTTGTACTTAGCACATTAAGAGGCTGCTGCTCTGCAAACCCCACGGCTGTGGAAGCCATTTGGACTGTCTTGATGTAAATAAAGTGAAGCTGGCAACAAAATGAATGAGGGAGTGCTTTTCTGGTTATTAAATGCAATTTGGTCACAAGAATGTTTCTGTGAAACTTTTCTTCCCGTTTTCTTTCTCCTTAGTCTGCATTTCAGAACATGTTCTGAGAGCAGTACTTGCCATGTGCTGGAAGGAATTTTGTTTTAACATTTCATTTTTGTTGTACTCTGTAATGCCTGTGTGTTCCCATAAATCATCTTTGAGGTGTGTTCAGTGGCTCAGACCTTTTTGCTGGTTTAATACTAGATTCATCTGACTTATCAGTCTAGTCGTCAGCAGTACATTATTGCTGCCATGTCAGTCTGTATCATTAGTCCTGTGTTTGTCAATAAAAAAAATGCTTGGGTTTGTTGCACTTACAACACTTTTCCCTCTTCACAAACCACTCAGAGTAGCTTTAAGTTTTTCTCCTGTTGTTTATACCTGTAACACAGAAAACCAAGCAAAGTCCAATCCAAAGCACACTTCTCACTGACTCAGATCTGCAATGAGGAGCAAACAGATCAGGTACAATTTTCATAAATTTCCTGCCATTCCCACTGTGTGGTACCAGGTGCTGAGTAGTGCTGGGCAGTCAGTGTGTAAGCTGTGAGTAGAGACTTGCTGTAGTAATGCACAACTCCTCAGAGTTGCTGGCCCTTGGAGGAGGCTTTTCAGTGGTGACTGTTAAAAGTTGGAAAAGTCAGTAAAGAAACACTCAACACAACTTTATGTAAAATACTTTATTGGAGGTTGTGCCAGAACCCTTTGGAAGAAGCAGTGTCCAGGTTTTTATAGAGATGCTTCCAAGCTTGGAGTTTAATTCTCAGTGCAAAGCCAGTCCCTTCTGTGTTCTTGGGAAAGAAGTAAAGTCTCTTGTAAATGCTGGACTATGTTTTGTTCAGGTGTTTTCAGAGTGTGGAAGTTTTTTTAATTTATTCTTTGTACACAAAATAGGCTTTGCAGGAACTGTGGGATATAACTGGTTATTCCTTTTTCCTTTAAGGTTTGCTGTAATTGTTTTCCATGTTATTACTCCCAATCATGGTGAGGTGAGAGCATGGCAGGTACTTGTCTAATCTCTATTCCTTAGCTCTGGGTCACCGTGCCCTGTGCTGTGCTGCCTTCCCAGCTGTTCTGGGCTGCCTGTGGGCACCAGAGGGAAACCAGCAGTTTTCCAGGAGCATTATCTGCCCTGGGAAGTGCAGGAGGGAGGTGTTGGCTCCTTGGTGGTGGGCCCAAGGGGTGCTGAGAGCTGGAGCTGCCCCTGGGTTGTGCTTGGCTTTCACAAGAGCTGTGCCAGGCTGCTGTGGGGACATGAGGGACACCAGCCTGTCCTTCCTGCCAGAGTCTCCATTCACACTCCCAGTGCTGGTGGGACCGTGGGTTCTTGCTGTGCTGTCTCCTGGGGCAGCTGAGTGCAGCAACTAATTAGCAGCTGGGTCTAATGAGTGGTGGCACAGGAGCTGGGAGCCAGGGGTGCAGGCTGGCAAGGCACTTCTCCCCCTGCTAATCCATGGAATGGGAATAGTCCCCACCCCTGTTACACTCACGTGGGGGAAGCCCAGAGCAGCCTGGGCTTCCAGAGCAACACACAGCTTGTGACTAAATACATCAGCTGGGGCTAAGCAACAATTCCCAGTCAACACCTGAAAAATAACATGGAGCCCCTGTAATTCCAGAGCTGACTTTTGCTCTTTGGCAGTCTCTGAAGTGTGGTGAGAAAGCAGAGACCAGAGGAGCCAAAACTGGAGCTGGGCTGTTCATTCACAGCAGTCCTGTGGATGAGCAGAACCACGGCCCTAAAAATGCAAGACGTTCTCTCCATTGTGCATGAATAAATGATGGATGAAATGACTGCTGGGTTGTAAATGGAATTTATAATGTTAATGATATAATACAGTCTCTTGCCACAACGGGTCTCCTTTCTTGTCTTTTTAAGCTGCTTGGAAAGGAGCCCAGTGCCTTATTCTTTAGTGCAAATAAATGTAAGCTAAGCAGCCTTGTACATCGAATATCACTGACATGAGACCTCCTGGCCATATGTACCTGTCTGCTGCTCAGCCCTTGGTTAATTTGCCACCAGCTCCCAGGAAAAGCAGGATAGGATTGAAGGTGGTCTGAGAGCACATTACATCTGGTATTGGGAAAACATAGAAAACCTGAGTTTATAGTCTGGTGCAGCTGTGCAATATTGCCACTGATTTCACTGTTGCATGAAGCAAGAACTCTCTTTCCTGCAGAGAAACCCCATCAGTTTCCCCTCTGTTTTAACCCCTGGAGTGACACAGGGTGTGGTCAGGATGGAGCTTTTGGAGCCTGGTGTTGTTCTTGGCAGTTACATGGTGCAAATGGGTGGGTTTAGGCTTTCCTCACACGTTTCACCCTGCAGTGAAACTTGTTACAACACCTCGAGAATCAAAATGCCAAAGGAGCCTTGGGGAGGGTCTGAAGCTTTTCTCTGCATCTCAAATCAGGGTGTGATTTTTAGCCATTTTCTGGCCAAACCCTCCAGGTCCCAGCCAGAAGGGTTGAGAAGATGTGGATACAAAGCTCTTCAAAACCCAGCTCTGCTCTTATTTATGAGCAAAACCACTCAGCTCCTCCTTCATAGCTTGTTTTATTTACATGTGAAGGCTTCTCATGAAAGCCAATTACAGAGCAGAACACGGCAGTGAGACCATTTTATTCCCATTAAAAGTGTTGGTTCTCTCGCTCCTCTGGCCTCTGCAGGGCTCCTTACAAATCAACTGCAGATGAGATGTCTGCTGCCTCATCTTTAAAACAAAAAATAACATACCTGGGAACTGCCAATGGAATTCTTTTCCCCCCTCCAGCTCCCAGGACCTGTAGCTTTAACATTTTACCTGGCAAGTGAGCAAGTGTGCATCAGGAAGGTTTTTGTTGCCTTGGGGCTTTTGGTTATTTAGATTTGTCAGAACTCTAAACAGTTAAAATCAGAGCAGAATTTGAGGTAAACAAGAAAAATCAAAAGCTCTACTTGTGCTGTTTGGAGAGGTCACTTTTTGCAGACAGAAGTGTAATTTAAAAACTTTTTCAAACTAATCAAATGCCGGTGACAGGATGCACATGGAACCTCTTGAAAGAGCATAAGTGGCTTTTCTCAGAAAGAGAAGTACCTTTTGGGTAACCTTTCCACAAGTAAAGGATCAAGCTCATTGGACAACTTCTCCCATTTGGAAGCATTAACTGATGTACAAAACTTCTGCCTTGGAGAAGGTGAACTTTGGGATCTGTGAGTACTTGCAGTGATGGTTTCTCTGTGTTATTTCAATAATGCTCTGTTCTCTTTGTGCAGACACCCGTGCTAACAGATGTCTGCATTTTTTTGGGTCTTCAGTGCTGAAGCTTTCAGAAGCTTTAAATTGTTTTCTTGAATACTAAGTGTAGGTCTTGTGTGAGAGATTTTCTTTTCTGCTTTGCAGTGGCTTGCATTGTGAGATTCCAAGTTCTCCAGCACCTGTGACTGTTCTGTGACTTCAAAACCCCAAAGCCAAACAGCCACTACCCAACCAGCTGAGAGCAGAGCCCCAAACCTAGAAAGGTCGAGTGTAGTTTTCACCAGCCTTCCTTCCTGGACTGGTCTGAGCTTTATTGTGCCCTTCTGAGGTTATTTCCTACAGGAATTTGGTGCTGCTGCTTGGCACGTTCCTGCAATAAAAGTGTGTATTTGCAGGGAATCTGCTGGGTGCAGAGTTTGTCTGGCTTTATGAAGTGGTAAATTTTCTGTTGCTTAATCTAATATTCTAGAGAAAAACAGTAGTGCAGGGAAAGGGGAATTTTGCTTCACCCTCCTGAAGTGCCATTAGAGATCTTGATCTTGTTACAGTCTTGGCTATTACTTGTAAGAACAGAAACATGAGGATTTAAGGTCTGCTGCAGTCAGAAGGCACAAAGAAAAGAGTGAGTGTCGATACCAACAGAGAGCAACCAACTGTGCTGAAGCCAGGGAGGCAATGCTGGGGCCAGCCTGCTGCCTCAAGGATCAAACCAGGGTGAGTTGAACCCTCTTTTACTTTATGGTGGATTAACTAAGCCCTGTGCTCTGCCTCTGTGATGTTAAATCCTGCTCAGAATGCCTGTTGCTCTTTGAAGCGACAATATCCATCTTGCACCTTCACTTGTGGTTTTCTCTCCTTTTCCAGGGCACAGACTTGCTGTCCCCTCTCCCTGGAGGTGGCTGGGTTTTGGTGGCACTGGCTGAGTGCTCAGTACCCAGAGTTAGGGCTGGAAGATGCTGTAGGGTTCTTGCACTTTTGAAACACAGGTTTCTCCTGGCATCCCTGAGCAGGATGGGCTGTGGGGACAGGGCCATGGAGAGAAGGTGTTGGAACAGAGCAGGTGTTGACAGAGAAGCTCTCAGAGAAGAGCTTCACCCAGGCAGGGGCACCAGACCTGGAAATGCCAGTGGGGCTTAAGCCTGGGTTATGTGGGGCTCCTGGGCTGGCTCTGGGAGTGTCACAGAACTGGGATTGGGACCAGGGCTGCTCACCTGTCAGAGAAACCAGCCTAGAACTGAACAAGCTGGAGTTGGGGGTGTCCCCCATCTTCTAAACCTGCACTCAATCATCTCCTGGCTTGGTAACTATTTGGATATAACAACACTAGAGCTCTTGTGTTAATGACATTCCAGTTGGTCTGACTGAGTTAGCTCTTTTCTTGTCTCTGGTTTCTCCTGCCTTCATTTATGTGCTTGACTCTCAATGCCTCCTCAGACAGGAGCATGTTGATGAGTGAGTTAATATAATGCCTGTGAGCTCTATATTGCTGCTTGAAAATACAGCATTTTCTGCAAAGGTGCATCATGGCACCAGCTGGAGGGGGCTGGGACAGCTGAGATCCCTGTGGAGAAGCATTTCTGCACTAGCCAGCCTTTTCCTGCTGCAGGCTCGTTTGGAAATGGCCTTTTCACACAAGACCAGTGCTTAATATATCACTCAGACTTTGCTCATTGTCTACAGTTAGTAGTCTAACCTAGGCTCAGCGAAGTAATTAGGAGAAATAATTAACAGCTCTCAGGGATGAGGCAACCTCTCTCTCCCTCCCCTCTCCCTCACCATGTGGTGCACCTTGGTAGTGACTCAGAAAACACAAGAGGACATTATGAATCAAAAAATAAGTCTTTACCTGTAATTAACTGTGCACACGTAAAGGAAAACGTGGTGATCAAGCAGCCATTAATAGTTGCTTTACTGGAGGAGGATACACCAGAATCAAATGCTCATGGTAAAATGTCCCTTTAGGCCGTGGTTCTGTTATAACATTTAATCCAAACAAAAATAAGTCTCTACCAAAAGAAGTATTTGACCCGTACACCATACGGACATGTGTGGATAAGACACTGCACTCCTCACGTTCCAAATGCCTCACGGCCCCTGTGTTCTCTGTAAGTGCAAGAAAACAAAACCCAGCCATGAAAATACAAAATCAATGCAGCAACTACAGTCGTAGGCAACAGTATGTGCGTGGCCAGGCCAGGCCCGTGGTGGGATGTGGGACTATGCAGCAGGGATGGACCAGAGTCCCCTCTCCCCTCCCTCCTGTCCCCTGCCTGCTCTGTGCTGGGGCTCTGCAGTTGTCATGACAGGCTCTTCCAAAACAGGACGCCAAGAGGAGGGAAAATAAAAACAACACCCCAGCCTATACCAAAGTAAAGAAAGTAATAATAAAAAAAACCATCCCTTGGATCGCGGCGCTGTTTGCCCAGAGCCCCGGCGGCCCCGGGCCGCCCTGTGCGGAGCAGGACAGAGTCACCGTGCGCGCCGTGTCCCGCACAGGCTGCTGCGGTCCCCGTGTCACCGCGCTGGCTCCGCGGGCAGGAGTCAGCGCCGGGCTCCCTGCGTACCTCTCTGCTTGGAAAGTGGACCGAAAGAACGTTGTGCAAGTCCTAGCGTGAAGGAAGGCGGAGGAGGCGGTGGGGACGGCCACCCGGCACCTCGGTGTCCCCAGCTCCCTCGGGTGACGCGCCCGGGCCGGGCTCCCCGTGCAGCCTCAGAGGTCCACCCAGCCTCGCAGCTGCAGGGCGAGCACCCCCAGGGCCACGGTGGCCAGGCTGCCGCCGGCGCCGGGAGCGCCGTCACAGTCCTTTTTGTCCACTTCGCACCTGGACTGCTGGCACAGGACGCCCTTGAAGCCCACGGGGCAGATGCAGCGCTGGTTCTGGTAGCAGGTGCCGCCGTTCTGGCAGAGCAGCAGCTCGTCATCGCAGACATTGGCTGCAGGGCGAGAGGGAGAGGTGCAGGTGTTACCCTGCGCTGTGTGAAACCCCTTGGCTGCAGCAGGAACTGCATTTTAGCTGCTAGGGGTTAAATTATCCATCCCTCCCAGCGCTAGAGCAGTTCCAAGGCCAGCAGAACACAGTGGAGGGGCGCAAACTCCGTGGCCAAAGCTATAAAGTAATTTTGGATTTGGGAGGAATGGGGCACCCAAGCCAGCAGCGCCGGAGATGCTGCTCCTGTTGGGAGCCATCTCCGAGGTACCGAGGCCCTGCAGGCAGGTACTCACGGAAGCAGCCCTGTCTCCAGTAGTAGTTGGGCAGGCAGTCGTCGCACTTGGGCCCCGTGGCGCCTTCCCTGCACTCACAGTAGCCGGTCTCGTTGCAGCGGTCGTGCATGGAGCCGATCTGGTTGCAGTTACATTCTGGCCAAAGACAGGGAGGTCAGAGCCCGTCCTGCCTGCGCTTCTGGGCATGCAGTTCCCTGAGGGAGGGGCTGGGGGCTTTGGAAAAGTCTGGAGATGTGCTATGGAAGAGAACTTAGGGGCTGCGAGGACACGTTGGCCTAAGAGGCCCCAACAGTGCAAACAGCCACGGGTGCAAAGGCCACCCCTCTTTGAGGCTGAGCCCTTCCTGCCTGAGCATCTGAATTCAGCCAGAAAGACTTTGTACTGTGAGGGTGGGGAGACCCTGGCACGGTTTGCCCAGAGAAGCTGTGGCTGCTCCATCCCTGGAAGTGTCCAAGGCCAGGCTGGATGGGGCTTGGAGCAACCTGGGGTAGTGGAAGGTGTCCCTGCCCATGGCAGGGGGTGGAACTAGACAGTTTTCAACCCAACTGCTCTGTGATTCTATAATAATTTTTAGGCTTTGTTTTCAGGGAAGAGATGCCTTGGTAGCCTGCAGAGACTGTACCAGCTGCCACCCTCACCGAGCACACAGGTGAGCCCCACACCCTGCAGGGAGGGGCTCAGTGAAGCCCGATCACAGCTCACAGCGTGACGACAGCCCGAGGCCGTGCTCACCTGCGCGGCCATTCCCGTGAGGACAGCCCGAGGCCGTGCTCACCTGCGCGGCCATTCCCGTGAGGACAGCCCGAGGCCGTGCTCACCTGCGCGGCCATTCCCGTGAGGACAGCCCGAGGCCGTGCTCACCTATGCAGACATTCTCATCGTCCAGCTCGGCGGAGCTGTTGCGGTAGAAGCCCAGGCGGCAGTGCTGGCAGTGCTGGCCCCGCGTGTTGTGCTTGCAGCTCACGCAGGTCACCACGTTCAGAAAGTCGATGTAGCTGCAGCGGTTGGAGTGGCCGTAGCACTCGCAGTCTGTGGAGGAGAGGAGGGGACAGCTGGGGACGTGAGCCTGGAGCTTCCCCTCGTGCTGTGCAGGAGGGTCCTGCCGGGGTGGATGCCACGGCCACTGCCACAGCAGGGCTGGGGTGTGCTGGGCAGGAGGAACTGGGCACACATTTCTCCGTCACCATGGGGGGAATCGGGGCTGGAAATAATCACTCAGAGAGCGCAGCAGGGTCAGGGTCTCTGTAATCTTGAAGTGTGGACAGGCAGGAGCCAGCCCCTTGCAATCCCAGGACATGATTTCTTTCAGAAACTGCATCATTATGGGAGCAGGCAGTAGAGGGGAATCAGAAGTTAATTACAGAGCTGCCTTGTAAATGAGCAGAGCTCCGTGCCTGGGTTTGGCTCTGGGGAGGCTGCAGGATCTGGGCTGGGGACAGAGCCCTGGCAAAGGCTGTGCCTTGCTGGGGAACAGAGGGGACTGGCCCATGGGATGGGGCTGGCAGAGGGTGCTCAAGAGGAGATGGAGCTGGTGATGTCCAGGTAAATCCTCACAGCCTCTCCTCTCCCCTCTGTATCCCTTCTCAGCAGGCCCCTTCCTGTTGTACCTCTCTGTTGTGAGGGGTGGTGGCTCTCAGGTTAAATGTTTAAAATAAGCCTATGCAAGGCAGTGTGGCTTGTGTGGGATCCTTCAACAGCTGCTGGACAGGTGTGTGAAGGTTGGAACCAGAGCTGGCCTGGCACAGCACAGCCTGCAAAGGCTGCTGGTGGGGTGGGAGATGCCACCATCACTTGGCCAAGTGCTCCTGTCCACAGGACTGACCTCTCTCAGCTGTGGGCACATATTAGAAAACAACCTGGATGAATTTATAGTCAGGGGGATTGGATCTTGTGCTTCTTGTGTTTGCTTTTTATTACCATGACTTGGGATGGTGACAACCTTGCAGTGACAGATCCAGGTGCTGGATCTTACCGGGCATTTATATATATTTATATACATAAACTATAAATGTTTATATAGTGAGATGTGCAACTCAGGAGTAAAGGGGGTGACTTGTGGCCCAGCTGGCCCGGTCAGGAGGTTCCCAGCCAGCAAGGGCAGGGGATAACATGAGCAGAAATAGTCTCAGCCAGGTCTGAGCTTTCAGAGCCTTCTGAGAGAGGTTTGGAGCTGGGGCTTTGTTCCAAGCAGAACATTAAACATTCAAGGATGGCAGAGGGATGGCAGGGAAGGGTTGGGTTGGCATGCACATGCGACTGGAGGAGGAGACATGATCGATGACATGATGACCAGGGAAGAAGGAGAAGGGCAGAGGTTTCCCTGTGGTTCACAGCTGCCTGAGGAGGAGCTGAGAGTCTCTTGTAGTCTTGACTACCTGTGAAGGAACTTCTGCCTCATCAACTGATACCCAGTGAATTCCCACTCACATCCTGCCTGCTGCAATTCCCAGGTGTTGTTTCAGACTAGGGAAGCACTGCTACACACAGCCAACAGCTAACCACGACTCGGACAGACCTTCCCCACCTTCTCTCTGTGAGCCTGCAGGACCTGAGTGAGGTCAGGGAGCCCTGGAGCACTGCCCCCCCTCTCCTTACCTTTGTATGTCTCAATGGGAGCCACTGGGCCAGAGTTTGGTTTGAGCCGGATGAGTTTTGAGCTCTTTGAGGATGCTTGAGAGAAATCAGAGAAAGGCTTTTTCTCACTGCTTAGCACCACCCCGTGTCCTCCCCTGCCACGAGAACAATGCCGAGCCAAGAGCACCGTGCTGGCAACACCAGCAGGGGGTTCTGCACCAGGCAGCTGGCAGCTGCTACATTTCTGCTGTTCCCCTCCCCTCCTCAAAGCTTGAGGCATGAAAAACTCGATGCATGAATAACCCAACTCACAACACCACTGCAGAGCTGGGAGGAGCTGCCCACACTTGATGAGCGTTTGGTGGCGTGGTTTGGGACAAGGACCCTACAACTCACAAACCATTATCTACTGGCCACAGAGTCGGGCTGAGAGAGGTGAGACACCCAAAACTCTGCGAGGAGGATGAGTGCTGTGGAGGTGGCACCCGGCAGGGGTGCATCTAAGAGGGTCCTGCAGAGCAGGTGCTGCTCCAGCCTGGCCCGTCCCCAGCAGCACGTACCTGTCTTTTTCCCGTGCTTCTTGCCTGCAGAGTGTGCTGTGCGCCCTGGTTTGCTCTTCGGAGCCGCTACGCCAGAGGATAGAACAGGTCTCAGAGCTGTGAGGGGGCTCCCAGGGCCGTGTTTCCCATGTCTGCTCAGGGGAAAGGGCTGTCCCAGCTGGAATGGGGCTCCCTGGGGGTTGTGCTGCCAGCCAGACCCCTGCCCCACACAGAATGACCCAGCACTGGGTATAAAGGAACACCAAGCCTTGGGAGGTTTTGTGCTTTGGTGAGCTTAGTCAGGAGCAAGGTTGAGCAGCACTGAGATGCTTGGAAATGGGCTCTGGTTCCTCTGGGGTTTTTTGTGGAGCTTATGCCCTTGGAAGTGCTGTGGTGCTCAGGGAGGCTGTGGGTGGGCACTGCCAGCTCCAGCCACCTGTGCAGGTCACATCCTCACAGTGACAGTGGTGGCAGGAGGTGGCCCTGCTCCCCGTGGGCTCAGCCATGGTCAGAGTGCACCCACTCCTGCTTCAAACACCATCCCTGAGGCTGCTGTGGTACCAGGGCCATGCTGGTCTCCATGGCTTTCCTGGTCCCCAAACATCTCCAAAAAGACCTCCCTGGGGCTGGATGAGCAGAGCTGAGCTGAGCTGGACCCTCTGAGTAGGAGACTGTACAACGGGGGGTTGTGCTGAGGACAGGTGGTTGTCCTGGCCTGTGGCACTGAGGGAGAAACCTGCCCTGTCCCAGCCTTGGGGACAGGCCTGGCCTTACCTCTCATGTTCTTGGGAGGGTCTGGTGGCTTCGGCTTCTGTCCAAGTGCTGCTGTGTTTGGTGGGTCATCACAGGTGGCATCAGCAGAGAGAACATCAGATTTAAAAGAGATCCCCCCTGGTTTGCTTAACAAGGTGGCAAAGGGACACTGGAAGCTCTAGGCAGGTGTCTAGGCTGGGTCGGTGCAGCTGTATCTGGTGGAGGACGTGCTGAAGCAGGAAGGAGACACAAAGTCTCCCCAAAGTCAGCATCTCTAAGCGTGAAGTGAGGCAGGAAAAATATTCCTAAGTGGAAAGTGTGGGAGCTGCTGGATGGCTGAGTGTTGGCATGTGGTCCTGACACTGCCCAGGCACGGAGAGAAGCCAGACCTGCAGAGCACTGTCGGGGCTGTCAGCACTCCTGGCCCCTTGGTGTAGCTCTATCCCTCATTACTGCATCAAAAGCAGCTTTGCCTCTCCGTGAGGCCAGACAGGCCCAGGAGGCCACGATCTGCACAGGAGGGATGCTAAAGTCTGTGGCTGGAGCCAGCTACAGGAATCTCGGGTGGGAAACGGGAGCTGAGCGCCAAGGACAGCTACCAAAGCCTGCCTCTGGGGGGAACCCTGAGGAGGAGAAGCTGCAGCCTCAGCTGCCAGAGAGAAACCTCCCAAGGTTCCCACCCAGAGCACCTCAGAGATCTGAGCAAGGAAACGCAGCAGGAGGATCTAAAGGACACAGCCTATCTGGTGATTCTGCTCTACAAACAGGCTCCAGCCTCGGGAATTGACAGGATTTCCATGATCCTCTCCGTTCACCCCAGCAGCAAGCTGTGAACAATCCCTTCCACCACTCGCCATCCTCATCCTGCATGTACACGACTAAACCCCGAGGCTCCATCCAGCCTCACTCCCAGCTGTGTGCAGGGCACAGACGAGCCCCGAGCTCTTTCCTGGGCAGGAGGAGAAGAGAGGCATGGAAAACACAGATCCAGAGCTAGCAACTAAAGTGTTCTCTGAGCTGGTTCTTGCTGGCAGGACCCAGCTCAGCCCCGTGGCTCCTACCTTGTGCTCCTGGGCCAGCCTTGGCCGGGGCAGAGCCCACCTGCAGCGGGGCAGCCGCCGACAAGTCGGGGTAGTCTTGCAGTGAGCAAAGAGAAAATTGTTATTGGGGGAGCTGGTATCCCACAAGGAGCCCCAAATCCAACACCCAGCCCTGTGCCACGGGGGGTCTTCGGGCACCAGAGCCCTTGAATTGTGAGGGGCAGTGTGTGCTGAGCTGCCCGTGCTCCTGAGCCACTGCCCTGCACCCCTCTGCTCTGGAATAACAGCTGAGAAACAGCACACACACCTGGGATGGAGGCACCAAGCCCTGGCTTCCAATCCCACCTTCCACGCCCTCCTTCAGGCTCTGCTGTTCCCTCAGAAATACAAATCGAAGAATTTCCGACCACCGCAGAGAAGTTGAACCAGTAAGAAATTTTATATCTCACTTGTTTGGTTTCCCTGCAAACCCTCACCCCCACTGGCTCCGTCCCCTTCCCCTGCTTCTCAGTATTGGTAACAATCTTCAGGTTTGCTAGAAAACAAACCCGGGACTAAAAATTTTAAAAGCCATATTATTAATTTCAAGCTCCAGTTGGGTAACATAAGGAGGAGGAGGGAAAAAAAAAGAAAATCTCTTGATCCTTGCCAAGTTTCAAAGGACAAACCCAAGTAGGAGAGAAATGTGATTTCCCAGCCTCGTCAAGGGGATGATAAACAATACGGAATAAAAAAGAAAAAAAAAGATTATTTTTTTAATGACAAGCTCTAAGAGAAGGTGATAGACATTGTCCTTTTCAGCTGGAAAGTGGAAACCAATTGATATTAATACGGTGTTAAAGAGAATATGAAAAAATCCCTGTGCAAATTGGCAAGGGTTTAATTAGAGTCACAATAAAAAACAGCCCTGGAGGCATTTTGCTTTTTAGTCATTCACATACACCTCCACTCAATCGCATTTACAGAGCCAAGAAAATTATTAATGCTCATTATCCTGAGAACCTTTCCCTTTGTAGCTCTGGGCCATAATGGACAGTTTTACATTTTGGAAGGGGGAGAGAGACACATTTTGCCCCAGACCCACTTCATAAAAATGGGAAACGATGGGAGGCTCTGATGGAAATTGCTGTTCTTGGTGGGCTTCTGAGGAAGTGGAATAAATTGAGCCAAGAAGTCACATTTCATAGCAAAAACCACTGGGGCAAACAGCACTGGGGGAGAAGCCTGGAAAAGCCCTTCTCAAAACACAAACAGGGGATGCCCTTCCTGCAGGACCTGCCCAAAGCCAGGCTGTTGGTGCTCCATTTCTGCTGGACTTAGTGACCACCCAGCAGGGCTCAGGTTGGCCCTGTTTCTCCTACAGGTGAACTGGCACTGCTGAGACTGCCATGAACCAGAGGGAGGAAAATTGAAGCAGGAAACAAAAAAAAAATTAAAAAGGAAAAGTTCGGGTTTTTTGGTGGGGTTTTTTTTGCTTATTTTGAACATGGGGAAAAAAATGTAACAAATGGCAAGGAAGAAGCTGACAGCCTTCAAGGAAGGCTTTGAAATAACAGAACTGCAGAAGGCAGAGGAGAATATCACTTAATTCATCCTCCTGAGGGTAACTCTGTGATTTCTCTTCCTTCTACCCACTTTGGCAGCTTCCACTGCCTTCAGACCACAGCCCTTGCCCGTGAACTCATCCCACTCTCCCCTCTCACCGCACGACCGGGCACAGGAAGCATCCTACGAGCACGACCACAGCTCCACCTTGACCACGAAAACACCACGAGCAGCCAAAGGAAGCAGATGTCTAGCAGCTCCATGCAACCCAGAGACAGCCCAAATCTAATCTACTCCTCTAGCCTACGTGCCACGCTGCTTCTGCCGTGCTGCTACCCACTGGTGTGCGGAGGCACTGAGGGGAAGGGAAAAACACGTCGGGCTGCCTTTAAATACCTGATTTTTTCTGTGTTTCTGTCACGGGCACAGAGGCAGCAAACTCAGAGGCTGGTCTGATGATGCTTGCTTATGGTGGGAAGGAGAAATTCAGAGGGCAGAAGACAGCGTGTCAATTAGAGGGAGAAATAGCGCAGGGATGGGGCAGAGCTCTGGCAGGACTGGTTTGAATGTCTGGCTTTAAAGCAAGGAGGGATTTTAATGCTTCTAAAATTCAGAAGGGGGGTTACAGCAGTGTCTCACTTTGGGATTCTGTCCCTGCTTGGGGGTCACCTCCTGCAAATGTGTCCTACCAGGAGTTCAAGGGTCACCTCTTTCACAAAGTGTTTCCCTTGGTGCCCAGGTTAGAATTCGATCTGCAGGCCCTTGGGAATGTCATGGTTTCTAAAGAAATACTTTATATTTTGCATGGAGGAGGAGGAGGAGGAGGAACATCTCTGGCCAAAAGCAGATCAGAATTAAGCTGTGCCTTGATTCCCTATTGATACCTTTGGTATCAAACCCTCGTGCTGCCCAGGTAAGAGCAGGTCCTTGAGCTGCTGGGTGGCCCTGGCTGCCCTCTCCTGTGGAGCAGCCCCTCCAGGGGCTGTCACCACTCCCAGGCACACCATCCTGGGGTGGCACCTGGCTCTGCAGCAGCACAGATGGGGATCTGGATGGGGGTGAGGAGTGAGGAGCTCAGGCCTGGCTGCATCAAGCCAACGACCTGTCAGCTGGGCTGCAATTTATTAATTTTGTCCCTTGCCATCAGTTTATGAAAGCATTAGGAAAACACTTTCTCTGCCCAGGACGCAGGTTTTGGAGAAGGAACAAACCCTGTAATGTCTCTGAGAGCAGGAGAGGTTACCCCCAGCACCCCAAACCCCCAGAGACACTGTCCTGCCTGTGCCAGAGGTGCCACAAAGGCAGAGAACTGCAAATCATACAAGAGACACACCAAGCAGCTACCCACACGAACACGGCAAAAAAATAACCCTAAAATATCACTACAGGTGAGCATGGATAAAAATCAGACTACCCCAAGTGCATTGTGTGGATGTAGATGTGATCACCTGGCCCTGCTGGAGCTGTGGAGATGGGGTGAGCTCCAGGTGGATGAACCTCCTCCTGTACAGGTACAGCATGGATCTGGGTAAGGAACTCTTCCCAACAGAGCTGAGCCTTGCACTCTTTTTCCAAGGTCACTCCGACTCCATGGAAGTTGGGACTTAAACCCTCAGCTCCCTGATTAACTCCTCAAGCAGGGTACTTCCATGAATACATCTATATTTGCATAAACATGCAATCAAGTTTCCTCATCCCTTTGACTGGCTTCTGGCAGCTCCCCCAGACAGACTGTTACTAACATGCTGTGGGTGTAAAACGTCCTCCTGGGAAATATCAGGCCCTGAAAGCATGGCAAAGGGAGGAATGCGTGTCTAATTCCCCCATGAGCAGCTTAAAAAAATGTCCTGCTGTTAAGTTTTATCTGCTCATTTCCAAAAAGACAAGGAAAAACACTGTCTCCTTGTTCACAGGGGGAGGGAAGGAGGAACCCCCAGAAAAAGGACAAAAGTTTTCCTCCACGGGGTGATTTCAGAAATTAGGAATGGATGTTTCTGGCGCGTGTGTGAGCTCCAGCCCCGCACGCTCTTGGACAGCGGCCACCTGGGGAAAGCTGGAATTCTGCCCTAGGAAAAGTGCACCTGCAGTACAGCCATGAGTTTGGCCACAGGGATTTGGTGCAGGACTGGCACAACCAGCAAGGACAGAGCAAAATCTGTGTGCTGCACTGAGTCTCTTGGCAAGTGGCAGGAGGTCAGGGATAGAGCAGGATGGGGTACAGTTCCCCTCTCCTTCCAGAGAAATATGTGGTTCAAATTTATTATGGATAAGAAAAGGCTTTGTTGCTTTCCTGCCCTGCCTCGTCACGGAGCTGTGAGAGCATCTCTGGCAGCTGTGCCAGAGACAACAGCAAAGCAGGGCTGCCTGGTGGCTGGGGGAAGTGAACCAAGTCAGGGTGATTTTTATCCATGTCCCTTTATCATCCTACAGATGATCCACGGCTACTGACACAGCAGCTGAAAGAGGAGCCTGGGAGCAGAGTCCTGGCTTCTGAGCGGGGCAGGGAGCGTGGCACCCACCTGGCTGGGTGGTGCTGGCTGGTAGGGGGGTGCTGCTGGTGGTTGTGGTGGTTGTGGTGGTGGTTGAGGTGGTGGTTGAGGTGGTTGTTGTGGTGGTGGTGGTAGTTTTTGCGGTGGTGGTTTTGGCGGCGTTTACTCGCTGCGGTCGCTCGTAGGCTGACAAGCAAAGAGAAGAGTTGGGAGGCACTTACTGGGGAGAATGGTGGGGTTCCATGCCAGCCTGCAGACCCCTGAGGCTGCTGCTGCTGGGCTGAACTGGTGACAGATTTCTCGGCGCGGTCACAACTGGGGCACCGGCAGGATTAAGGCGACGGCGGCTCGGTGACGCTGCCCGCAGCGTGTGTGTGTGTGAGCAGGGGCTGCAGGCTGGGGCTGTATCAGCTTACTCTGTTGGTGCAGATATTGGCTTAAATACTTACAGCTCGATCATAAACTAATTGCCAATTAAGCTGAAAAGGGGAGGTGAAGGCACGTCTGGGCAGGGATGGGGTGAGGAGCGGGCGGGAGGTGCCAAGGAGTGCCCAGGCCAAGCTGTGCTCCCACTGCCCGGTGCCCACGTGCCCTTGCACGGTGCCATTCCCTGCTGCCACCCCTCACCAAACTTCCTGGCACCATCAAAGCCAACCAGCACCATTGGCACGTGTTTGTTTCCAGGGGCACCCTTCAAATTTCACCCTCCAAGTGATCCCACCCCACTGCTCCCCACAACAGCCCTGACTAAAATAACACCGGGACACAAATTCCTGCTTAACTTACACCTGCTGCCCTCCTGTCCTTGTTTGTCCCACTGCTTCACGCAGATTATCGTGCTTAATTTCATAATAGCCCTGAGCTAGTTTAAATACTTAATTTAGGTCACTTCTAGTCTCCTATGTGGGTTAAATAATCTCTCCTTAACTGGCCTTGGACATAAATCCCTCCTGTCCGCCTCCTGCACGTCACTCCCAGCACCGTCCCAGCTTCTGCCCCACAGAAAATCTTGATGGGGAATGTTTTCCAGGGAAACAAAAGTAGTGCTGAGGATGCCAAACTTTGTAAATGGGAGGCAAAAAGGTTATCAAAATGGTTTTGAAGAGAAAGGTGAAGAATATTTTGAACTGTTGAAACTTTCTTTTAAAAAAAATCCTAAATTACTTAAGGGAGACCTTTAACTTTTATTTGAAAATTTCAAGCACTTAACTGCTAAAAACCTAATTATGGCTCATTTTTCATTTCAGAAAACCTGTCCTCCACTTTCCTATTAGGTGCGTTTTTCTTAATTGCATTTGCATTTCCCTGATACGATTCCTCCTCCAATTCTTCCCACTTGCCTGCAAACCAAAGAATTCATTATTCATTCAGCTCCCTGAATTGTTTCTTCTGGAGGGGCACTCTGCACCATAACATTCAAACCCAGGCTGCTGCTTACCCAAAACTCCAGGCTCTTTGATATCCAACTACCTCCAGCTTTGTTAAGTAAGGAGCCCTCTCCTGCCATCAATCTTGCAGCAGAAATCCCTGCTGAGCTCTGCCTTTGCTGCTGACACCTCACAGACATTTGTTCATATACATACACGAGCACATACAGATGTACACACACACTCTATATGCTTTTTTATTGATAGCCCAAGGTGACCCAGACTGGGTTCTACGCCAAATAATTCACACCCAGCTCCTTCTCAGAGCAGAATTCTGCAGTACTGGGGGGTTCAGGGGGGGAGTTCACGGCGAGCACTGGGTGATTCTGAAGAGTCTTTTTTTATTTCCTTTCCAGCTGCCATACTAACGAACCTCATGGGGGGAAACCATGCCAGAGGAAGAGGCAAAATGAGGCTGCTGAAGTCAAAGGAAGAAAATATAAGACTCTTTGACAGGACAGAAAATGAGGCACAATTAGGGAAGACTTATTGCCTGGAAAATGATAATGGATAGAAAATAGCCATATTTTTTTTTCCTAGTGACATCCACAAGGATCATGCACCGAGGTGTTAAATGCCAGCATTTCAGTCAGGGTTTTACTTACTGCCAAAGGCTGAGCCTGCAGCTGCACCTGGAAAAAACAAGAGGAAGCCCAGTCACTGGAAGCAGGACACCATCAGAAGATCACACAGACACACAACATGGGACTGAACAGCAGCTAATTAGTTGGGGCTTGCTCACAGGCACATCAGTTTGCTGCTACAGCTTAAAAGCTGCTTTTGTCTGAGCACAGAAACAGCAGACAACTCTGTCTGGGCTCCTGGCATCTCAAGCCTTTCACCTGGGGAAGGAAAACCAGCGTGGTCCCTGCTGATGGGGTTTTTCTGTTAACCATTTCCTTGGGCTGCTGTGAAAGCCCAGCACAGGACAAGCACATAGGAGCTGTAGGGTCTGAACGTACGACTAAAGAATCACAGAATCACAGAATGAACTGGGTTGGAAAAGACCTTTAAGATCATCAGGTCCAACCTGTGACCTAACATCTCCTCATCAACTAAACCATGGCACTGAGTGCTACGTCCAGTCTTTTTTTAAACACATTCAAGGGCCTCCCTGCTGTAACACGTGGGTGAATCATGGAAAGTCTCAGCTCTGAGTGAATGCAAAGCACAGAGATGGAAGAGGTAGGACTACAAAGAGCAGAGGGCTTCAGAGAGCTGCCCCTGGGGCAGAGGAAGAGGATGTTGGTGTGGGGAGGAGGAAGAAGGCTGAATGACGGATGGGAGGAGAGATGAATGGAAGAAGGAAGGAAGAGCAGAGGAGAAAGAGAAATAGGAAGAGCCACAAGGAATGGAGGGTAGGGAAAGAGAGAGAACAGCATGTCTGTGCCTGTCAACACCAGAAACTCTCCCAGGCCCCTTTGAAGCAATGCAGCTGCTTGGTGGGAGCTGACAAGCTCATTCCCTTTCAAAGAACCTGCTCTTCTACCAGCCCTGGCACACACAAAACATTCCCGTCACGGCCTTCGGAGCCTGAATTTCAGCTTTGATCATCTTAAGGCACATAAATCTTTCAAAAAATTTGGGAGG
Source organism: Hylia prasina (assembly GCA_013397195.1). Lineage (NCBI taxonomy): Eukaryota > Metazoa > Chordata > Aves > Passeriformes > Sylviidae > Hylia > Hylia prasina. The sequence continues at coordinate 928,304 of VYXD01003617.1, read as the reverse complement.
AGGGAGAGAAAAGATTCTCTTTGGTAACGCTCAAAGCTGCTGCTTGAAAGGCCGGAGTGGCTACTGTGGCTTCGTGACGTTTAAACAAGTTTGCTGATGTGGAGTGGACAGGAACCCAGGAGGAACGGGCCCATCTGTGATGTCTCCGGCCCCAATTCCCTGCCCGGAGGAGGGTGGGGATGCATCCCTCATCTCTCCTGCGCGCCGCTGCCGCTGTCAGAGCCGCGCTGCAGCCGCAGCCGGAGGGGCTGCGCACCGGGACCGAGGCTCCCGGCGCTTCCCGGGAGCGCCGGCAAGCACGGGCAGGATCCAGGGAGCAGCCGGGCAGAGCCGGCTGTGCTCTGCTTGTGCTGAATGACGCCTTCCTCAAAGGACAATCACTGCCCCGAAGCCGTGGTTACACCTTGGCCTAAGGTCATCGTCCCTGTTCATCGTTCAGATTCATCACTGCTCTGCCAGCAGCCAGCACATCACCTCTGCACCCACCACATCCTCCTTCGTTTCTCCACCTACCAAGACAGGGGTAAGAACCCATTTCCCTTTGGAAAGCTGAGCGTCCCGCGCTGATTTGAGCTGGAGAAGGACACGATGAGCACCCGCTCCCACCTGTGGGCGTTGTGCAGCCCAGGGCAGGGCTGGCTCCCTGCAGGTTACTTACATGCATTGGGGGACCCATTGGGGAGAGGCAGGTAGGACCCTGCTCGCCAGGACCTGGAGCGAAAGTTCTTCTTGCACTTGCCACAGTCCTGGCCCGTGGTGTTGTGCTCACACTCACACTGGAGGCTGCCCTCTTTGAAGGTGCACAGGTTGGCGTGGAGGTTGCATTTACACCTGGAGGAAGAAGACAGGGAAGAGCTGTCAGGTGTTCCTGCTGCTCCTCCTTGTGCCTGGTGTAGTGCTGAAAATGTGCTGAGGCCGGGCTGGTCACCCCTTTGCTGCAACACCACACGAAAGAATTCCACGAGGGCACGGTGATGAGCAAAGCAGGAAAAGCTCGAGGTTATTTACAAAACTCGATTTTATACATTTCCAAAGGTGCCTGTGGATTGGAGGATAAAATCCCACTTCAAAACCACATTGGGTCAAGACAACTGTCAATCAACTTTCTCCTCCTACCTAAAAATATGTGAACAATGAAGGACAGTTAGGAAAACAAAGCTATTGTTTATAGTAAAAAGTGTGGGAAAGTAAAAATTCTGACTCCAGAATGAAAAACAAATCAGAAGGCCTAGAAAAATCCTCAAAACCAGGGTGACACTCCTTCCCTGCTCCTCCTGCAGGTTTTTCTCAGTGAACCCAGCAGTTTTCCCCAGGTATCCAGTGCTGGGGTTCAATGCCCACCTCCTCACCCAGGGCAGATCTGCAGCTTCTTGTCCAGGATGAGACACTTCACTCCTCTGAGGAGCACAGACAGTTTAATGGCAAGTCAACATCTGCAGCTGAGACACCAGGAGGGAGTCACTCACATGTCAGGCTGTTACAGGAATCTGGGTAATTACCTCAGACGGAGGCTTTGACTTGGAGGCAGTCTCTGGCTTTGGATGGAGGAGCTGGGCTAACCCTGGTGGCACCCAGCCCTTGCCCCCTGTGCACTGTGCCAAAACCAACAGCATTTTCTCCCGTGGTGTGAGGCTGCCCAGCACAAAACCCTTTTCCCTACGAGCAGCACAGCCCCAGCCTGCTGTGACCAAAATAACACAGACAACAAAGCCACCACCAGAATCCACCAGTTAGTCCCCGCCTCATCAGAGAAGGCAACAACTAAAAACGCTATTCAGCAATTTGCAAACATTAAGAAACTTTTAATGAGCTGTAGTGCAGTATGCAGGGAATAATTATCTCTGTGCACAATAATTCCTGTTGCTCACACTCCGGAGGTGACTTGCGCAGAGCGCAGAGGCTGAGCCCATAACTCACTTGTGGCTCTGGTGACTCCTGGGCCCGAGCTGAGGCCATCAGACAGAGACTTTGGGGACCAAAACATCTCATTTCATTCCAGACAGCCGATCCCTAGCACAGCCCGACGGTTTTCCCTGCTTTGTGCCATAATTTACACTCTCAGAAGCACAAGCATTAGAAAACGGTAATGCTGTGCCTTCTGTGCAGGGGTGGAGAAGTCTGATGGGGCAGGGCTTCCTTTTACAGGGCTCAGGAGATGCAGGGATGAATCTGGGAATCAGGGAATGAACTGCCTGCAGAGAAGACAGAGGGAACATGGCCTGCTGCTCCTTGTGCTCTGTCTGCACTGGGATAAATGGCCCGGGAGCTGGAGCCTGGGTGCCGGTGCTGCCCATGCCTCCTGCTCCTGGTGCCTCTCCCCCTCTCCCTTGGAGCCCCCAGAGAAGCTCCCCAGCCACCGGCCTGACCCTCTGAGGCCTCCTTTGCTGTGCTCTCCTCACGCATGGCTGGATAAGCTGACCTCATGTATGATTTCTTTTTTTTGCCTCCCTCCCCTCCCTGTCCTTAATTCTAGCAAACCCCGCTCAGGGGCTAAGCATAAGCTGGATGAACAATCTCTCCCAGTCTTACAACCCTGCCCTGTGTCTGACCAAGCAGAGGAGGGAATTTTGCAGCCTCTAAAAGGGAGGAAAGAAGAGGAGGTGGCCCAGGGAGCAGAGGCAGACACACTCAGCGCGCTCCACTCGGAACCGTGCGTGAGCGAGGGCTGGATGTGCCGCGTCACGGCTGAAAGCACCGACAGCCTCCAAGCACTTGTGCTCTGGGAGTGAGCCACGAATCCCAGCACCCAGGGGAAGGAAGTGGCTTTGGCTGGTACCTACAGCCAGGGGAGGTGCTGAATTTCAGATGCTGCAGGTCCCCTTTGGCTGCGGTGAGGGAGGGTTTGGGCTGAGCTGTCCCAGCCCTTTGGCAGAGGCGCTGCCCAGCCCCAGGGCACTGCAGAGCCTGGCTCTGAATTATTCAGCGTCCACACAGCGTGGCCTCCTTCTCTCACTTCAAAACAAGCAGACGAGAGCAAAGCAGGGAAGATAGTGGGTTAAAGCAGGTTAAAGCAGGTCAAAGCCTCACCACTGCTGCTCTGGGCCCTGCCTGAACAGAGCAACAGCTTCAGGAGCTGCAGCTCTCCTCGCTCCTCCTCTGATGGGGGCCAGGGGATGGGGCAGCTCCAGGGCACAGCCTAGGGGGGTTTAGGAGTCCCAGGGGAGTGGGAACAACCATGGAAGGGACTGTCATGCCCCTCGTTTTCCCTGAAGTTTGGGATGAGGTGGAAGGTGGTGCTTGGCTCCAGTGTTTGACCCTGTGAGTCACGCACCAGTCACAGTGGGGTCATCAGCCCTGGGTGGCCTGAGGCAGCCTTGACCAACCCCCTCCACGTGTGGCACATCCTTGCTCCTGGCAGGAGCCAAGCAGACATTTTGGGGTGATTCTGGCTCCCAGTGCAGGAGGGTGAGTTCACCATTAGTTTGGTTCCAGCTACAAATCCTCCTCCATGCAGCAGGACCTGCCCTTGCCGAGGCACGGGTGTGTGCAGGAGGCAGCCAGAAGTGTTCTAGCATCCACACACGCTGCTCACTTGCTGCTGGGGAGGGCTGGGAGCCCAGCTCCAGCTCCTGGGACAGCCCCAGCTGCCTCCTGCCCAGTGGGATGGGCACAGGGAGGGAGCTCATGGATGTCCCCCAGGGAGGAGTGACACAGCACTGGTCTTCCCAGGGGAGACCCTCACTTCCTAATTGGTGTAAACAAGGAAAATTAAGTCAAGAGGAAGCAGAGGCAGGTGTTCACTTTACCTGCCTGTGCCCGGGTCACTGGTTTTTCTCACTGCTAGATCCTTTGCCACTGTGCAAAAGTTTTGTTATCCGAAGGATCAATTTTACCAGGGAATTGCTTTCTGAATTCGACCTTTGAGGATCATCAATCCAAGCAGGGAACTGTAACCCCAGCAGGCTGACCCCGCAGCACAGCACTTTTCAGCCCAATCAATCCGGCTGCATTATTTAATGGTGAGCAGCTGAGCACCCTCAGCCAGCCCCGTTTTGGGCAGAGGTCTCTGCATCCTGGCCTTCCTGCAGCTCGGGCTCAGTGGATCAGCTTCAACCCCTTCCTTGGGCTCCTGTGCCTCCTCCTCTGGGCCCACAGCCCAAGGACACGCCGATGGTCTGTGCCTGCCTTTCCCCAGCCAAGGCTCAGCTGGCAGAGACTGGAGTAAATGGCATTAGCCCAGTCCCCTGGGTGGGAGCTGCTGGTCCTGCTCGCCTCTGCTCATCCTCCTCGGCGCCCAGCCACGCCAGGAAGGAGAGGATGAAGGGAAAGGTTAGCAGCTACTTAGCAATGAGGCTTAAAAATCAGCAGCGGGGCAGACACCTGCGCTGTGTCCTGCAGAAGGCAGCCGTGGCCCTGCTCCAGCCCCGGGGCTGCTCCAGCAAAGTGCTGGTTGCAATATGGTCTCTCTGGCTCTGGAGGAGATCTGGGAGCTTTCCTCCTCTCTGACCCGTGGGTCAAGGCTGTGCTGGCAGTGCTGTTTCTCCGTGGGCATTCAGAGCCTGGGCAGGGTCCGCAGGACCCGCAGCACCCTCGGGCACCAGGCACACCCACCCTGTTCCGGGCTGGCAGGAGGTCACAGCACTGCACTTGGCACGGAACAAAAACCAGCTCACGCTGCTCCCAGCAGGACCAGTCAGAGCAACGTGTGCCCCAAGATGTCACGGTTTGCACAGAGGGGTATTTATGAGTTTATTTTAGAGCAGGTCATTCAGCTTTCCTCAGAGTGGTGCAGTGTGGTTCTGATGCTGCCAATGCCTCCACCAGGGAACATCACAGAGCTTGGAGCGCCAAGGAAAGTTTACAGGGAAGTGTCCTTTTTTCCCCTTTCTTCTTCTCTTTTTTT
>VYXD01003617.1:895162-923419 GCA_013397195.1 Hylia prasina | reverse complement strand
CCCAGCCATAAAGAACACTTTTCTGCAATTCTCCATGTCAGCATCCTGGAGGTCACAGCAGCGAGCTGCTGGAGAGGTGTCTGGTGCCAAGCCCACGTGTGAGGGAAGGAGATGCCCACACACAGGAGTGCAGCAAACCTCCCTCTGTGCTGGGAGTGGGAAAACAGCCCCTTTCCCTGAGCTTTCATTAATAATGACTTTTGAAGTAGTTTAAAAAAGCCATCCCTGCCTTTTGTTTTCCTTCCAAGGATTCTTACTTGTTTTACAACCCCACTTGCAGAGCAGGGAAGTGAGGCAGAGAAAGGCAAAGGGCATCTCCTCATCCCTCTCCCTTCCTGCAGGGATGGGGCAGCCTTGGGGGGCAGGCACCCCCTCAGGCCCGATGCAGTGACGCTGCTGTGCTGCCTGGGGCTGCAGGAACTGCTGGCTGGGGACCTAAAGAGCTGCTCCATCCCCTTGTGCCCCTTTTCCCGCTCCTATGAGACGGCACTGACTGCCCTGAGCTCCTTAAAAAATCCTGGACGTGGAGCAGCACAAGACCACCACAATCCCCTGCAAGCCTCTTTGCAGCCCAGCCTGTGAGCTCCTGTCTGAGGATGTTCTGCATGGCCATAGGGATACTCTGGAGACTGCTGCTCCCATCCTGCTGCTTCTGGGCCATCACGCTCCTGCCTTTCCCCCTCATGGGCTTGGCTTTGCCCCCCTGCTCCCTTTCTGCTGGTGCGGGGAGAGGCAGCTCGGGAGAGCCGCTAATGACTGCCGGCCGGAGGAAGGCTCATCAGAGCTTTCCCCTGAATTGTTTGCTCTCACTGTAATTGATGAGCCTTTAATGAGTCTCGCGGGACGATGCGTTTGAAGGGAGCTCTTTCCTCTCCGTCCCCAAGGAAAAGGATGTTTCAACTGATCTGGGCTCTCGGGGAAACATGAATAACTCTTCTCCGTCTCTCTATTGTCATCCCCAGCCGCTGCTCGCAGCACGCTCCGGCGGCAGCTGCCTGGCCATCACTTACCCACTTCTACCTGCTCTTCTGCAACTGTTTTGGCAGCTCAGCAAAAGCAGGGAGCAAATCTTTTGGGCAAAGCATAACGGGTGCTGAGCTTGGATTGTTTCTGGCCCATCTGTGCGTGTGGAAGCAGGTAAAAATAGCTCCTAATGGCTGGGCCATGGAAGAAGCACAGTCCCTTTGTGGAGAGCATTTACATCAGGATTCGCACGCTGGGAGATTGCTCTGGCAGGGGTTTGCTGTTGCCAGTCCTGGAGCAGGGCTCAAGGGGATGAAGGTGGCAATGGTGGCTCATCCCTGGAGCTGGGCTGGGAGCTTCCCTGAGGTCCAGGGGCTGAAGGAGAGGAAAAGCCATTTTAATGTGGGGGTTTTTTTTCAGTTTGAACCAGGGTGAGAGGCTTCTGGCTTTCACTGCTTTGCACAGAGCCAAAGAACTGAAAAAAAAACCAACCCAGTTAGGTCAGAGGGTTGTGAGTGGGTTGTTTTCCTTGTGGGTTTTTACTTTTGGTTGTGTGGTAGGGACAGGTGAGTGCTCCCAGCAGGAAGGAACCCTCCTCGCTGCCCTCCGAAATGATTTGAGGTTTGGGTTACAAAGATGAGACAATTTAAAAGATGCCAAAGTGGAGAGCACGGGAGCTGGCTGTTCCCATCCGAGAGGCTATTTATTTTAAATAAGTTGACACTCACCAGCTGTCAAGATCCTGCTGACTGGTGAAACATTATTTATATTCAAAGCTGTCTTAAAAAGCAAACACAAAACCAAACTTCCCCATTAGGGGGTCGGCCAGCAGAAGGGAGGAAGGGTGAAGAGGACATCACACGGATATGTGAACATAAATATTTGCAGAGTAATGTGTATAAATGCTCTTGGTCTTTCTCCTGGAATGCAATAATGCCTGCAATTGAGTTCATTGGCCAAATTGAATTTGGGCTCCTGTAGAAGTCTCTTTATATTAAGTGCTTTAACATACATCACCTTCTCAGTCTATCGATGAAATTCTATTATCTGCTCAGGGCCGGACACAACTCGGCAACAAAATCGGAGGGGGAATAAAACCCTTCACAAACCGAAGCCAGGAGCAGGTAATAGGACCTTGGGCATCTGTCTCTGGCTATCGACAAAGTGTCAGCAGTGTCTGGGGGAGGGAGGAGCTCTCTGGCTTTCTCGCTATCTCCCTCCCTCCCGCTCAGAGAGTTTCCTCCCCACCTTGCTGCAGTGGGAGTAGAAACCTTTGCAGGACTCCAGCAAGCAGTTGCTGCATATTAACTTAATTTAACTATATGAGCAAGAGCAAGACTTTGCTAATTCCAGCCCGGAGGAATGGCAGGGAAGCTCAGCCATCCAGCTCCCGGGGGCTGCCCAGCACGGAGGCGAGGACGGGCCGAGGAACACGGAGCTCTGCTGGCACAGACTTGGCTGTCCTTGACACGAGGATGCTGCTGCCTCCTGGGACCCCAGTTCTGTCTGCCAGGAGCTGCAGGGGAAGGAGCAGGGACGGGCACAGGCAGTGCCTGCCCCGGTTTTCGTGGTCGTCCCACAGCTGCCAAGCGTGGGCAGCACCTGGCCGGGGGCTGCAGGGGCTTTGGGCTCGTCCTTGGGGGATGTTTGGGTGAGCCTGTGGCTGCTCTGGGAGTGATGCCCCAGCACTGGGATTGGGGAAACCCCTGCTCTGACAGACCGTCCACCCCAGGCCCTGCCTGTTCCCCTTTGGTGCAGGTCCCACCCTGCTCCTCAGGGAGAGATGTTCATCAGCCACCACACAAAATCCGAGACCCTCAACAAGAGACTCTGCCACGGACCAAACCTTTTCTCCAACTTAAAGACAGGTTTGCTGGAGAAGTCAAGATCAGCTGGAAGGTCTCCCACAACAGAGACAGAAGGAATGTCCAACCAGGGCAAAGCAGCTCAGGGGCAGCCAGGATGTGCTTTGTGCTGGCAGCCCTGGTTCGAGCTGAGCTACAGCCACAGGGGAAGTGCACTGAGCTGCCTTCATTGAGAGAAGGAGGCAATGACCAGGAATTCATTCATCTTTAACAGCATTGCAGCATCAATCATCTCCACATCTCAAAACTCACCACAAATGCAGAAAAATATATCCCTTGCATGTGGGTACCACTGGCCATTTCCAGCTCCATTTATTGCAGGAGGTGCTTTTGGGGGTGGCCTTGGTCCTCTGAGTGTGGAGTGCCTGGTCCTGGCTGCTGGCACCAGGCTGGCCAAAGCTGTTCTGCTCCACTAGCACAGACTCTCAAGTCATGTGGGGAGAAAATCCTTCTGGAGAGCATCCATGCACAGCACCGAGAACACACCAGGGAAAGTGGCAGGGGAGCACAAAGGGCCTTCCCCTTCAGTTTTTTGGTGTAAGCAGAGCAGCAGCCAAGGAAAGCCTAAGAAAAGCTATTGGTGAAGTGAGGAAAGGAAATGCCACTTCAAAACTAAAAATCTCATCTTGTTGGTGCCTCTTTGGCCTGAGCACAGCCAGAGACAAGGCTGTATTCCATGGAGCTGCTCAGTGATGAGGGATGCTCCCTCCTCCTGCCTTCCTCCAGGGACTGCTCATCACCAGCAGGACGGACAGACAGACAGACAGTGCATGCACTGGGGCAGGGTGGGACAGAGGGGAGAAACCCTAATAACCAGCCTAAAACTGATTCACTTCTGCTCAATCTGATTTCTCCTAACTGGATCCACATGTCCCGGCCATGGCACATTAACTTCAATTACAGTTTATTAATGTCTCCGTGATGGAGCGTGCCCTGCTGAGCACGGCAGTGACTGACGTTATGAAGGGGAAGAAATTACTCCAGAGAGACCCAGCGTGGAATGGAAGCAGGACCAGTGGCTCTCACCACAGCCCTGGCAGCCAGGGAAAGCTCATTCACCCGTGCCTGAGCTCACTGCTGCGCTGAGGAGAAAAATTAAGCAGTGAATAGAGAGATCTGTGGGGAAAAGTCCTTCCACTTCCCTTCCCCAGCCTGCCTGGCACACACACAGCACACAGGCCAAGGGCTTGCTTGTGTCTATTCCTGTCCTGACTCTTCTGCATCTCCAGTTACTCTGCAGATCAATAGGGACAGGACGGAAGAAGAAAGGGGAAAAAAAAAATAAAAGAAAATAAAAAGATACCAAGAAGAAAGGGAGTAAAAATAAACTGTCAGCCGTGAACGGGGAGATGGACCTGGCTGAGGCTGTGGGAGGAGGAGATGCAGAGGAGACCCTGAGGGACCAGCCCACCGCACCAACACCCAGGAATGAAGCAGTGACCCCCAGGATTCACCAGATCCTCTGGCCTACAGGATAAGAGAAGGCAGAAAACTCTTTTCCCTTGTCCTCATGTGCTTTGTGCTGTCTCTTTCTGCTTTTCCCAAAAGCTCTGGGAGATTGTGGCGAGGGGTTTTTCCTGGTGTGAAGCTGAGGTGTGAAGGATGGGGTGTGCTTGGATGGGGGCCAGGAGTACCTGAGCTGAGGGGGTCACAGAAAACTCTCTGAACCCACCAGTCAAGGCTGCAGCACCTGGGCTCACAGTCTGCTCTGAGGGCAAAGTGTTTTGCTCTGCCCTTGACCGTGAACTTCAGCTGGAAATGAGCTGCCAAGTGCCTCATCACCCCGTGGGCACTGCCAAAATCCCGGTGTGGTACAGGGACACAGGCAGTGCCACACACTGAGGGCACACACTGCTCCTGCACTGCCACACACTGTGGCCAGGCACAGCTCCCTCAGCCTCTCAGGGCTGCTCACTCTGCTCTTCAGGTGGAATTTTCTCTCACTCTGCTCTCCAGGTGGAATTTTCTGGCTGCATTTTGCCCTTGACCCCTCATTTCTTCACAGTCATCTTCCGTTTTGTTTCCGTGCCCCCTGAAGTGGATCCCTAACACCACCCCACTTTTATCTAGGCACTTTCCTGCTGTTCCTCCAACATGTCCTGGAAGAGGCAGTGTGTGTCCATCCCCATCCCTGCCCACCCTTCCTCCCCCCTTCCCTGCACGGTGCTCCTGTCAGGCTCACATTGATTTCTCCTCTCTTCCTCTCAATAACCCATCCCTTGTTGAGCCATACACTAGATTTAATTTGGTTTTAGTCCCTGCACTGTAACTGGCTTTGCTTACAGCTGGAATTAGATTGCACTTCAGTGCAAAAACCTGCTTGCTGGGACTGGAATAATCACAGGAGCAGAGTTAATTCACAGGGAGCTTCTCCATCTTATACATCACTTATCCACAGCTCCTCAGCTGCTCACCTTCCCTGCCCTGTGCTCATGGGGGCTGGAAGAGTCAGCACAGGACAGGCACTGACCTCTCCCTGTCCAGGATGAGCGTCCCTCTCTCCTGGGACCCAGCCCAGCAAGCCGGAGCAGCGCAAACCTGCATCTTACTCACAACTTGGGAGCTCGGGCTGGTAAAAAGCAGGTTTCAGAGTTTTCCCCGCTCCCAGCCAAGGAAGAGCCCTCTCCTCGCGGCGGCCCTGCTGCACTGGAGGAGGCGGTCGGGCGGGTTTTGGCGAGCGGAGCCAAGCGGGAAGCGGCGGGGCTGGAGCCGCTGCGCTGCAGCAGCCGCGGGCAGGCGGCCACGCCGGCACCGCGCCAGCGCCGGGAGAGGCCGGCAGGGATCAGCCAACAAAACCCCGACCTGTCTCGTGTTGGCCCCGGCTAAAAAGCGGCATTGCATGTTCCACAGGGCGCTCGCAGCCCCGGCCATCCCCGCCTCCGGCTGCCCTCCGGGTGGCTGTGGAATTTTGGATGTCTCGTGGAGGATGCGGCTCCTCCAGCCCTGGGTGTGTTGGAAAGGGTTTTTCCTCCCCTTCCTTCCCTAGCTGCCTCTTTTCGCAGAATTTTTAGGGATTTTCTGTCTTGAACCAATGTCTGCTGCTATGAAATGGTATTAAATTTGGCCAGTGAATTCAAAAGGTGATGGGGGGCTGGAGAGGAGGACAAGTGAGAGCAAGGTGATGGTTTGGGGAGAATCCCACCAGCATGGCCTGAAGTCCAAAGTACTGAGACAACAAACCTTGCCCAAGGCAGGCAGGAAAGGTAAATGGCTCGGTGGAGGAAGGTGTTCACAGGACACTAAGAGTATTTTTAACTCTTTGAAGCATCAAGTATCCCCAGGCTGCTTGGTTACCTGTGCTGATCTCCACATTTGGAAGCCAAAGCTCATTGCGCCAGCGCTGACATCAAACATTTAGTCCTAATTTACCAGACACATGTGGAGGTGCTCTCCTGCTCCTCTGCCCACATGCCTGAGCCCCCCAGGGCTCCTCCCTGAGCAATCCCCACAGTGGGCACCCCAAAATGCCCCCAACCCAGCTGAGAGCCACAGCTGCTGGTCCCAGACAGGCACCACACCGTGAGAAAGACCCTGACCGCTGCCTCCTGCCTGCCCTGGCGGGTGGAAAGGGCTCTCCCATCCCTCCCTGCAGCTTCCTTCCCCTTGGAGCCTGTTCAAAGCCAGCCTCAGTGGCACCTGCAAACATTTCTACTTGCAAGTCTCAGAAGCAAACAGTTTGGAACCGATACAAACGGCTCCTCTGTCGCTGTGGTGATGCTTGTTAGCATGGGGTGGGTGATGGGGAGATTTTTCCCCTCTCGCCTCTAAGTCTCACACAGGCTGGATGGGAAATCAGCCATCTCGGCACTTTTCCACCTTACTTTGCTTTTTTGGTTGATGTCACAACGTAACATATGGCATCGTACAGAGAAATGAAAAACAAAACCCAGGAGAAACAAACCCCCTCCTGCTTCCTCTGCCCCACATCTGTCGGGGGGTTTGCCCTCACCCCAAACTTCCCCTGCCGGGGCTGGGGCTGCTCAGGGTGTGCGGGACTGACTGGGGATGACCCACCCTGCCTGTACTGGTGGTGAGCTGGAGCTGAGTGGGGTGACCCTCATTCCACACCCCAGCATCACCCCGAGACGTCTGAGCAAAGGCTGGCTGTGTTTGCACAGCTGGGACAGGGGACTGGAGGGAACTCAGACCCCGAGTGTCCATCCAAGCCATGTCCCAGCTCCCCCAGCACCAGCTGCGGGAGGACACAGCCTTGGAGGTGCCCCGGCGTTCCCTGCAAGGACACATCTGCTGCCCTGCCTGGGGAGAAGGGGCGTTAGAGGGAGAAACGGTTCTCTCTCGGTCGGCAGAAACGCTGATTTCAGTTTTCTAGCAAGAACCCTCTTCTCATCCCTCCGAGAGGAGACGCCCAAAGAAACACAGCAGCCTTTACCTGCCGGTGACTTCGATGTTGGAGACGGCGTAGAAGTACTTGTACAAGTTCTCCCTCTGCACGTAGGTGCCCCCCAGGGCGGGTCTCAGCAGCCTCATGCGCAGGTCGGTCACGGTGAAGAAGTCCTTGAGCCCTTTGGCGCTCTCCAGCCGGGTGTACAAGTTGTCCATGTTCTTGAGGTCGGGCCCAGCAAAGATGGCGAAGCGGTCCCGCACCTCGAACCGGACGGTCTTCTCCTTTTTGGAGCCCGCCCAGCGGGAATACTCCTCCGTGCAGAGGACCCTGTTGGCACTGGTGGTGGAGAGGTCCCGGACCCTCCGTGCTGGCATGCTGAAGGCCTCCATGCAGTCGTCTGCGTAATACTGGTACGGGTGCCAAGTCCTCCCGTTGTCCAGAGACTTCTCCAGCATCATGATGGTGGGGCGCCCGTACTCGAAGGTGATCACGATGTCGTCGGTGAGCTCGATGCTCTTGTTCCAGGACAGGGTGATGTTGGCCAGCAGCGGCTCCGGGTACCGGCGCCACGTCACGCTCTGCCAGTAGGTGGCCAGCCCCTCGTCCTCGCTGTCGAACATCAGCTTGGGCGGGTGGGCCAGGTCGGGGTTGGAGGCGTCGCACTCGTCGCTGCACAGGTACGGGTTCTCCTGGAACGACAACAACGGTCACCAGAGAGGAAAGCAAAGCCTGGGCACGGCGTGGGCAGCGTGGGCACACGGGCCCCGGTCTGGCTGCTCGTGTCAAGCGTTGGCTGGAGGGTGCTGGGGCCTGGATCTGGAGGATGCTGTTCCTGAGAACGGCTTTAAGGCAGAAAGATGCGGCTTTGCCTCAGCTGTAAGCACGGCTGAGCTGTTTCCTTTGAAAGGCCCTTTGGGAAAGGGCTTTTCAATTTGGCACGGGGGCAATTTTCATAGAAAGCTCCTTCCCTGAGATGGTCTCTGAGAAACTTGGGTTAAGCTTGGCTGATTTAAAAGCCTACGGAAAGCTGTGCTCATCCCTGCTGCCTTGGAGGAACTGAATGGCTAAAATCCCCCAGGCACACCCCTGCCTCTCATGGCTCCTGATGCTGAAAAGCCTGGGGACACACCCCAGTGCCTCTGAGCACGGCAAGAGGAGGGAAACCCAATTTCTCCACCTCCAAGCTGGGACAGAACTGAGCAGCAGCAGAGAGAGCAGAGATTTGTGCTCCTGGTGCCTTGGTCCTCACCTACCCACAGGGAACAGGGTGGGAAGGTGGGCTCATCCCAGCCAGGTGACAACGTCCCCTGCCTGCAGGCCTGAGCAGTGGGAGAGAAGGTGCAGCCATCCCATTCTGCCCACAGTGCACGGCCAGGCTGGTGTGCTTTGCAGGGACACACCTGCACATGCTGAGCTGCACTAGGGCACAGTGGCAAGGTCACACACCACATGTTGGTGTTTTGGGGGCGGGCAGCTGTGCCAATGCATTCGTTGCTCACCCAATATGTTTGTTAAAGCCCAGCATCACTGCCCTGCAGCCTCTGCCTCCAGGAGTGAGCATGTGGGTCACACCTGCCTTGGGGACTGTGCAGGGCCATGTTCTAGTGGGTACAGAGCACAAAAAACTCTGCAACACACTGCAAATCCTTTTTTTTTTGCATATGAAGCATCTCTTTGCTGTCACTTTGCCTCCCTCTCAGAATCAAAATCCAAAGGACTGGGGAGGGAGAGGGGTTGGTATGACAGTGGGCTGTGCTGCTGTGGGACCCTTCTCAAGAAGGCAGAGGCACCTGGCAGAGGAGGAGGAGGTGATAAAGCATCTGGAGCTGCTCAGAGCTGCTGGCTGGGGGTGAGGAGCCTGCTGGGCTGTGAGGTCTGGCTCTCCTGAGCACAGCAGCTTCCGAGGTAAGACTGAGCTGGGTGTTGTGCTTTGGTTTGGGGGTGCTTTGTGCGTGGTTGGAAGCTGTGGGGAGGTGCTGTGTGTGGGGATCAGCCTGTTCCTGCCTGGTCCTGGGGACTCCTGCAGTGCCAGGGCTGTGCCAGGGTGCAGGGAGCTGATACCAGTACCTGGAGGCTCCAAAAAATGAGGCTGGTTGTGTGTCTGGCTGCTGCAGGTGTGGGAAGAGGCTGCTCCTGTGTCCATGGCTTGCTTTGACCTAGGGAACTGTTGGAGCCTGAGTGGCTGTGAGCTGCTTTTAGGGTGCCCTGTGCACACCCAGGCACAGCAGAGGAGGAGATCTGGCTTGCACAAGTGGGTGCTAAGTGCTTTGAACGTGGAAACCTCTGAGTAACACAATGTGCTTTGGAAAATCTGGGCTTTGCCACCTCCACCCAGGCAGCCAAGAGTCTTGAGTAAAAACCACTCAGAGCTCCTGCACTCCATGTCTGTAAAATGGGACTTTGGTGCCTCTTTGGAGCTCAGAGATGTGCACTGAAGGCAAGCAACTGTCTGCAAAGTCGGTGGAGGCCACAGCACTCAGGAGCCCTGGAAAACTCCTGAGGACACAGATAATTCTGTGTCTGCTGCAGCATGTGAGCAGCACAGTGCAAATAAGGCAGGAGGCTGCTCTGTCAGCACTGGGGGGAAAACAAAGCAGCAAGTGATCTCCACATGAGAACCAGGCTCCTGTGCAGGACAGGCAGCCCTGGGGACACGAGGGGACTCCTGGAAATACAGCACACGTTGTGTTTGTGTTTGCGTGCACGAGGCTGCCAGGGAAAGCAGCACACCATAAAACAGGTCAAAACTCAAACTGTTTTCAACCCAGTCTTGCTCTGACACATCCCTGCCTGGCAGTGAAGCTGCAAATGCCACGCTGGGGTTTGTCCCTCCTGTCACAGCCTCAGCTTGGGCCGTGTGTGGCTTTTGCCACCTCCCTGTGTGCCAGAAGGAAGGGCTGGGACAGGAGCTGCTGAGCTCTGGTGTGGTGCCCAGCCTGCAGCAGGCAGGTCGCTCACAAACGGGTGCTCGGGTTGATGTTTTAAAAGCAAATAGCTGGGTAATTTACTTATTAATTTATTTTGTTTGCAGCCGTGGTAACTGAGCAAGGGAAATCTCAGGCTGGAGTGCTCAGGCTTGCTTGGGTGGATGAGGTCGAGGGGTGAGGGCACCCCACAACCCCCTCAAAGAGGGGGAGATGCCAGCTGGGCTGTGGTGGGGCTCTGAGCCACGCTGGGTGGGGTCCTCTCCTGCCACAACAAGCTGTTCTGGAGTAGGGATTAAAAAACCCTGAGATATTGACATATTTAATATGCTCTCCTGACTCGTCACGTTCAGAGGAATTGTTTACCTCTGCTAATGAGACACAGCTTCCTGCTGGGGGGATGGAGCTGCCTCTCAGTGCAGCTTTACAGTGGTGGCTGAGGGAAAAGGCAGAAAAATCCCCCTCAGCTGAAGTGCTGGGGGCTCTGAGTGTGTTTCCTGTGCTGAGGCAACATATTGTGTTGCAGTATGGTCCTCCTGTCAGTGTGGCCATACAGATGGCTCAATAGGACGGGCCTGAAAAGACCATCCCGGAGGTCCATTTTTGCCACTTGTCTGGAGGAGGGCGCAGCAGGTGGAGAATTGGCTTGGGATGGCGGCAGAAAACTCCCTGACAAAGCTGCCTTGCTGCTCAGTGGCTCTGTCTGAGCAGAGTCTGTGTCTCAGAGCTGAGAGTCTTGTCATGAGCCTTCCTTTCCTTGTGTGCAGCAGCCGCAGCCCTTGAGCAGGTGTGAGATGAATCTCACTATTTGCCACTTGAGCTGTCCTCAGCACGGCCAGAGTGGCCACCTCCAGGGCTGTGGGTGATGCTCCTATCACTGCTTTCTTTGGAGTGGCCAAATTAAACAAACGAAGCGCTCTTTGGAATAATAAGGAATAGTAAGGAAACATTACCCAGACCAGAAAAGGCTGGCCAGGATGGGAGGCGGGACACATTTCCCTGGAGCAGCGAGGGAAGCAACTGATCAAGCGTGATCCCCCTTGCCATGTCCCGTCTGGAGGAACAGGGCTGGCCAAGGCAGGTCCCTGGCAGGGCTGGGAGCAGGGAGAAGCAGAGTGAAAACTCTGCCTGTCTGCCATCTGCTCATCCCAGGGAATGGAGGTGCACAGTCCCCGCCGGCTCCCGCGTGTCCCAACCTCAGCGTGCTCAGCTCGGCAGGCAGCACCCCCAGAGATCTCCACAACCACCCTGCCTCTCTGGGGAGGCAAAAGGCTCGGGGGGTGCACGGTTGTAGCAGAGCAAACTCAAAAATAACCTCGGAGTGACAGCCCTGCAAGGTGGGGGAGCCTCAAAAGCCGCCGAGTGAGTCACACCACTACGGCTTCCTCTGCTAAAATGAAGTGTTCCTTTTTGGGGTTAGGTTTATTGAATTGTCCTTCCTCTGCGGGATGCTCGATGCCTTTTCTGCTGGGGGGGTTGGTTTGGAGTCAGCCAGGAGGGCAGGGGGGAGCAGAAACAGATGGCCACATTTTGGCTGCTCCGTTGGTCCTGGTAAGATCAGATATAGCACTATTGAAACAATTCCAGGTATTATTTTTGAATCTGGTTTTCCTCCTCCAAGCCGTGTGTCCTCCAAAGAATCTGTCCAAAGTCTCGAGATATTTAAGTCTTCAATCTAAAAGTCAGGATGCATTAGCCAGGCAAACTTGGTCGCAGTGAGCTTAAAATAAACCAGTTCACTTTGAGTCTCACGCTATTAAATCAGTCGTGAGTGTCCTCACAGCAACTAAACATTGCAGATTTCAGGCTCTCCAGCTCTTCTGGGTGTGCACTTTTTGGGGTTGTACCAAAGAGTGTTGCAGCCTTGCTTAGCCCCAGCTCAGCCCAAAAGGGCAAATCTCCAGGGGACAAACTGTGAGAGCCTCATGGAGGACACGGTGTCCTAAAAAATGGCATCAGGGTAAGGTTGTGCCTCTGTGAGCCAAAGCATAGAAAGGTTTGGGACCTTTAAAGGCCATCTAGTGCAACCCCCCTGCCACGGGCAAGGACATCTTCAGCGAGGTCAGGCTGCTCAAAGCCCCATCCAACCTGACCTTGAATGTTTCCACGGATGACACATCCACCACCTTTGAGGTTTTACCATGCCAGTATTTTAGCACAATAATTATAAAAGTTTTCTTCCCTACAGCGAATCTGAATCTGCTCTCTTTTAGTTTAAAACCCTTGTCCCTTGTCCAGACACTACAATTCATAATAAAGAGCCCTCCCCATCTTTCCTCTGGACCCTCTTCAGATCCTGGGACTCTGAATCCTCCTTGGTAGGGCTGCTCTCAATCCTTCATCCCCAGCCTGGAGTGATACTGGGGCTTGTCCCAATCCAGGTGACTCAGGAGGTTCCCAGGGGCCCAGCCCTTGAGCTGGAAATGTGTCCCAGCCCTGGTGAGTGCTGACCCAGCCCTTGGGTTTTGCCTGCTCTTGGTGCCTGCAGTCACTTCTGGGCAGAAATGCTGCAAAAGGGACTTTCTGAAGGTGACAGCAGAGACCTGCTCCTTGAGGAGGAGGATTTCTTAAGAAACAAGATATTGGTCTGACAAAGCAGGGTGACAGGACTCCAGGATGCTGCAGAGAAGCTGCTCCCCACCTTGCTGGGAAGGGGGGGAATGGGGGAAATCAGCCACAACAAAAGGCCTCAGTTTTACAAAGCCCAGATGGTTTTTAGAGCTCTTAATGAGCGCAAAAGTTGCTGCTTTTTTTTTTTTCCCCTAGCAGATAATACCATTTTTAAGCCTCATAGCATAAAATTATATATTTTTGTAGGTGCAATTGCTTGATTAATCATTAGGCTGTTGAATATTTTAAACAAACTAGACATCTGTTGTGAATGGTGAGAGCTGCACAGAAATAAGACTGCAGCTTTTAGATCTCCACGCCAAAGGGAAGCTGGAAAGCAATTGCAACCACTAGCTGCACAGTGAAGAAAAATAAGAAAAATAATAATAATAACATTAAAGGAAAACAAAAACCCAACGAGATCTGAGCAAAGAAAAATGAGTAGATGATGTGAGAGTTTGTGCTGCTCAACCACAGCTCTTACACCTGGTGTGATTTGTTTAATGGTGTCTTGGGAACCCCCCCTGGACTTCCTTTGCTTTTGGGGTCTCTTCTGCTTGATGGACTTGTTTAAGCCAAGGCCTCTGCCAAAATCTGAAGCACCCTGGGACCACTTGTTTTTAATTACAGTCTCCTAGTAAGAGTAATGACAAGGTCTCATCAACTTGGATGAGTTTTGGAAAACAAAACTTTGTATTTTTTTAACCGGAGGTGGGGGTGGAAATCCTTGGTGTTTTATTAGGAAGATTTTTATTAAAGGGGAAAAAGTTAAATGCATTTCTTCAGCACAAAGATCGGTGCTGTTGTGTGGGTTTCTCTTGGGTACTTTCTTCTAGAGTGTTTTTTTTCCTCTAAGGACTGGCTCTCAAACCCAACCAGACACCTCTCAGACCTGGGGTCTCTCCAGGCTCTCCTGTAAGTGCTGCTGCTGGTTGGGACTGGGGGGCTGTTTGACAGACCCCCAAAGAGTCTGCAGAGCCAGGAAAAGCAGGTGACACCACAGGAACCTCCTTCCCTCCTCCTTGGGACTGCTTGTGGCCAAAAAACCTTGGTCTGAACCTCCACCTCCACCCAGGAGAGGACAGTTCCCTCTGTAGCCCCCACCCCCCCCAGCCGTGATGCTTAAGGAGCTCTCAGGAGCATCCCAAGGCCCTTCTGCTTCCCTTGGGACACCCAAGGCTCTTCTGCTTCCCTCAGGACACCGACAGCACTGCCTTTGAATTTCTGCTCAAAGGGCAGCAGATGAGCTTCACAAAGTCCCCGCGTTTCCTTGTGCTGCGACTGAGCTCTGAAACTGGTATCGAATTTCCTCCAAATCCCGCAAAAAAAAAAAAAAAAAAGGATCAGCAAAATCTCCACGTGCACCTGACCTCTCCTGCCCTGAAAATGTCCCTGCTGTGGAGCAGTGCCACTGCAGGTGTCCTGCAGCCAACCCTGCCCTGAACTGTCTGTCTGTCACAGGGAGAGGGGCTCCCCAACCTGCAGAGGGGACCAGGGCCAGCCCACTCTCCATCCCTGCCTGTCCTGTGGGAGTTCTGGAACACATTCGTCCTCAAGTTTTACTTCCCCTTCTCCCATGCCGGGCTGTGGGATGGAGCTGAAATGACCTTCCCAGCACATTTTCTGTCCTGACCTACCCTGGGCTGAGTTCCCCAAGCTCACGCTGAGATTGAGCTGGTGGGCTTCACTTCCCTTCCCTCCCCTGCCCCGGCTTTCCTGACTCTGCCAGGGCTTCACAGGGATCTCTGTTCCCCTCCTGGCTGGGCTGTGTCAGCACAGGGAAATCACCCAGTGAGCAGGGAAGGTGCCTGACCCATTCCCAGTGCCAACCACCCTTAACCTCCCCAGTGACACAGAGTTCAAGCTATTTCCTGCAACGCAGATTTCTGACTAGGGCCACCCTGAGCAATGTGTGTTTTGGGAGACTTCCTTGGCTTTTCTTCCAATAATCACTCCAGGACGTGATGCTGCTTCCCAAACAGAATTACCCAGGAGAAAACACAGGCTCATCCTAATGACATTTCAGGGTGTTTTCACTCTTGCTGCTCCTGATCTCAGGGTTCAACTGCTCTATCTGGATTTATGACAAGACAAGGTGATTTTATGATCAAAAATAACATTTGTGAGTAATTAAATCTCCTGCTTTAGGGCATAAACTGTAACCTGCCAGTGGCCAGGGTGGGACTCTAAGAGAGCTGGAAATACTCTCTGACAATTAATTTTCACTCTGTTCATGGGCTGGGAGGGATCAGAGGGGTGAAACAACCGTAATTAATTTACAGCGATTATTTCCAACAGCTGGCAAGTGGCATAACTCACTGCAGAGAGGGTTGGGAGCACGGAGAGGGATCAGGAGAAATATGAGGCCCCTCTGATGCCAAAGAGCCCCACAAATCCCCTTCCCTGTGAGCCCAGGTGAAGGTCTGTGCCCTCCTCTGAGGGACATGGGGACACTGGGATCTGCCTGGCCAGGCTCACGCTTCTTGCACTGATTCCCCCATCCCCCAGATGGGCCATGGGCTTTCCCCACTGCACAGGTGTGACTTGAACCTGGAAAACATCTCAGGAACAGCTTTGGGATGCAAGGAGAGGTCCCTAATGTGGCCAGCACCACACCATTGGACTGTTGAGACTCTGGGGAGTCTCTTCCAGATGCTATGTTTTCTACTTTTTTTGTCGTTGTTTTTAAAATACGTCTTTAGTCAAGCTCTCTATCTTATTTTAGATAGACAGGAGCTGTCTCATAAGGTGGAAGATGCAGTTTTCCCATGGGCTGCAGCCTGAGAGCCACTGGGGCATGTTCCAGCAAAGCCTTCATCTGCACATCCTCCAGGCATCACTCTCCTCTTCCTCGTGCCCCTCCAAAGGGATGTTTTGGGATGGCCCATGCGGATAGGAAGGTTCTGGAAAGGCACCTGGGTCAGTGAGGGGTTATTTGGCAGCTTCACCTCTGCAGGGGAAGGGCAGCTCNCTGCAAGGGGCTCTTATTAAGGCAGAGACAGCAAAAGGGGAGAAAACCGTCCTCGCTAACAAGCTGTTTGCTGTTTATGAGCAGGTAAAGGCAGAGCGGGAATGAATTATTAATAGGGTGGAAATGGGGTCCCTCCACAGATCTGCTGCTAATTCTGGCTCAGCCGAATGTCACACCCTCCATCTCCTCCCCGGCCGTGGTTTGGGGGGATTGATTGCTCCTCCGCTTCCTTCCCCTTCCTGCCGGATCCGAGGCTGTCCGAGCCCAAGGTGACCCCTGGCCGGGGCTCCGGGACGGGCTTTGCCGGGGCTTGGCGGAGCGTGAGTCAGCAGAACCGACCCCGCCGGCTCCGGGCGAGACACCGGGACGCACTCAGCGAGACATTTTGCTGTTTCGCCTCTTCCCTTTGGCCTGAAGCAGATACTCATTCACCGAGCAGCGCTGCTCGTTCAAGGCTCTCGGGCTCCCTTGGGCCCGTCTCTCCGCCAGAGAAGAGATTCAAGCCCTACTCGTGGCCGCTCTTCCCCTTCCCCCTCCAGCCTGCTCTGAATTCGAGAAGCATCTCGTTCGTATTTCATCCAGCCTCAGCACTGTGCCCTTCTCTCCACCGGCCCTGGGGACACATCACCGTGCCAAGACGGGGTGGGCTGGTGGCAGGGCAGCGTCCTGTCTCCAGATGGGGAAATTGAGGCAGGCAGGGATTTCAGGAGCGGGTCTGGGCTTCGCTAGGCATTGAGGGCTTCACCTTTCTGAGGACTGAAATCCCCCAGGCACCTGCAGCAGGGCAAAGTCTCCCTCACCCAGCCTTGATATGAGGCTCAAGGAAATCTCTGCTCTCATCCCGCGCTGTCTCTGAAACTCTCCCTGCGGTCTGGCAGCACCTCATGAAAAGGGTCTGAACTGGTCTTTGCACCGTAAATGACACAACCTTGGCAAAAGGGTGACATCCAGGCAGGGAAGCATCCTCTCCCCAAAGGAAGGATGCAGAGGGAGATGCAGCTTGTCACGCACAAGGGCTGACCCAAGTCACCTGTCCACCCTCGCAGTGCAGCCGGCACCGCTCCTGCACCGACACAAATCCCCTCACGCCCACTCTGGCTAAGCCAGAAACAGAAAATCTGGCTGCACGAGGAATTCCAACCTCCAGCCTGAAACCAGCCCAGTCCATGGGCGAGCTCTCCAAGAAGGGCCCCAAGGATGCTGTTTGCAGAGCGGCCTGGAAGCAGCACTTCCATTTCCAAAGCCCTGGGATGCCCTGCCCCGTCCCCAGAGGTGTGTGTGGCTGATTTGGGGGCGGCACAAGGGTTAACGCCACCCGGAAAATTCCACTCCTAAGCAGATAATCTCATCTGTGCTGGGGATACACACACACACACACACACACACACACACACACCACCCGCGGCAGCCCGGCCTCCCATGGAATCATTTTTGAGCAGCTCTTTCTTTGTGAACTGCTAATCCCCCGGTGAGCCGCTCTAACCCCATCCCTCCTGCCGCCCTGGGCTCACCTCCCTGCCGGGGCTGCACCCCTCAACCTCCCCTTTGGCAGTGGTGACCTAGAGCCTGGGATCAGAGGCTGACAAACCAGACACCCCTCAGCTGGCAGCCACGGGCACGCGTTCAAAAACGCAGCAGTTTAATCCCATTGACTGATTTTTAGCTCGTCTCCAAACTCGGACTTTCTGTACCGGAGACTTGCAAGCTTTGCTCTTCCCAGGGCATTTCCCCGAAGCTTGTTTACAAATTAAGCTGCCTGGATTCCTCCCCATCCCTTCCCTGCCAGATTATTAAGCCCTTGCATCTTGCTACAGAGATGTATTCGTGTCCGCAGCCCCGAGCAGCAGGAGCACAGCAGCAGCGACCTGTGTGCAGGGCTGCGAGTGCATTATTGATTCAGGACTAAGAAAATGCTTAGGAAGTAGGAAAAGTGTCCTGCTCTCTAAAAGCTTGTGCGCCTTGTAAGCTCAATACATGCAGCCTTTGCAGAGAGGCTCGCTACGCTGCTATTAATAATTTATTCTGTAAGAGAGGCCCTGATAGTTTGAATGGGGGAGGGCAGGATGCAGAGCCTGGGGGTGGGAAAGGGGAGGGAGTGGAGGCTCTGCTGTGCTCCTCAAATGGAGGAGGCTCTGTGGAGGGGGCACAGCTGGGTGATGGATACCCCTGCGCCCACACCAACCTCTGATCAGGGCTCCTGTGTCTATCTGCTGCATCAGGCGCTCTGCCTTTGCTGTTGTGTGCAAAGCATTTGGCTGCTTTTATGCTCTGTTTCAGGGGAACAATTCAGCAGGTGCCTGTCTGAGGTTTGGGTTGTGTCAGCCCAAAACGTGTCCTGGCTGTCCCTGAGACCCCGACAGCGATCCTCTCCTTATTCAGGGCTCCCCAAACCTCCCAACTGGCAGCACTACAGAGCTGAAGCAGCTGACTCAGCCAGCAGATGGGGAGTTACAAACCCTTTGGCTGGAGTAGAAACCAGTTGAATCTGTGCTAATTCCCCCTTTGGGACATGGAAGTGTCAAGGCAGGACTGGACAGGGTGGAGCTCAGCACCGGGGCAGCAGAGAGCCCCTGCTCTGGGGTGTGCAGCATCTTGGCAGAGGCTGGAGTGCTGGCACTGTGCTCCACGGAGGGGAGCAGAGGGAAGGCTGCTCCTGAGAGGCTCCTGCATGGGTGGGAGGCAGCAGGGATGAGACCCAGGCTGGTGACTGCAGCACTGAGCTCCTGGGCCAGCAGCCCCGGCCAGGCCCCTCCTGTGGGGTGCCCAAAGCAGAAATCCACCCCAGAGCCAAAAGGCAGAGGTTCCCCTGAGCCTGGCCGTGGGTAGTCCACCCTCGCAGTGCAGAGGCACCGGTGCCAAATGCTGCAGCAAGCACAGGGCAGGGCAGTGGAGCAGGGCAGGAGCGGGGTCAGTGCTGCAGTTGTCCCCTCTGGGCGTGCTGGTGGCCCTGCCTGGAAGAGGAGGAAGGAGTGGGAACCTCATGGGAGCTGTCTGAGGCTGCAGGGGGATGGCTCATCTATCTGGGGTGAAGGCTGGAAGTCCAAACTGCTGTTTGCCAGGGCTTGGCAGGCAGTAGCTTCTCCCCAAAGACATCACCCAGCAGTGCTGTTCAGTCTGGGGAGGAAAAAGCCTCTTTGGTGTTTTCCAACGCAGAAACCTGTGCTCTGTGTTGAACTGCCTGAGTAACTGGGTCAGCCAGAGCTCCACGCCTCAGAAGGCTGATGGTAAAAGGGTGGTTTGGGATCTGAAAGTAAGGTTAGAACTGGACTTTAACTCAGAGAAACCAGAGCGTGCTAGGAGAGCACTCCTTCCCACTCAGGCAGGATTTTCTGTAGGGAGAAATCCTTTTAAAGTTTATTGGAAAATCTTATCTAGGCTACAGAATACAATGCAGATTTTAAAATAAATCAATAAATAGGAAGGATTTCCTTGAATACCTTTGGCTTCAAAAGTTGCCTGTGGAAAGCTGTGGGACCTGGAGCTGCTGTATGAATATAAGGGCTGCTGTAAGAACTGCTCTCCTAGCTCTGGCCACACTTCCCAGCAAGTCTTCAGTCCATTCTCTTCTGTTTTTCCCATCTGGACACTGTTCCCTTTGAAAAGCAAAGCTTTTCTTAAAAGTAGTTTACTCTTCCTGAACACCTTCAAGGTAGGGGAAAACTTTCTGCTCACTACCAATTAAATCTACTTGACAGCTTCATTTTTATCACTGTGGAAAGTGGAAATGATCCTTGTTAGGGGAGCAGCATCCCACTTTACAACAAGATGAATCCCGAACTGGGCATTTAAGGAAATTGTTACAGGCTGTTGAGGGAAAATCCCGTTTGCTCAGCACTCTCTAATTTGAAGCTGAATTGTCTTCCTTCATTTTTCTGTGAAGCCTTTCCTTTTAAAACACCAAGATCCTGCTGCACTCTGAAGCAGCCTCAGTGGCAGGAGAAGGGCGGTGTGTAATTTGCTGAGCAGCTAATAACGTACAACTCAAGGGTCTGGCCCCGAGGGCAGGGAGCCACTGATCCTGACTTCAAACAGTGTCCTCTGCAGCAACCCTGATGCTGAGGAGTGATTAAGGGTGGGAACAGAACCAAAAGGCTCCAGCTCTTTCTCCCACACTCAAAAGCAGCGCCACGAGGGGTGCGAGGGGTGGATTGGGAAACCTTCCTCTGGGTGGAAATGGCAGCAAGTTGTCTTTTCCAGGCTTTCCTCAAAGGAAAGGGGAGCATTTTCCAGGTGTTAATTTAACAGACTGGAGGCTTCGAGGGGGAAGAGGGGCTGTTAGCACTTTGCAGCTGTGAAAACAAAGTCCAGTCTTTCCATCCCCACGGCCCTGCCAGGGGTGTCACAGGTGATCTGACAGCAGAGAGTGAATTTCTTGTGCTGCTGAATTTTGGCATAAAGGCAAAGTGATCATCCCCAGGGCCATGTGGGTTCCACAGTGAAGGGCAAAGGGAAGTTCCAGCTCCCTCTGTTACGGACAAGGTGAGTTTGCAACCAGCAGTGGGTAGTGCTGATTTATTCAAGGAGGAGGGAGAATATCCGCTTTTCTGGGAAAGGATTTTCCATTGGACTTGTACACAGGCTCTGCTTAGCCTGGAGGATGTCCTTGAACCCTAGGGCAGTTGAAAGGCTGAGAATACCTCGTGTTTTGCCCCCTGGTTCTACACGAAACAAGGTGGGCCAGGAAAGGGCTGTGGGTCTCTGCTCAGGGATGAATCCATCCTTTAACCACCAGGACAAGTTACATCTTTAAAAATGCTCTTGGAAGAGCATTGCTGAAGCATTTTTTCCCCTTTTTACTTTAAAAACTTTGGCTTTGCCCTTCTTTTTTAAAAACTTTTGGCTTTTAATTATCCCTAAACCCATAATCTCTTGTTGGCACCTAAACAGGTGTACGAAGATATAGATGGGTAGAGTTGTATGAGATGGGCTAAAAATGCAGGGAAAAGTGTTTCTTAGCCCAAAGGTTTGTCTGCTTTTTCCAATTTTAGCACCCAGTCCACAGGAGAAACAGCCCTTTAGTACAAGCCTTATAACCACACGTCATTCAGAAAAGTTTAGCTAAGAATTAAACTAAACATCCAATTCGGCTGCATGTGTAATGAATAAATAAAGCCTTTTCCTTTCATGTACCCGTGCCAAAGTCAACAAGCTCTATTAGCTGATGAAACAATGCTGACGCCAAATAAAAATACCCCTGACCCATCAATATGGGCTGAGAGCTCGGCCCTGCATCAAAGAGTCTTGTCAGAACAAGAAATACTGTCTGACACCTCTGGGGGGGAAAGGCTCCCACTCCTGCAGCAAGGTGGGCTCCCTGCACCCTCACTGGGATGTCCAGGAGCAGCAAAAACCATCCCATAATGACTGTTATGGACACCTCTCCTTGTTTCTGCCGGAATGATTTGCAAACCCCTTGAGCTGCCGGGAGCTGGGAGTGGGCTGTGGTGTTTGCTTGCTCCCCACTGCACTCCCCACGTGTGAATTCCCCAGAAAACCTGAGGGATTTTTATCCTGTGAGCAAAACGCTGACGCTGGAAAGTGAAACTCCCAAAGGTCCCTGCTCGGTATCAAAGAAGTGCTTCAGCATCTCAGAGCATCTCAACACCTGGGAGCAGCCTGCCAGCTGTGCCACCCTCCTCCTCCTCCTGCCCCCGAGGTGAAGGAGCACCACATCTCCCCTCTGCCCCATGGGGATGTGCAGCTTGGCCATTTCCCAGCTGTGCCTGCCCTACAAACCCCTCTCCTTTGAAATCCGCATTCAGCTGCTCCGTGCCATGCCCTGCCTGTGATCTTTGAAGTCTCACCCCTCCCTCCACATGCTTGGTTTAAAAGATCTGTTCCCTATTCCCAGTTCCCTGTTCCTCCTTCAGTCCCACTTTCAGTTTCATTCAGGCTTTTATTTACTTTTCCATCTGTCTTCCTGCTCCCACCACTCCCCCTGCCCTGCCAGGAGGCAAAGTACAATTCATTTTTCAGGTGACCCTGCCAGGAAGGCATTGACATGAACAGGAACAGGTTCAGAAACTGTGGAAAAAGCAAAACCCTTGACTTTAATAAGCAGCAAACCGCTTCCTAATCAGAAGGAAGCAGCCAGATGTGACCAGAATTGCTATAAAACACAAAGGACGGTCCTCCAAATAATTCCTGCCATCTCTTGAAGCCTCCTGGTGCACAAGTCTTGTGAGCAGTGCTGGTGCTGTGGCAGGGCAGTGTGTGATCCTGTGGGCTGTGCAGCCTCGCAGGACACACTCGCTGTCTGACAAGGTCCTGACTGTCACCAGGACTCTGCTCCTGGCCTGCCCTGCACGGGGATATGGTGCAGCTCATTCCTGTCTGGCTGCCTTGAGCATGGAGGGGTGTTTGTGTGTCTTCAGTTTTGATTGCAGCTGTCTGAGCAGGGCAGGAGCCCCACTGGGCTGCGCTTAATTCTGAGTAAGGCGAGTTTAACTGCACGGACAGTCCCCTGCTGCTTTGAAAGACACCTAAGAAAGCAATACAGTCACCGTAAGAACTTCTCTGCTGGAAAGCCAGGCTCCTATGAGAACCCACCTGTTACAAGGAAATAATTAAAACCTGAAGAGAAAGGATAACAGGACACCAAAAGGCACCTGAGCAGGTTGGCAGCGAGGAGCTGCCCTGGCTCTGTGTGAGCTGCTCGCCCTCCCCTCTCCCGGCGAGGGCCGGGGCTCGGAGGCTGTAACGATCCGTGGGCAGAGACATCGATTTTTGTCCAGCACTTCCTTAGTGCAGGGGGAGCAGAGCTCGGCTCGCATCCTCTGCGGGCTCTGCTCCCTCTCCCTGCACGTCGATAGGTGTCAAGTCACCGCCCAGCACCGGCGATGGAAGGGCCGATTCTTGCTGATTCCACTTCCCACTGACCAGAAGGGGATGCTCAGCAGTAAGTGGCCACGTGTCATTCTCGGCGACAGAGGATGTGAAAATTTAGCTTGATGGCCTCCCAGCCCACACCACTCCAGTCCTAAGGCTGGATTGGAGCCTGGATCTCTCCTGCAGCCACCTCCTACTCTGTGCACTGGGTGCTGGGTGGGTTCCTTGCTCACCTCACCAGGGCTGCTCTTCCTCTGCTTTGTTTTTATAACTCTTTAGTCCTCTGGAGAGAACAGCATTGGTGTAAGGTGGGGGAGAAAGGGCCATGAATACAGTGGTATTTAACAAACCCATCCCCAAAAAATCTAAAAAATACCTTGCCATATATTATTCCTGTTCTTAGCTTGATTCTTCACCAGGGAATTGCTCAGGGACATTGCCGTGAGTGCTGGTTTCTGTTTTGGGAGGCCAGAGCCGGGCCAGGCTGGGGTGAGGCAGGGACAGGAAGGCAAATCCATGTTTTGCATTTGTGTAGCTCTCATTCACGGCTGTACACGGTGTTTGCAAGTGTTACAGCACATGGCAGGCGTACGCTACAAGGAAATACTGCTGGTGCCCAGAATAGAAAGATTTCAGCTCGGTATTGACTGAATCAAGAGATGCAGAGAGCTGATTGCAGTTTGTGTGTTTTGCTTCCTTGGAGGTCAGTGGAGCTGAAGTCTGGAGCATCCTTAACCAGAGAGGGCTTGCAAAGAGCTGCAGTGAGTGTAGTGGGAAGCAATCTGGTGTTCTCCTTTTAATCCTTCTGCAGTCAGTCCGATAAATGGAAATACAGACTGACCCATCAATAGTTAACGGTTTTATTTGCAACCTTGGACTTAATCTTTCTTTTCAAACGATCTTTTAAAAGGAAAAGCTGCTACTTATCTGGAATTAGTGGAAATGTCTTCCCTGGTACTAATGAGAGCCCTTAGGCTGGAGGGAACTGGGTAACTACTGGCAGCATGTTCTGATGATCATAAATGTTTGGCATTCCTTGGTGTTGAAGGAGCATTTTTCTCTTGTGTTTTCAAGAGATGCCCTGACTGGCTGGGCCCAGGGCATTTCCTCAGTGGCAAACTGAGGCATGGGGTAGCACTGGCAATAGCAAATGGGACTCCCTGCTCTGATTTAGAGAGAGAACTCCCCTTTTCATTATAATTAAAGAATAATATACTCTTTTAGAAGACACTCCTTGTCCAGTGCTCAGCGCAGTGGAAACCCTGCCAGCATGGGCTGGCTTGGTGTCTGTCCCTGAAATGTGTGCCTGGACCACTCCTGGGGGACCTTTGGGAGGGGGCATTACTGTTTTGCTCTTTGCTTTGACCCCTGAACTCTTTAACAATGTAAAGCCTTGTGAATTATAAATCAAATGCTCCTGCTGAGCTTTGTGGTGCACGGAATGAAATGCGATGATTAATATTTAAGAGAAAATAAGTTAAAGATTTTAACTACAAGGGCAAATGTCTCTCCACAGAGCCCTTTCATGTGGAGGCTAGAAGAGAGGGAGAACCACAATTTCAGGGGTTTTAGTGAAATTTGTGGCTGTCTCATTAACTGCCAGAGCTGTGGGTGTGCAGGGGCCAAACCACCTCACTGCCCTGCCCTTCACTCTGCCTCAACGGAGACCATCTACCCACATCCTACAAAATCCCAGCAGTGCTGGGGCAGCCCTTTGGAATGGGACTGGCGAGCACACCCCACACTCCAGCAAGCAGAGGAGCAGCTCAGGTTATGTACTTGCAGGGGCAGAGCTTTTCCAAAATCCAGACCCCACCCAGGACTTGCTCAGCCCTCCCTGGCTCCTCCTCAGCATGCCAGCCCCATCCCTGCTGCAGGACTGGCACAGCACAAGGATGGGCAGGGTGCCCTGTGCCCACTCTGCACACTGAGAGCTCCAGGCAGCGGCCACTGTGGCCACCCTGACCCAGAACCTCCTTAGAGTGGCACCTGGGCTGGACACTGCCTCCAGCCACCAGCAGAGTTTGTTCTAAGCCAGCAAATAAGGAGGGAAACACTTACATGGGTGCAGAACCTCTCCGGAGGGTCCCCACAAGTGATTCCTGCCGGGTCCACCCGCACGGTCACGTAATCCTTCATCCGCATGGCCTTGGGCTGGCAAGCATAAAACTCCCATGAGGGGCCATCGTCCGTGGTCACCCAGGACTTGCAAATGTCATACTGTCCCATGGCCAGGGGGACGCAGTGCACGAGGAGAGCAGCCAGGTAGAGCATGGCAGCTGCGGCCAAGCGCGGGATCCCTGGGCGAGGGCAGTGCCAAGAGTCCCGAGGAAGGCGGCTACTGGGCTAGGGGTGGCTCTCGGGATCAGCATGGAAACTCCTCATCTAAAAATGCTCCAGTCGAAGGAGAGCCACACAGTAACAGGGATGAGCCCGCTCTGCACGCTCTATCTGGATGTGGAAAGTTCCTCTGGGCACAGAAGCCAACTTTGCAATTCGCTTGATTGGGAAAGTTTTGGCCAGAGTTGCTGATCAGTGGTCAAAAGTCTTCCTTAACCTCATTTTTCCCCCCTTTTATTGTACGAAAGGTCTTCCAATCGGCATGAAAATATCTAGAGGTGACTCCAGTCAATCAATACAAAGATCAAGTTCTGAGCTGCTGATGAAATTTGATAGGAGTAAATTGGAGAGGCCGTGAGATGGTGCTGGATCAGGTTTTCCTCAACCTTCTGCTCCAAATGTGTCACTGTGGAAAATGCCTTAAAGTGTGTCTGCCTTAATTACTGGGGTGTTTGAACATTAGCAATAAAATAAAGAGAGCATCTGGTCATCAGTACAACTCTGACAAGAGAGACTGCTTGGAGCTAAAATTCCTTTTTCCCAAAGGATGGTTGTGTCAGCGTGAACAGGTCGGGCGCCCAGACCCGTGGTGGTCCCAGCAGGTGCTGGGTGGTCACTGGGGTGGCTGGGGCAGGGCTGGCCTGGGCTTCTCCCGCTGTGTCCTGTGGTGGTGGCGAAGATTCCTGTCCAATTCTGCCTTTTGGCAACGGAGCACCAAGTTCCCAAAGCCTTCAGCTGCAAGCCATGGGGCTACCTGAGATCTCCTCTCTCTTTCATGGTCGGGGCAAAGGCAGAGCTCATCAGCAGGAGGGACCTGCAAGAAATTGGAAGACAAATTAGGTGGGAGCAAGGGGGGATAGCTGGAGCGAGAAGAAGAACAGGGGTCCCTCAGGAGGCAGAGCCCTCAGCTGGGCTTGCCAAGCCACCAGACAGGTTTTTGTAACAGGGAGATATACAACTTTAATAAAAGGCAATCCATAGTAAGATGCTTATGGCTTTTCTGCTGTCTGGGAGAAGGGAAGGAGCGCTGCCCAATTTAAGGTATCTGCTTTGCAACAGCAGCTGGACAACAGGAGCTCTAATGGGTCTTCAAATAATATCAAGAAGCAGCTATGGGTCATTAGAAGATGGGAAATATGCAGACAGAGT
Source organism: Hylia prasina (assembly GCA_013397195.1). Classification (NCBI taxonomy): domain Eukaryota; kingdom Metazoa; phylum Chordata; class Aves; order Passeriformes; family Sylviidae; genus Hylia; species Hylia prasina. Next base: position 897,424 of record VYXD01003617.1, on the reverse strand, counting down.
AGGGATAGACAGACAAATTGATAGTCCTAAAAAGATAAGCAAATAAATAAGACAGCTGGGGAGACAGATACATTGTCCAGCACCCCCACATATGATTTATCTGAACAATAACATTTAATAAAAAACAATTTAAAGTCCTAATAACATTTAGGTTCACCTAATACAAAGAGCAATGACCTTCCCAGTATTCATTTCAGGTTAGAACAACATTTCTGCAATTTTGTTGTCTTTCCAGTAGAGCTATAAAAATTGTAAGTAATTACAAAACAAAATGACAAAGAACCAAAGCGGGGAGGGGGAAAAAGTCAAACCCTCTCTCAATATTAGATTCAGGAGGGAGATCTCATCCGAGAAGGTGGGAGGCACATACCCAGAACAGAAATTTACCTTTAGATAATTCCCTTTCTATTTCTTTCCCCAACTTTTCTTTTCTTGAGGCATATCTGCTTCAACAGCATGCTTAGCATTTGCTTTCTCATGACGCTCAGTTACTAAAGCTCAGAAACTCCAGGTTAACAGATGCATTGATCCGTGTTCGGGGGCTTCACACCGCTCTGCCACCATCTCCCTTTCCCCCCTTTTTGCTTGAAAGATTGCTGATTGAGATGAATGAGTTCAGAAAAGAGAAGCTGTCTCTCATGTTTCATTGCCAGCTCTCAACGAAGAGCCTGTTATAGCTGCGTTGGACCTGAATAAACTCCCAGAAAAAGAATAGACTGGCTGCTATTTTTATATTATGAGTAAATGTAGTAAAAATAATAAGCCACTGTGACAGAGTGTTTGTAAGTCCTACTTACATCAGAGCTGTCTTTTCAGTTATAACAAGTCAGTTCCTAATTATTACATCAAACTGGTCACTGCCAAGTGCCTGATAACAGCGGAGAGTGAGAGACTCTGGTATTGTGCAGAAAACAAGCAGGGTAGTTTTAATGAGGACTCCAGTGCTGTTAAGTTTATGGATCTATTTTCGCAGCCTCAACAATTATATCTTGCACTTGAATGGCTGTCAGGGAAAAACCCAGGTAGAAAGGATCTATAATATCTATTAGTGTCTTGTTATGTTGGCTAAATGTCACAGATTCCCAGGGAAATGAAAATTTGCTGGAAAAAATGCATTTACTGTCAGTGCATCAGCCAGACAAGCGGGTTTGGGGCGAAGTCTGTGGCTCAACACTCACTTAGCAAGTCCAGTCCCTTTGCAGAAATAGTTGGAGCGCTGCTCTGGAACGAGCCAACATACTGCAAACGGGGCAGAGAGGCTCCCCAAATTAAAGGTTTCACCCTGCTTGATTTGGTTTGGTTCTTAGAAAGTAAATCTTCACCTGATATTATTAAGAAACTGCAGTTCATGGGAACAAATAGAATCAATGCTCTTTGTTCTCTTTGAAGAGTACTCAGCACTCACTGGGGACTGATAGCCGGAGTATTAAAAACACAAAATTAGATTGTGTCTTGACTTAGCTGGCTCCGGTTTTTTTCCTTATTATTGGATTAACACCCTATTGAAATAAAGGGACAACGCCGAGCAACAACTGAGCTGCTCTCGGATTAAGAGCAGAAAGTAAACTCAATGAAGGAGTTTTTAATTTTCTCTCAGAAGTGTTGCTCTTCCCCATGAACTCTCCGCTCTCCCCCCGCGCTCGTGGAGCGGGAGTTGTTCTCCTCTTTCCCACGCTGACCATCCCTTTCCCCGCCTGGACAGCGAGGCTGGGGACACCCGGGGGGCCGGGAGCCCGAACCGAGAACGCTGCGCGGCTCCAGCTGAAACCCGGGAAATCCCGCTCGCATCCCGCCGCTCTCCCTGAGGGATTCGCGGTTCCCGGCAAACGCCGATGCCGCTCCCGCTCCNGCTCCGCCCCGTCCTCCCCGGTTTCTTTTACACTAAAGGACTTTGGGGGGGCTGCACGGGCTGGGGAGGGATTCTGCGGGGCGGGGGCAGCCGGCGCCCTGGGCTGGGGGAGCCCCTCCCGGCTTCCCAAACTCCGAAGTGGGGAAATAAACCCTCATCCCGGCGGCGGGGAGACGGGGATGTTCCGGGGAGGGGGACAGAGAGCGGGACACCCCAGGAAAGCGTGGCAACAACTTGGGAGGCGCGGGGGGACACGCAGCGATCGGGGCTGGGGCAGATGCCGGCGCCCCCCCACTCCGCCCCCGCTTTCCCCCATCCCCGGCGCTGCGGGTCCTTACCGGCAGGGAGCTCTGCGGCGCGGGGCTCCCGGCGGAGCAGCCAACTTCGGGGCCGGGGGAACCCCCAAAAACACT
>VYXD01003617.1:758769-895110 GCA_013397195.1 Hylia prasina | reverse complement strand
CCAGCCCAGCCCAGCGCGGCGGGCAGGCGCTGCGCCGCCGGCCCCCAAGGGCAGATGGCCGGCGGAGCTTTGTGCAATCCCGGCTCCCCTCGCAAGTTAATGCCGAGGCTGAAATCCCTTTTGCTCTCACTTTCAATCACAATCGGAGCTTTTATCTCCGTGCCTGATCCCGGCTGCGTAACTTCCTCTGTGCAGCTTTAGCACACACCATCCCACCGGCGGCAATGGGCTTCTTAAAGGTGCAGGAGGAAATGCAGGGGGGGAGGAGGAGGAGGGAGGGAAAACCACCCGAGGAAGAGGAGGATGCGAGCGGGAGCCTTCAGCCCCGGCGGCCCCGCGGCTCCCGGTGCAGCATCCGCGCCGTCCCGCTGCCCCCGGTTGGATAACGGCAGCCGGGAATGCCGCTCCTCGGGGCTTCTCTTTTATTTTTTTCCTGTAAGAGCTTAAAAAAAAAAAAATTAAAATCATGAGCTCATGTTTGCTCGAGAGAGGGGAAAAAAAAAAAAAATCTCCAGTCACGAGGGTTTCCCCACACGTGTAAGTCCTCGCTTGGTGTGCCCTGAATATTTTGGGGAGGCTTCTGCTGGCGAAGATGCTGTAAATGAGGCTGCGTGCGTGTGTGTTGGGGGAAGAGGGGGTGGTTGGAATTAATAGGATAAACAAAGCAGGAACTCGGAGATGGGGAAATCAGATGGCTGGGAAATGCTTGATACTGGTGGGAATGTGCTGTGAGATTTAACGGAACCAGGTTTTGCTTTGGAAAGGTGGGGGATGAACATGCTGGACTGTAAGGTGTGACAGCACCTTCCAGCACGGGGCTGGAGAAGCAGCTGGGGTTGCTTAGGTCAACTCTGTTGTGTCCATGCTGAGGAGCAGAGGGAGGTTCCAGCTGTGGACAAGGTGGACAAAACTGTGGCAGGTAAAGGTCCAAGTTTTCCCTGCACCAGGCAGATGCTGAAGACAGAATTCCTGAGCAGCGACAGGTTTTTGACACGTGGATAAATGACAGTTCGTGGATAAACGACAGGTCATTTATGGGGAGGAAAACCAAAGAATCACCACTGCCTCCTACATAAACAACCACCAAAAAATGTCTGCTCCTTCCTAACCAAGAACTCAATCATTTCTAAGCCAGAAAATGCATTGTCCATCTTGCACGTGGTTTGAACCCCATGCACTCAGTATTTTGTTATGTGGTTTCCTTTGACCCATTGCCCTGAGGTCTCTGGGTGCCTCTCCCATATAGGAGTCCCTGGAAAACACACAATTCATCCTGCAACCAGACAGAAGTGATTTAGAGCTCTCCTGGGAAACGTTTCCCATATTCTGGAGCATAAGTGAGATCTATGAAATGCTGGCATTGTGTCTGGACTGTGGCCCAGCCTAAACTCAAAGCTGCTGCACAGGGTGGTCTTTACCTGCAAGGATGTCTTTGATTCTGGCTCAGTTTCCACTCCAGGACACAGTCTGATACTTTCCACATGGTAACTTCTTCTGTAAACACTTATTTTACAGCAGCAGTATAGCTTAAGTGAGAAGCACTGGCTGGGAATCCAGGGCTGGCTAATATTCCTGGATTTCACTTTGTGCCTTTAGGTCTGCTCTGTAGTAATGACTCCCCTGGAAATTCCTCACGTCTCCCTTATTACTTCTTTATTAGTTATTATGGTACAGTAACAGGATAAAAAGGAGTTGGTATTTCATTTTCATTCCCTCTAATAGCCACGGCAAAGACCAAGTGGTGTGCTGATTATTGACATCAGAGTTAAGTGATATGCACGCATCATTAGGTTTCAATTGGAAAGAATAACAGCACAGTGTGAGTCGTCACACTTCTAAACTCCGTGGCATTTAAGGAAAAACCAAAGTCGTTTTTCACAGCCCTGCAAGCTCAAAAGATCACAAGCTGGCAACAATAGTTGTATAGACACAGGTAAAAGGCGCTAGCTCCAGGCGAAGCAGCGGAATTAACCGATGAGTGTAACCCCCCCGGAGAGGCCGGCAACAGCTGTGGGGCTTGTCCAAGGTTACACAGCGATTCGGGAGATCCAGGAGCAGGCTTGGAGGATGGGAAATCACCCAGCTCCTCGAAGGTCCTGATGCTGGGAAGGAGAGGGATCGCCTGTGGCACTCAGAGACCCGGGAGCATGAAGGAAGCGGCAAAGCAGCGGCAGCGCTGCTGTCAAGGGCTGGAGGCAATGGGGAAGAGTTGGACTCATTGTTTCATTTCAGACCATTTGCATTCTTTTGCCCAAGCACGTTTTGCAAATACTTAATGTTGGGTATAGTTTTCCTCCAGATGAAATTTCTGTGGGGGGGAAAATGGATGTGTTTTTCCTCGAGGGACATCTCTGCTCCCTCCCTCGTGCCGAGCGCTGCCTCCTCACACGAGGAGAACGTGGTTGAAAATCAATGGGTCTGCATGGAGATTTAATTACTCCAGCGTAGGCAGGCGTGGGGAATGAGGCCCTTAATATTTAATACAGCCTTTGCTCCCAGAGGGATCCCCAGGGCTCAAGGGCCAAATGTAAGCCCATTAAAATCAGGTGTAATTCTATTGACATATGCGGGCTCGCACCTGTTTATACCAGGGCTATATCTGGCTCCCTAAATCTAAATGGCAAATGGTGCTTTTGACATGCGTGGAAGAAGAGGGAATTGTTTTCCCGACTTGGGATGGTAGAGGATGTGCTGAAACAACAGAAGGTAAACGTGACACCTCTCAGTCCCTACGAGCCCTGGCGAGGTGCTCACTAGCACCTCAGCTGAGTTGAGCCTGCTGAGAGTGATCCGACATCACTGCCAGAAAAATTACCAGGCTTATAAAGGATATTTCATTGCAGGATACATATTGCTGTATCCCCTGTAACAGCAATGCATTCTTTTTATGCTCCTTATCCAGCAGCGTGTGGCCAAGGATGTCAAAGTGCCTCCTGCGAGTGAGTAAGTGTTTTATTAGGTGGGAACACAGGGCTTGGAAATGTGCTCCGAGCCCAGGAGCAGGCGAGAGACCCCTTTGTGAGGGGTGATATCTGCCAAGCACAGCTCTACCCAAACCTTGTTCCAATGGTGCCTTTCTCCAGCCCACCAGGACCTCTGGGGAGAAGTTTGCCTGGAAAAGGGAAGAAGTGACTTAAAGATGTTTGGAATGTTACAGATGATGGAGGTGAAGGCTGCTTGAACCTCGCACTTCCAGGGGGGATGTGTCTCATCTCACCACCCTTGTACTGCCCTTTTGTTCTCAGCAAGCTGAATGTGAAGAAAGCTCCCAGCTCGATGAGGATGGGAAGGTTTGTGCTTCCCGGTTCCTCGTGCTTGGTGCAAAGACAAAATCACGGAGTTTTAGAAGGCAGAGAGGCATAATATTTTGTAGTTATGAGAAATGCTGGAAAACCCACACAAACCCTGAGAAACTGAGCACCAGCCAGCTCAGGCACCGGGAGGGTGGGTGGGGGACATTTATTTCTTTGCCCTCCTGCCCAGGCTGCTCTGGCCTCGGGGCACACCCTGCCCTGCTCAGGAGCACACAGAGACCCGGGGAGCAGGAGAGGGAAGAGCCGAATTCTTCAGTCCCTGGGGTACTCCACATTTTTCTTCCTTTGTGAAAGCTACTGGGGAAATGGCAGAGAGCATCTGCTCTGGGAGGGGAGGCTTCCCCAGCTGCCTCCTCCCACCCTCCCGCACAAGACCTCGGGATGCATTTTCTGCAGCTCAGCCGGTTTCACAGGGCCCTGAGTGAATTTTGCCCTCCCTGATTAGATAACCAAAGGAGCAGTGACTGCACTCTCCAGAGAGAAGATGCTGTCTCTTTCCTGCCAGAAGGACAGCTGGAGGGAGGGTGGGATTTTCAGCATGCAAGCACTTAGCCAGATCAAGGAAATGGGATGCAAAGCATTTTAGGCTAAGAAAGGTTGTTGTGCAGGGAAACATGAGGCTGCTGTTCTGTTCAGGAGATAACGCTTCTCAAAACGCTCCTGCGTGCCAAACTGCAAGCCTTGACTACAGCAGGTCATTGCCTCTTTAAGGAAAACAAGCATGACAAGTCAGAAAAAAACCCCATCACTGTCTCTGCTGAAAAACTTTGATCATTTAAATATTATTGATGCGCATTAACCCAGCAGAGATGGGCTGGGTGATGGGGAGTGCTTCACCTTGACACAGGGAAAATATGTTGCTTTCTGCTGCCTTGTCTTTTGTTTCATCTATCAAATAGGAGCCCAGCCAAGTGAATCAGCTCAGGAAGCATTTCGGATGTATTTGATTTTTTGGGGAAGGTAGAGCTTTCCTCATCTTTACCAGCTGTGGGGGTGTAAGTATGGATAAAAACAGGAGGACTGTTTAAAGGAGGGATCTATAATTAACAGCGCCTCAGAAGGGGAACTTTCCTTTTAACTTACTATTAAAGTGGAAGTGTTTGGAGAATATACAGTTTTGGCTCCGGGGATCTCCTCTGTATCCTTGGCTGAGCCCTGTGAATTCTTCTAATTCCTGCCTCAGAGAGTGTCTGGCTTTAAAAACAGCTCCTGCTACCCCACGGAGGACTCACCTCAATCCCTGGGAGGATTCCTGTGCTCAAGGAGGGCAGCGGAGGGAGAGGAGCTCCCATCCCAGGGCAGGGCTGTGTTCCCTTAGCAGCCCTGAGCCCTGTCCTGGGAGGAGCTGCCTTCCACAAAAGCTTTTTAACCTGAGGAAGGAACATGTCACTTCTAAAGGAGCTGACAGCAGCAGGGCGGGGTTTTAGGTTAGTGGCTGAAGAACACACTTGTAATGAGTGAAGTAATTGAATAAATGCTGACAATTTGATGTGGGAAATTCATAATCAGCTCGCTGTGGAAGGTTGACCTGTTCTTTTTTCCTTCTTTCCTTAGCACTGGGATAAACACATTCATTCTCTCCCAAGCAGGTGATGTGTTCAGCAGCACAGAGCCAGCAGACCCGTGCACATGTCCCCCTCCCAGGCACACACGTGCTGATTCCCAGATAATTGACCCAGTTATGCTAAGATGCTATTAAGAAATACATATGTAATAAATCTCAACACTAAACTCATTTCTTGGGTCATGTGCTGGTTGAACACTCCCTTCAGTCGTTTTGCTGGCTCCCAGATCACAGTCCCAGTGCCCCTACTAGAGAGAAAGGTGCCACTCCTGGGCAGTGACAAATGAGGCCCAGCCCAGGTGGCACCAAGGGCTGATCATGCAGGAACAACTGTGATTTCAACTGGCTCCTCAGATCCCAAGCACAGCTAATAAATTGTGGATGCAGACAGTAGAGCTGACATAATCCAATGCAGTGACTTTCCCTACCCAACCACCATCTCAGCTCTATGCAGATGGAAGCTCAGAGAATTTCTTGTCATCAAGCCCCCAGTTTTAGCGTGACAATGGGAACAACATCATCTGTGTCATGTATGTTGGAAGCAATGAATAGGGAGCTGAGCTCACTCATCTATTTGCATATTGAAGATATGGAAAAAACTCATCTTGCTTACTCTGCTGCCTACTCAAATATCTGTGAATCAAGGAGGAGAATATAGGCCCTTTTGTACATCAGATCCCAGCGTCCTTGAATAAAATGATTGCTCAATCCAGCCTGCAGGGATGAGTGCGAGGCTCAGAACAACCAGCTGTGGTGCCAGGAGCTCTCCATCTCTGCAGGGTGGTGGGTGAAGGGCCATTCCTGGATTAAGAATGCTCAGCAAGGTGAATACTTTGACTTTATGTCATCAGGGCACCTTCTCCCCTCCACATGCGAATCAGCACTTGCATATCTGGGGCACGGAGGCTTGACCTGCCAGCTGTTAAATAAATCACAGCACACTCCCCCCAAACCATTAGCATGGAACAGCACACACCCAAGGGAGACAAGCTAAGGACACGGCAGTGCACGGAAACAATGAGCCATAGAAGCTTTTTCCTTTTGGATGGAGTTGGGAGAGTTCTTTATTACAGAGAAAGTGGGATAGCAGAACACAGCAGCTCATCCATATCCTCTGGGGGCATGGGGCTGGGACTGCACAGCCAAGGCTGAGCTCATGTTTGGGCTTGGCTCTCCCAAACCAGCTCTGGAGTACCTTCTTTTTCACTCCAACAACTAGTTTTCCTCGATGTTATATATGTCTTAAGCACTAGAAGTGAGATCCAGATCAGGCTTTAAGGGATGGCATTTACATGTTTTTTCTTGTGCTTCTGGTATTAATTTCATATGCAGTGGAAAAGTAATATCCTGTCTGTCACTAGAGAGGAAGAGATGTGCGTGCGTGTATACGCACAGTCATTGCTAACTGTTGAGCTTTTTCACTCAAATTTCGTTTTGGGGAAAATTTCTAAATTAAAGTGAAAACCGGACGCAGAAACAACGAATGTGAAATACCAATAAGGCCAAAGCACGAGATGTTTTCTCTTGTTTTCGTAACTCGTGGTTTTTGTGTGTAAGAGTGTATTGCATGGCAACTGCATTCACACTTCCCTTTAATAAAAGATCCAAGCAGATGGACCCACTATTAACGTGTATCCCCCAGATTTGCATATTTCATATTCATGCCAAGATGGCACTGAGCTCACATGGGATGAACGAGGCTGATATAAACACAATTGCACCAGATTAATGCAGTGATCAAAGAGTATTGTCCCGGCATCCCCGTTAGGAATCCAGTTTAATATTAGTTATTAATATTGTTAAACTCCTACCGGAGTCAAATTAAGGTCTTCCAAATACAGTCGGACAGGGCTCTTAGGTACTACAAGTTGATGAATATGTTATGAATTCCTGAGAGAGGGGGTTAAGAAACAACATTTGCATCTGAGCTGTGAAGAATCCAGCGCTGGAAATGAGCAGACCTTGAGCTTTGGTCCAGTGTGCTGTGTAATTAGGACTCGCTTGAAATTCAGATCTTATCCAAGATCTGTATCTGGGTTTCTCAGAATTCAAGTGCAATCGCTTCTAGTCAGAAGACAAGCCTATCTGTAATATCTCATCAAATATTAGGCATTACAAAGTGGTATTCTGGAGCCCAAAATATATTTGATCGCATTGTTCTAGTCCATTAATCAAACACCACTCTGTACATACTAATAGGATCAAACATTAGGAAATATTTATGAATGAGCATTGTTGTGACTGCAAAAATTAAACACAGCAGGTTTTAAATACACAAGATCTCAAAAAGGAAAACTTGATTATCTCCTACATTTCTGGTGCCAAATTCAGAGTGAATTTTAAGTGAATCTTAGGTAGCTTGTGCTTGAGTAATTTATACCTCCTTGCAGCTCCCTTCAGAGTGTAAATTGTACCTCCTCCCACTTCTGTTGAACTGTCCCAAGGAAATGAGGTAGCAGCAGTTTTGGGGAGGGGCTGTGTGTCCACAATGTGATGGTACTCGGGGGGTTCACAGCTCAAGCCCAGCCGTGATATCCCTGATTATGTTCTGCCTCTGTGGCTCTCAGTGGAAATAAACCCTTTCTTACCAAAATGAGCAGTAATGTGATGGTATTCCCACTGCTTCTGGGGGCTGCATGGAGTCTGGACGTGGTGAAGTCCCTGGATTGTGGGAGTTTTGTCCCTTCCTTCAAAGGGGACAGAATTTTGCTGGCTAGATCCAAAGGCAAGGCATGGCACTGGCATGAGGGATGCAGCAGCCCCACAAGCTGTGGTTTTGTCAAGGATAAATCATGTCAAACCAATCTAATTTTCCTGTGGCAGGGCAGCAGGTCTCTGAGAGGGGAGGAGCTGCAGCTTGACTGCAGTCAGGCTTTTGACTCTGACTCATGGGGTGTTCCAGGGGCGAGGTGGGGGGAATATGGATGGGGAGAAATGCTGTAAGGTACCAAACCAGATGGGAAACACGCTGAAAACTGTTTGCTGTTTGCTGTCCAAGTGGAAGGATGGCTTGAATACGGTGCTGGAGGGGTCTGTGCAGCTCTGGCATTACTCAATGTTTTCATTAGTAACTTGAGTAGTGGAATATGGAGCTGTTGACAATACCAAGCTGAGAGGAGCTGTAAGTGCTCTCAGAGAGCAAGAGAAAGATTCAAAAATCTTAACAAACTGAAGAAACAGGCTGGAAAGAAGAGATTGATGTTCTACAGGGACGAGAGCACAGCTGAATGTATGAAAATTATTGAAATGTGTGTCCAGAAATGGCTGCATAGGCAGCATTTCTAAGAGAAAGGGACAAAACCATGGACTAGAAATGAACCCTGAGCCAACTGTGGTGCCTTGGTGTGAGCAAAGCAAAGCTGATACTGCTGTACATAAAGAGAGTTTAGTGTGGTACATTGGTACATTGCTCTCATCTCTGCTAAGTGTTGGGGAGGAGCAGCTTTGTCATCAGACATTCAGAGAAATACAGAAAATGAAAAGAACAGGCTAGAAAATAAACCTCCCAGGAGGGAAAGAACTGTAGTCCATTGCCTAAGGCTGATGAAGACACAGTAATAATCTCCCCAAATATAAAAAGATGCTACAGAAGTAATGAACTGTTGCTCACAGACAGAATTAGTGGGATTAGACTGCAGTAAAAGTAATTTGGGTTAGACTTTGGGGGAAATGTTCCACCTATAAGAATAGCTGACACCCAGAATAGACCATCTGAGGAGCCTGTGGAGTTTCCTTTAAAACCTCCAGGGATGAACAGGTTAGAGAAACTCTCTTGTCAAGACCAATTTAGGCAGGGTTGGTCTACCCTGGGGGAAGGAGATGGACTAGGTGACCTCTCAAGATGCCTTTTCCTCTTATTCCCTGTGGCTCTGTGTTTATTTTTGTGTGGCAGTGTTATTGCGAGAGCGGAGAGCTTGATTCTGCATATTGGGTAAACATTTTACATTTAAATTGGGAAGTCTTGTTTACTTGTCAGTCTGTTGTTGTTTCAGTTTAAATTTTACTAATTTGAGATGAACACTGAATTATAAATTACAGTGATGGGTGTGTGAGGACTGTCTGAGGAGACAGGTGCTGAAACCCGTTAATCTATCGATCACATTGATTGGAGTGTTTAATTTAGAGCAACATGCTCCTATTTTTAAATATGTTTTAAAAGACTCTTTTAAAAACAATTTTGTTTTATCACAGTGCAGGAACTCGTCTCTCTGATAGGTGTGCATCCTTAATCAGGCACGTGGGAAAAAAATGATGTTGGTATGTAGGGAAGATGCAGGATGAAACCTTTGCTACCGCAATGAAAGGAAACCATCAGGTTTTAAACGAAGCCAGGCAGTGGTCTGGCTGCCAATTAATGAACACATTACTGCTAAGTGATAGCTTAAAAAAAAAAAAAAAAAAAAAAAAAAAAAAAAAAAAGTATGTGGTTTTCAAAATGNATAAGGACCCCGGACTGTAAGGAGGATCTACGACAACAGACTGTAATTCCACAAATTAATTTACTCAGGACCGGGGGGGGTCAGCACTAATTTTGCACTAAATACCAGCAGAGCTTTGACGACCGCATATAGCAAACACTTCAATTTTTGCTTCGTCCCATTCGGAAGCCAAAACTGCCAGGTTCACAGTGCCCTCTAGTATCGCTCTGCAGCATTAGCTCTGCCTGGCACCTCCGGAGCTGCCACATCGCAGAGCATCCCTCGCTTTACGGAGCGGAGCGGGGCTGTGCTCGGCACGGCTGCAGCCAGCACAGGTCCTGCCTTTTAGCCTCTGCTAGGATAGAAAAGCGTCTGGAGTTAAAACCGCGTGCTCTGCTCAGAAGGTTGCAGTGAGCAGGCTGCCTGGAGGAACGATGCTTGGAAGAAGAAAATGTTCCTGCCCATGGCAGGGGGTTTGGAACTAGATGATCATTAAGGTCCTTCCCAACCCAAACCACTCCGTGACTCCTTGTTCAATAGTCTGTGCCAATTTGGCAAAGGGATGTTAATAATAATTTGCCTTTTAAAGGGTACTTTGCAGCTGTTGCTGCACAACCACCAACTAGAAAAATGCTGGGCAAGGAGAGGGAAGGACAAAGGAGAAAAACCTGAGTCATATGAAACCCATTAGACATTACCCAGGACCACATCCCAGCCAGCTGAGGTCACTTAGCACAAGGACTTCTCAGAGCTGTGACCTTCAGCCTTGCACAGATCTCTCCGTGGAACAGATGCAGGAAAATTCCTTGGTGGACCAGGATGTGGCACCTGCTGTAAGAGTGGGCCTATTTATAAAGCATCTCTAAAGATTTCCAGCTGCTGGAGCAGCCTGTGGAGCCTCCCTGGGTAAGACTGAGCTGATGTCGTGCAGGATTTCTGCTGCTCTGAGAGGTGCCTCGGGAAAGGCGCCGTTCCCATGGAGGCAGAGGGGAATCTTCAACCCCTGCTTGCCTCCAAACGTGCTGTGCTCACGAGTTCTTCCTCAGAAAACCCTTTTCACAGGAGCTGAACTTGCAGTGATTTGTAAAAAAGCTGCCTAGATCGTTATTCTAAGAAATCATCCGAGTTCCTGGCAGTGAATGAGCTGGTCCAGATGATGCCCCTGGTACATTTTCCTTACAGGGAGAACTATTTAAGCAGTGAACTCCAGCAGGCACAATCAAGCTGGTAGGACATGGAAGTTATTAAGTTTGCATTAACTATGGAAATTTAGGAAATGAATTGTTAACATCCATCTTCAGACTTTTCATATCGTTTTCTATGGCTGCTGATGAGATTGTCACGGACAAAAACTGGCATAAAATGGATCTCCTTTAATACCCAGCATGACTGTGCCTGCACTTTCCTTGGAAATATACAGCCAGAGGAGAAAGCCTCCTGTCAACTTAGGCAATGACTTCTGGTTGCTTCAGTTCCTGGGTTACAACTGCAGTCACTCAAGCAAGCTTTTCCCAATGGCACTGCAGAGACCAAAATCTGGTTAATAGAAACAATTGCTACTTTTTGAGAAGATAAGTAATTCTCCCTGATTTTCAACCCTGTGCGAGGGTATCACACAAATTAAAAATGTGAATATTATATGAAATAGCAACCAGTGTGTCTGAAGGAGAGGGAGAAGGTAGAAAAATGTTATTAAAATAAAATCATAGTGAAAGTAAGAGGTAAAAGGTACAAAGGAATCATAAGATAAGGCCATTGGTGCGTATCTAAGGGCTGAACTGCATCTTGTTTTTCTTACTGACTTTCAGAAACCAGCCATTTGAGATAGTTTTCCCTCTCTTTTGTATTGTATGTCTATATGGCACATACAGGTGGGCTTGTTTTCCAGTGTCATTCCTAACTGCGGGATAAAACAAAGGATGTACAGGGATAACCTGCATCCCAAACAAGCATTATCCCTCCATACCCCTCAGATTTGTAGCACACTGAAAAATTCTGAAGCACAGCTTCTTTTTCACCAAAATATTTCCATGCTCTCTCACAAACTGTGCATTCAGATACTGACCTTTCATTACTGGAATTGTGATTTCCATGCTTGGAGCCACAAGAATCTGAAATAAGAGGTCTGGAGCCCTCCTGCTTTAAATTCTACCTCCTGCAACTGGTGTGCTGGAAATGAAGGGCTATCTCATTGTATATGCAATATGTAAGTGGTTTGACAAGGATGTCTCTTTACAGCTCAAGTGTCAGCTCTGGATGGATGGATCAGGGGTCTTGAAAGACACACTACACATCCCTGTTCATAAAAACTTTACCAAGTCTCTCAAATTCCTTGCGCAGCAATACAAGCAACTGTCTCAGCTTCTCAAGGGCACTACACCTTTGATAATGAATATATTTAAACAAAAGGGAACAAAAACCCCCCTACCTTTGCTGACTATAATAGAAATGCAGCTTTATACTTTCATATTTCATGGGACATGAAGGTTCATCATTTATTGAAAATAAGATGTGGACCTTCAGTAACATCCTGTCTGGATTTCATTTTCAGAGTGAAATGCCTTTCTGGTAAAACAAAAGAAAGTGCTTTTCTCAGACAAAACCTTGTGTTCCAGCTGTGTTGCAGTATTCTCCTGGCTACTTTCTCCCTTTTGCCGTGCTCTCTGTTATAGCTTGTTTTTCCAGCTAAGAAACTTCCTTTGCAAATCTGTTTTCTCCTTCATATTTAAAAATTATATGGTTCACGTAGGCCAATTTCCATACGCCTTTAGGGACTTCAGATTTACTGTTATTCCTCACCGGCCAAGAGACAAATTAATTTGATTAGAGCTCAAACCTCAAGAGAGAATTTTGAGGGAAGCAGAGTCCAATTAAGGAATACCTGGGGTCAGCTAACAAGTGAACACCCCCCTAAGGAGTATTTTCTCCCTCTTCCATGAGCTGAACTCGCTGTACATCAGCAACATTTCCAGACCCAGATGTCACAGGACGTCTCCATGCAGCAGGAGGGTGAGGTGTGTGCTGCTGGAGAGCTCAGGGTCTGCAGTAACAAGCACGGGGATGAGCTGAGCTGGTGGGGAGGAGGCAGCTCAACATCAAACCCCAGGCACAAGCACCCAGGGAAAAGGCTAAAAAAGACCCCTGATCCCCTTTCCATTGGACAACCAAACAACGCTGAGGACTGGGGACACTGAATGAAGAACAGAGACAGCACAAAGACTTTCTAGCAATAGGGGAAGCAGAATAACTACCACCAGTTTCTGAGGCAGCTCCCTTGCCTGCAGTACCTCTCTGACATCCAAGCTAAATTGTGCAGTGGATGCATTCCCAGTGGATGAGGATGAGGCCACCTAATCAATGGGCTGCACCCGCATCACCTTGCAAAGTGATATTTGCTGTTCTCACAACTTACAGGAGTGCTGGGTCAGTGGCTGGAGGACAGATGTCAATGGAAACCTGTGCTGCAAAACGTTGTTTGGGTGGCTCAGAAGCTCTGTTTCCTCAGAATAAATATCAGATTAATGCAGGGGGATTTGATTGGAGGCACCACGCTCTGGGAGATGCTGGCTGTAAGATGAGATATGGAACTGAAGTGTACTCGTAACACCTACTTGTAATATTTTAACAATTCAGCAACAGCTTTGTAAGGCAGGTTATTAGCTGGACAGGACAAAGCAATTTCAGCCTGAGTAGCTGGGTTCTCTATGAACGTTGGCCCTGCATTTTTATGTCTGGATAGCATTCCTGACTTGATTTCTTGCATGGTGTTTCTATGCATTATTAAACTCCCACTATTTTCCACTCCGGAAATGGCTGCATTTAGATTTAGGTGAAATTTTGGTGGAGAGGTTAATCTGCAAAAATGCTATGTAAGTGCAAACTATTAATTACTACTCCTGTATTTTTAAGCTCAGTACCCATGGCTGCAGGGATGAAGTTGGTGCATTGGCTCACTAAGTTACTGAAAACTCATTCTCTCCCTTTGGAAGAGCAACTCTTCCTCTTTTCTCTTTTTCTTCTCCTTTTTTATTTTTCCCCCTTTTTGCCCAGATGCAATGACCAGCGTGCTTGTCCTCTTCCTCATTGTGAATTGTCTCCTAAACACTGAAAGATGGCCTGGGAGGGTTTGTTCAGAAGATTAGCATCTCTTCCCAGAGCTGTCCCCAGCTGTATTCACACTTATAAATCCATGGAAAGGACCCTAAAGAGCAATATAGAACCTGATGATGCAACAAGCCGGGAGACACAAAAAAAGAGAAAAGAATAGCCTGCTAAGAGGACAAAGCTAATCAATACTAATAGCAAAACTGAAGATTTTAAAAGCCTCTCAATGAAGTCAGGCACAATGCTACCAGGCAGTCAATGAAAAATGAAGTGTGCCTGCAGAGAGGCTGGGGGCGGGTCAGAGAGAGAGCAGACCCTGTTTTGGGAGGGTCTTGGCTGGGTCAGCTCCCCTGGATGCCCTCACCCCCAGTAACCCAGCCAGGCTGGTAGACAGAGGGGAGAGCAGTGATGGGCATCCCAACGCAGCCACCACATCAGCCAGTCCAGCTGCAACCAGAGGAGGGTGTGTCAGTCATAGAATCATAGTCACAGAGGGGTTTGGGTAGGAAGAGACCTTAAGGATCATCTCGTGCCAGCCTGCCATGGGCAAGGACGTGGGTCACTCAACCAGGCTGCTCCAACCTGGCCTTGGACACTTCCAGGGCTGGAGCAGCCACAGCTTCTCTGGGCAACCTGTTCCAGGGCCTCCCCACCCTCACAGGGAAGAATTTCTTCCTAATATCTAATTTAAACCTACTCTCTTCCAGTTTAAAGCCATTCCCCCTTGTCCTACCACCACATGCCCTTGTCAAAAAAGCCTGAGAGGACAGAGCATCTCTTTGCCCTGTGCGTCAGCACTGGTGCCTGGCTGTGAGCTGCCTGTGAAGAGGAGGAAGGTTGCTCAGCTGCTGTAGTTCTGCCAGTCCTTGGCCCCTCTACTGAAACTGCTACAAAAGCAGAAAATCACTTCAGCCAGAACTAAAGGCAGCAGCAGTGCTGTGGAGCTGCGCTGGGATCGTTAGGGTGGTTAATATTCAGCAGGCATATTGCTAAAAAGGCAGTGCATGCTAAGGAAAAAAGCAACAAACCCCAGTGCTGCACACAGGTCCTTCTGGCAGAGATATCAGCAGTGACAATGTTGTTTGTACAACAGACAACTTGTATCCCCTAAGAGCAGACCCACTGCCACGCCACATCTCGCTGAGGTCATGGTTGTGAAACCAGTCCTGAGTAACATGGGCCATCTGTAAGCCCATGAAATAGTGATTAAATGCTTTTTACTGCTTTACTGGTCCTCAGATGACTTCTCTACTTTGGCAGAAAATATTCTGGTCAAGCTGATGATTTGGCTTTGGTCAAGGGTCCAATATAAACAGCACTAACCAGTACCCAAGCCTGCACATCCACATACAGATATATGTTTTACAAGAAGTCTCATTTAGTTCATTAATAAAAAAAGACCTTAAGGAGCTCTTTCAGAAGGCCCCCAGCTGAGGAGAAAGGCTGTCTGTCATCATGAATGCAAGGTGGCTGTAACAGGAAATTTTCAATTTATATAGACTCAGTAGTCTAAAATGTGTTTTCAGGCAGAAAACCCAAATCCCTGCAAGGGGCCACCTCTTGCTATAATGCAGGTCTTTTCTGTAATGGAGTCAGCTCTGAGATAGGACTATTGCTACGCTGCAAGCTGCAGTAAATATTAATGTGTGAAGCTGGATGCCACCTCTATTTCAGGATGGAGGCAAAAGCCAGCCTGATGGAGGATGAGTCGCAGTCCTGCCAGGGAGCTGGTGCATTCCCAGGGCTTTTGGTAAGGAACCTTTTCCTTTGGAGTGATTGGATCCTGCATTTCTCTACAGAATCACCAACCCCTCCATTTTAGTCTCTAAGAAAGACACGAGGTCTGTCTGTGCTTGAGGCTGTGCCTTGGGGGAGTGATATTTGCACTTCATGCTGTGTTCATTGGAAAACTGCCCTCGTGCCAGTCCAGCATTTTGTAATGCAACCCCCCCAAGGTCATTCCCTGCCAGGTGACAAGTCTGATGTTAAAAACTCAACATCTTCCACCTTACAAAGAGATTCTGATGTGTACATTGCATTTGTTTGTCACAGTGCAATTACTCCATAAAGAAAACTAAATATGTATATCGCTGTGTGCCTGTGTCTCTCTCTTATAAACTAATCCTTTCCTTTTCTTGCCTGCACCATGACAGTATTTAAATAACTTACCTAAGCAGGTGTCTACGAGTGGTATTACCAGACCAAACATCTGAATGTATACTTGTTCTTAAACATAATATTATTATAAACATGGGATATAAATGTAAGTAAATATTATACTAAATATTCATGTTTACTATCCCATGCAACAATAGTTGATTAAATATTTACTAGCCTACTTACCTGTGCTCTTGTGGGCATAGCTGCCTAACTACTTATGCTACAGAGTGTTTTTGTGGTTGATTAAAATGCAGTTGTGTGTACATCTGCAATGTTTGGCAGGCCTGGTTAAACAGCCACTTACAGAAACAAGCAGTGAATGCTACTCCTTTAAAAAAAATTAAGTTTCTTATTATAGATTCTGCAACATTCATGAAGCTCTTATTAGTGGCATGCTAGGTACCTGAGGAGCAGCAGGTTGGTTTTGAAGTGTTGGGATGCCCACGCAGTGTTACTCTGCAAACAAAAAGCCCCCAGGCATGAGAAGCAGCCTCTGTTTGTAATGAGTCCTGATTATCAACTTCCTCTCATAACACAGGGATGAAATATAACTATTTTCCTTTCACAGAAATGTATGTTTCTATCCAGGAATAATCCTGTTTAGGATTAGGAGACAGGAAAGAACTGGAGGAGTATCCCAATATTTTCTTCAGCAGAAAATGGAACAGCTGGGCAAATGGGAGGGGGATCCCACACTGCCATATCACAGACTGAAGAGGGAAGGGGTTATACACCCCCACTGCAGGAGGATTCAGGCAGCATTTAGTGTTTATTCCATCCTTGTTAAACTTTCTGCTCTCCAGGCAAGCACTGCTGCTGCTGTTCACTCAATCTATTCCAGCAGAAGCAATTTGCCTGCAATTAGTCAGCAATGCAACCCAGTTCCTGGGCAATCTCAAGTGGCAGCGAGCACAGTTCCTGCTCCCCCTGTTCTCTCTCCAAGCAATTTCCACACCCTCTTGGTGCACAACAGAAGATGACCAACCCTACTTTTTGAAAGGTCACTGAAAAAACTCCTGACAGAAATAACTGCTTTGATTCAAATTTAATGGTAAAAAGGTGCCTAAAAACCCTTTTTTTTGTGAAACTCATTGAGAATTAAATTATCCACAGAATTTCAACAGGGATGAGGAAGAAGAACAAGCTCTTAGATTTTATGGTAGATTCCAAGCAAATAACCTTAAAGTCTAGAGGTTGATGTGGGTGCAATGTCTTTTATTTGAAAGAAATTAGCCCTTCTGGTCAAAGCTTAACCTCCTGGCAGGTTGTTATGCTGGAAAACTTCTGGTCAACCACTCCACAACCATGTAGCATCAGCCAGAAGGGCTGAGCAAGGTGAACTTTGTAAGGGAGAAGAGACTGCAATGAATGTGGAAAAAAAAAAAAAAAACCAACTCAAAAGAAAGCCATTAAGCGCTTTTTCATCCTAACTAAGTTCATTGTGAAGGGTGGTTGGGAAAAGGGGTAATATGAGACCTTCTTATTGAAAAAAATATTGATTGTTAGGAATCAATAGCATTAAAAAGCTGTGTCTTAAGCACCAAGCTTTGAAGGCCTCCACAAGCTTTTCCGTTCCCTGTCTATTCTCCTGCCAAAACTTTGATAGATTCAGCCTGCAAACCAGCAAATGCAGTGATTTGATGGTGGCCAATATATATTTTAAAAAATTAAGGTGTCAAGCATGAATTTTATTACATCTGCAATCAGATGTACTTCCTTCAGTCAGCTCATCTGCAATTAAGTCCAGCTGTTCTCAGTGGAAAGGACTCTTCCAAGGAAATTGCTGCAAAATTTAATGGGAGAGTTTTCCTTGCTGCTTTGTTGTAAATATTGTTTTCCTAATAGGCTTGTAAAGAGCTTTGCTTTTTCATTCAACAGGCAGAAGATCTGTAATTTTTCAGGCATTAGAAAATGAATAGATCAGTGATAGAGCTCATAAAACTTATACAAAGATTCTCATTGTACAGCAACAGAAAGAGCTTTAATAACTTGAGGAAGAGGAGGTTTTTGAATTTATTTCTTTTTTGCTCTGCATAGTTTTTTGTTTACATATGAAGGGCTGACACATCAGACAGTTTGATCAATATCCCTTATTGGGTTTCTTGTGCCTAGAATTAGGTATGACAGCCAGAGAGGGGCACCAGATTGCAGACTTCAGAGGATGATCCTTCATTTCAATATTGCAGTGCAACATCCCACAAGGACCAAAATATTGCACCACGAACCCACGACACTGCAGTGCTTCCGTTTGCTGTCCCAAAATCCTCTTCAGCCTTTAAGCAAATGACGAAGATTACCAACTTTTTTATCTCCTACTGTGTCCAAAGAGCATCTCTTCCCTTTTTACCACTTAGGCAAAGCTTGGACGTGTTTTTCCTCTCTTCCAGCAATCTTTCAGCAACATTTTCAATCTGTGTGCTTCTGTCACTTCAGGAGAACAGTGCCTAAAATAAAACAGTGAGATCTGTAATTATTGGCATTATTTTAAGATGTAATGCTGAAGCATTAAATATAACAAAATGAAACTATTTTGAGGGGAAATGTTGAGACATGAATGATAGCAAATGGTGTTACTGTGGATTTATTTTCACCCAACCAAAATCAGACTCCTTCTCTAATGGTGAAATATGACCTGGCTCTTGCAGAGAGTGTAATTTGCTAATTTGTTTAATGTTGTTGTCTGTGCAGGAAAGCCTTGCAAGAGAACGAATTCCAAATGGATCTAAGGTGCAGGTTATTTTGGGGGACAAAATGAAGCCACTTGTTATTCTTTAAGACAATGATCATACTCCTTCTCTGGCAGCTGTGAATACTGAGGAGAAAACAACTCACTCTGGTCAAAAGCTGCATTATCACTGCTACGCTGGTTTGCAATGAAAGAGGTGAAATTATCTATCAACAAAACCCTTCTGCTGAGGCAGTGGAAGTCTTTCTACTCGTACAGTTTATTTGAAGAGCAGGAATGAGCTATACAGTAGGAGAAATATCCTTTTGCTAGTATACCCATATAGCTACCTTGGCAAGTGCTCATGGCTTAGAATCCCATCTCCCATGTCTGCAAATAGCAAGAGTTAGCTGGCACAGTTTGGAACAGTTCTCCAAAATAGTGTAGCAGTTGCAGAGGAAATATCTGCTGAACATGTATGTTCCTGTGTGCAGGCTTCAGAACAGACTGATAAACCTGTTCAGAGATGATTAATCAAGAGAGTTTGGATCAGGAAATGACAAGGCAGCCGGAGCTGCAGAGGAGTGCAAGATTAGCTCTCTGTAGAAGAACGCCTTTCACACAAGTGATTAGAAAAGGAACCTCAGAAGCTCATGATTAACAAGGAAGGAGAGAAGGGCTAGAACATGGTCAAGCACATACATGAGGTGAACATGTATATGTGTTTTATTTGTACAGTTTGCTTGGCTTTGGATATGTCATTGCCTCCAGAACACTGTGGAGTGTCACAGGTCTGTGATTTTCATCCTGACGTAGTTCCTGCAGTTGCAATGTCTGGGGGTTTTGCTGTTGTCTGAATTAGTCTGCTGGGTGTCCCCAGCCACAAGGACTAGAACAGCTCTCCTTGCTCAAGCCAGTGCTTGTGTCTCTGTTCCCTAACCCATGTGGGAAATATCTAAAAAACAGACCCAAAGTCACGGTGGGAACTGTGGATAAATGGCATCGGCAGGATGAGAAAGCTGCAAATAGCACAGAGGCACCATTGTCTGTTCATTCACTTCAGTTCTTTGTTTGTCTCTTTTCCAGCTTATATTTGAAACTTACACCTGATGTATAGGAAATTTAAAGATGTCTGGGTCACATTTCAGCCAGTAGCTGGTAAGGGAAACAAGCCCAAAAGCACCTTTTAGCTCCACAACAGAGCAGCTGCTGTAGGAAGCTGGAGATCTGGTTCTGCCTGCTCCCAGCATTAAGTGCCTTTATGGTTTGTGAGCAGTGATCCATCAGGAGGTGCATGACAGCTTCTGGAGAAAGCTTTCTTGGTCTCTGAAGGATTCAAACATTATTCAGCTATCAAATTCACAGCCTCTGTATCAGCATTTACCGATGTATTTGGCTTAAGTGAAGAAGAGCATATATAGAAATCTGTCTCTGTTTAAAATAGTAGATAGTCTGGGATCCAGTATTGAACAGTTTGAGAAGATGCAGTTTCTACCTTGCATCTAAATGTTTTGTTGTTATTTTCCCCTTCAGCTTCACTCTAGACTCAGAAGGTGAGCAGAATTAATCTCTGTGTCTTAAGTATAAAAATTGGTCATGGAACTTTGGAGGCTGGAGTGCTCCAAAGCCTCAGGATAATACTTTCCATTCTCTTTGGGCTTCAAAAAGCAGAAAGACTCTTTCCATGATGTGATGGGAATCCTCATGAGAGCACAAGAGAGCATCTTCACCACGGGAGGTCATGGGAGGTTTACTTTAGGGACTTGACTGGCAGTTCCTACTTTCCACAAAACATCTGTCCCTCGGGTACCTGAAGTTTTGATTTGCATCCAATGTCTTGAACCCAGCTCTGGAACACCTTGTAGACTGAGCTGCTTGGGGAAACAGCATTTATAGGCTGTTCCCTTTGTCCATCAGGAAGTGCTGTGTGATAACACGAGTTATCTTCTAGCAGCCTGTCTCATCACTTAGAGGGAAATAATTAAACAGCTTGATAATGAAAACAAGACCTCTTGGCACCTGTCTTGTCCACTCCTTTTGCATTTCTTGCTGCAGTTCTGAAGAGCCACAGCCAAGTCCCTGTGCACAGCTCAGCCCCACACAGGATCAATAGCAGAAAAGATAAATCTGTTGGAATTGACTACAGGCTGTTCTGTCACTAAGTGACGATGAAAAATGATCACTACTTGAATACACTGCATTTTTATCTTTAAATCTTTCAATAGAAGCAGCGTCAATAACAGAGCACTAAATAATCTCTAGATAGAAGGAAAATCTTTCTTTTTTTTCTTTTTTTTTTATAAGGGGGAAGATGGATGTCACTTTTTTTGGAGGCCTTAAATACTGAAGTACGGAATTAGATCTGCAAATTCCAGTAAGTGATTGTCTGTTTAGACAAACTATGTCTCATTTTAGGAAAGACTGGCTGGATTCTGCTTGAAAACATTGCTCAATTCCATATCATGAATGCACCAGGGTAACTTTAAGTGGAATATGCAGAAATAAAATAAATAAGGATTTTTTTTTTCTCATGTTCCTTTGGGGATAATATATCTCTCTGAATTGGATACACCTGCCAGAGATGGCCTTTCTTCGCTTTAAAATATGTCTGACCTTTCCCTGAGCTAACTGGATGCAGTTTACCATATTGGCCCAAGCATAAAGCAAAGTCTTTTTCGGATAATAGCCTTTGGAAACAATCCAATCCATTTTGCATCCACTGCCCACGCCACACATCCCAGCCCTGGGGACACTGTCAGCTGGCACAGAGGTGTGGCACCGCCACCACACTGTCCTGAATGTGGCTTTTGGGTTTGCTGCTCTCGGTGGGGCAGGCCCCAGAAGGGCTGATCCTGGCTGGGGGTGCTGGAAGCTCTGTGGCCCCACTGTGAGGGCATCTGCTCGGGTTCTGTCCTGACAAAAGGAAGCCAGGTTTTTGTTTGAAGCCAGTTTGTTTCCACAACATCTGGTGCCTCCTCTGTCTCCAAGTGTTGATGTCCCTTTCATTATGAGACAGCAAGGAACACTCTGCTGTCTTTGACATCAAATTGGTTAACTTTTATTTTCCCCTCCTGTAGGATATTTTCCATAACAGTGGCTGAGAGGTTAGAAGCTTCTGGGTAAATCCAGTCCAGTGGCAATTCAAGCAGTGTCAGTTGGGTCCTGGTAACATGTTGAGTGCTGCAGTGACTTGGGGATGCTCTGCACTGTTTGGATATGTGTATTCCACACCAAACCCCCTCCAGAGGCAATGCTCTCTTGGTTGTAGACTGTGAACTCAGCTCTGTTTAGATGCCCTGCAGATTCCAGAGTAGGGTCTTGAAGCAAGCAGCAGTGCTGTAGAACAGCTTATTGATTGAAAACTCCCTTTGTATGTGCTCCAAGTTTAGTTCAAGCTGCTCTCCTGAGTAAAGGTCAAGATGAAGTACTGAATTTCTGAAATGCTAATGTTCTGAATATCCCAGAACTTTGCTTTATTCTGTCTGTTTTGTCTGGATATTTGTTTAAAAGTTTAGCTGCCTGTCCTCTTTGATGGGTTGATGAACAATAACGAGTATGGAATAGCTTGAAGAAAATACTGGTCTGTGCAGTTGCTAGAACTGTGTGACTTGTCTGGAAAACATCAGGTTTCCATGCCCTTATTCTTCTTCAAGCACATTTGACTATATTTATTTTTGTTGTTGGCCTCCCCTTTTGACAGGTGAAGAAGAAAAAGGGCCTGCAAGAAAAGCAGTAAAAAGTAAAAAACCTGACCTTATTGTTTCAGGATGCTTGGTGCTTTAAGGGGAAATCAGCCAAGTTTCATCTGTTAAAAATCCTGCTGAGATTGATTGGTGTATGGAGAGGTGATTATAAAAGCCAGCAAGTAGCTTAATTAGGATGGAGAGTTATGAGAAGTAGCTTGGCTTTTGTGAGAAGTGCTGGAGCAAATGACTCTTGGCAAGTGGCTGGTGGAATGGGGAAAGCTAAGCTCAGGAGTTAGAGGATTGCTGATTGGCATGCTGCATTTGTATTTAGAAGGAATAAAGCTGAGGATTGCCAAACACATGCCCGAATCAGGTTCGTGTCAGGCCTTATTGTCCCGAGATTACACTTTGCACAAATAATATTTACTAATCAGGGACTTGAGAACTCTCTGGACTTGTCTCAGGGATTTTTAGTGTGTCAGGCTTTTTAACGAGCCAGGGGAAAAGCAGCCTAGGCTATTCCAAGCTGCAGGTGAGAGTTTGCTCCTGGCAAGAAGAAATGCCATATACTGTACCATGAGCTCCATCATATTTACTCTCTTAACAGTGGGTGCAGTGCCATCTAAAACTTCCCTGTGCCTGTGCAATGAAGAGCAAGAGCTGCTGGATGTCTCAAGCAGGTATTGAACGACCATCACACTCCGAGCTTCCCCTCGCCTGCTGCAAAATCCCTCTGCAAGAACCTGGTAAGGAGGAGAATGGAGCATTATGTATTCAACAAATTTCTGCTGACTGCTGCTAGGCAGTGAGGCTGGAATGATTGTGCCAAATCCTGATCTTTCATGATAATGGAAGCGGAATTTTCCCCAAAGCAAGCCAGTATTAGAAGGAAAACCCAGGGGACAAGAGAGAGCATTTGAAAATACGACCCAGGCATAAAAAAAAGGAAAAGAAGTCTTTAAGTAGTTAAATTACAGGATACACAAATATTCCAGAATTATGTAAAAGCCTGATCCTGCAGTGTTTGGGTGGGGAAAACAGCGTTTAACTGACTCTAATACTGCAGAATCATCAGTATAGACAAGAAGAAACAACTGGGTCATTCTGTCTCAGCCACTTGCATATTGCAGAGCTACTTGTCTGTTCTTGCTACTATTTCATCCCTGCTAATGTCTTATTTAACCTGCTCAGGATAGTTGTGATTTTGCAAATATGCAGAATATATTAAATTTTAGTGACATAATTTAAAAATACATATTTGTGCAGATTTTTCAAAATGACTGGGATCTGACTGTGTAGGGCAACAGAACACGACTCAAAGCCCAATTTAAAGAAAGTACGTTTTGAGCAGGCATCAACAGATAGACTGAAAAGCAAGGCAAAAGCATAGGGGTTTTTTTTAGATGTTGAGTGGACTAAATGCAATGTGAATTTGTCTGCAAACCATCTGTGATTTCTGGTATTTTTTGGTGCCTTCACAGCTCTAATTTTAAGCAGTTCTGTAGCCTTTAAATAATGGTACTTTCTTCCCATTCGGTTTTACAGCAGATTCCCCATTTGATCACTGAATGTTTAAAGAAAAGAAGTGAGTTCTCTGCAGATTGCACACATACAGAATAAAACAGCAGCCTTTTATTTTTGCAAGTAAAATTTGACATATTTTGGGACAGAATTCCTCATGCATAAAATAACACCGTGAGTCTTGCTGGGTATGGTTTACTTTTTGTATTTTGCTTTACACTTCTCATGCAAATTCGGTGCTGGAATAAGGTGTTAAGTTGACGTCTTCAAGGAACCAAGTTCCAGAAGCAGCACAACACAACAGCAGATCTCTTTCAATTTTCTGATACCAGAAGTGCCAGTTTCATCAGGCAAGGGGGAATTGAAGAGTCATAATGCAGCCAGCCCTTGGTGGCTCTGCAGACAGATCTGGATTCTCTGTGTGTCATGGGGACACTTTATCACCATAAACTGAAAGAAAACACTCTGGATTACTGAATAGCCACCTGAAAATTGTACTTCCTACAGTTACAGAGAGCCCCTAAGGGGCCAGGGAGGCCTCCAGGTCTGTTTTCCATCCACCATGATGTGGGAGAAGATCCTTTTGAATGTGAGCCTGGTCGCCTGAGAGCATGAAACAATAGGAAGCTAACTCTATTCATCCCACAGGAAATCTGATGATAACTACATCACTGTCAGCTCAGTTCATTATTTCGCTGTTTCTTCTGGCAGGAGTGTTCAGATAAGATTTTTGCTCACTATTGTTGGGTATAGTGGGGGATTCTGATTCAGGGAACAATAGGAAAGAAATAGCACTGAAGAGCAAGTCTCCTCCACATCTGAAAATGTCTTGCCATTTCAGCCTTCTCTAAAGGGAGGCAGGACTCATTCCCTTCTCTTGGCAGAAGCCTCAAACATGAGTCGATAACCCCTCAGCTTCTCTTCTGTTTCAATAATGCAACGTGTAGTAAACTCTGTGGCTAACTGAAGACTGAAAACCTGAAAGAAATTAATAGGAATGTAAAAATAGCAAGAACATCTTGCCAATTGCATTATTGAGCATCACAATTATTTGAACAACAACAACAACAAAATCAGTTTATTATATTTATCTGAAGTGCTGTCAAGAATGTAGCAATGAAGTATGAAGAAATGAAGAGGTTCTGGTGATGAATATCAGTCCAGCTTGCCATAGAATAAATATCAGCATTTATCTCTGTCAGAGGAAGATAAAGATAATTTCTTATGTTATAAGTTATTTCAAATATTGAGCCCTGTTCGGACGTTTTGTGAGAGATTATCTGCACTTGCTTTGAAACCCAATAGTGGCCATTAATTGTCTCTCCTGACAACAAAATTAATTTCTCTCAAATGAGAACGCATTTCTAATTGGACACTTTCTTCCTTAACAAATTGTTTACAGTACCTCTGCAAGGATTCTGAAGTCATCCCTTTACTTTGATGTTGCTGATTAATTACAGCCCACGTGGTTCTTAGTAGCTGCAATTTGAGTAACATACTTTGCTGTGAAATGTTCATCTTAATCACACACTCCCCCAGCCAAGCTTCTGCTTGAGAAGGGAACTGAACTTTTGCTGCATGTGATGCCAGGCTGGATTGTTACTTTATACCCCTCCCTTCTCTCCAAGTGTGTTCAGAGCTTATGTACGTTCTGAGACTGACAGCACCCAAAATGAAATTCTCTCTTTAGCCACAGAACAGATCCAGAACTGGCAGCTCAGAGCAGCTTTCCCTCTCCCATCTCGTAGTGTCTCTGCTCGGCATGGAGCAGCAATGGTGGGGAGAACTGAGCTGACTGAAGCATCACCGTGTTAGCACAGGGGTCTGCCACAGCTAATTAGCCAGGCTGAGACACAGGGTTAATTAGTGTGGGCAGGATGCTGCACTAAGGGAGCAGGGCTGCTGTTTGCACCTCTCCAATGACACCGAGCCGTGCCATGTGGATATACCCCCTATGCTTTAAATGTGACTTTTTTTTTGGTGGGAGATCACCAGGTCCTTGAACTTCTGGTGGAGAGGATAAAAGATACCGGTTAGTTCTGCTGCTTGCTCAGGTGTGGAAACCTGCCCGTTTTGAGCCACCCAGATAATTTTGCAGGAGCCACTCAACAGCTGTCAGATAATAAGATTTTTTGGATGTTCCGAACATCAGCTGGATTCTTCCTGTTATGTTTTATTAATGATTTTAAGGCAAGAAGATTTTTTATCAGTACCTTGGAGATATCCCTGTTCCACATATTTTCTCTCCATAATGCCCCCTTACAATGCACCTATAATGAAGATGAAGTGAACATACTGCCTTGGCTTGGGCAAGCTGCCAGTTAAGGAATTTTGCTTAAAAGAAACGAGCAACATCGGCACGGCCATGCCCTACAAATGAGCACACAAAATGATGCCGCCTTTTCCTTCTAGATGTGGCAACACAGGAGGAAGAATAACAAGAGGAAAAGGAGCTCCTGCTCTCTCCTTCACCATTATTTGTAGGTGCTGAAGCAGTGCCTGCCTTAACTCCCCACGGAGCCAGTGGAGCTCTGAGTGCTCTGAATTGCCTGTTGTCTGTTCTGGAGGACTTGGCTCCTCATTTATGCAAGAAAAAGCAGATCCCTGGAGCAAAAAATTGTGAATGCCCTCCTTTGAGTTTCTAAGGCAAAGCTATGTGGTGTACTTTGTTCTATAGGGGCAAGTTCCAAATGATTCCTTATATATTTATGGGTTTGTTTTTAGGCCACTGTTTTGTCGTCTGTTTAAAAATAGTAAAACAACTGTCAAACCTCTTTTACTGTTCTAGGTAGGATGTGAATTGAGATCATAAATGCTCCTTGCATTTGGGCACCACAATGACAGGGCTCTTGGAGATAATTAAAATAAATTCAATATTGACGTGTAAAAATATATGTTTTTAAATAGTAACTATTATATGGAAAAGAATCATCCATGTCCAAGTGACAACACATAAAATAAGGTACAGACATCTGCAATGTGCACCGAGAGTCTGAACTTTGTAGTGGGAAGAAAAAAAAAATAACGTCATGCAGGAATGATCTCTCATCCTGCAAGTATTCCCTTATAACACAATGCCTTCTTGACCAATCTATTTTAGTCCAAAGAAAGGTATTTTATGTTTCAAATAACTAGCATTACAGATCCATAAACAGTTTAGGTTGCTGGTCTGGCTGAGGTAGTCCTGTCCTTTCTGCCTGTGGCTGCTTTTCTTTGATTCAGTATTTTTTAACACAAAGAACTATTCCTACCTTGCTCCTATTTGCCTTTCTAAGTGTGCTCAGTCTATTGCTGATTTTTTGAAGCACACTGCTATGTATTTCACTGGCTGCGTAGGCTGAACTCCATTGCTTCAGCCTATATTGCTTCCAGGTTTGCTTTACCCCAGAGCTCGCGTGGAAAAGCATCCCTAAGCTCAAGAGAAGAGGAACCGCAGCCCTTTCATTTTCTCATTCTTCATGCTAAGTAATAGGGTTTCACTTTCCAATACCTCACATGGTGTTCTGAGAACATTTAATTGATTTGGTACAATTTTCAGAATCCATCACTTGACAGAAAAGTGTCACTGAGTGGAGGGAGAAGCTTCGCTTCACTTGGCCACTGACACCTCAGCTGTTCCTTGTCGTATTCATTTCCATTTTACATACAAAAAAAAAAATCACCCATGGCTATAGGATCTGTGTGGATTTTGCTTACTGGATTTAATTAATGCCTTTATGAAAGGGGTTGTTATTTACTTTAGAAGCTGAGAAAACAAAAGACCCATCCCTGTGCTGCAGTTTACTCTGTGTGAAGCAACTATTGGCCTGTGCAGTGCTTCATTTACTTTAGCTCTATTTATTTTAGCTGCACTTTGAGGGTGAAAAGAGCTGGAAGTGGCACAGGAAACATAAGCAGCTCCTACAAAATCAAACCACCACTGTTTCCTGCTGTGAAAGCACTCCTGAACTTTGCAGTGCTTTGCAAAGGTTGGGTAATAAGGGCCTTGTTTCAGCAGTAATCACAACTGAAATATAGAAACACGGAATCACAGGCTGGTTTGGGTTAGAAGTGCCCTTAGAGATCATCTCATTTCACCTCCTGCCATGGGCAGGGACACCATGGGCATGCACTGCACCAGGTGGCTCCATCACTAAGCCAGGAACTATAATATGGGACCTGCACATCCCAGTCTCCCCAGGAGCAGCAGGATGAGGGAAGTGCTCTTGCCCACATCCATCTCAGTGCAGTTATTGCAGCAGGACTGCAGCCCTTACTTCCCATTCCAAATGGTTTTATTTCTGGGAAACACCCTGCAGATCCACAGAACATCCAAGGAAGGGAATAAACCTTACAAACACCTCGTTGTGGTCTGCTGCTTCCACAAGAGGGGAAATGGAGGTGCAGGCACTGATCGCTTCTCTCTGGTGACCAGTGACAGCACCTGAAGGACTGATACGCAGTTGTGTCAGGGGAGGTTTAGGTGGGAATTAGGAAAAGGTTCTTCCCCCAGATGGTGCTGGGCACTGACCAGGCTCCCCGGGGAATGGACACAGCCCCAAGGCTGCCAGAGCTCCAGGAGCCTTTGGATAACAGGGGACATGGTGGGATTGTTGGAGTGTCCACGCAGGGCCAGGGGCTGGACTTGATCCTTCAGTCCCTTCCAATTCAGGATATTTTTGATTCTGTGATTCTGTAATTTTGTGATTCCAGGCATCTGGACATGGCACTGGGTGATGTGGTTTAGGGGTTACGTAGTAGTGCGGGGTGGATGGTTAGAATTGATGATTTACAGATTCACAGAATANTTGTGTCAGGAGAGGTTTAGGTGGGAATTAGGAAAAGGGTCTTCCCTCAGATGGTGCTGGGCACTGACCAGGCTCCCCAGGGAATGGACACAGCCCCAAGGCTGCCAGAGCTCCAGGAGCCTTTGGATAACAGGGGACATGGTGGGATTGTTGGAGTGTCCATGCAGGGCCAGGGGCTGGACTCGATCCTTCAGTCCCTTCCAATTCAGGATATTTTTGATTCTGTAATTTTGTGATTCCAGGCATCTGNTTTGATTCTGGTAATTTTGTGATTCAGGCATCTGGACATGGCACTGGGTGATGTGGTTTAGGGGTTATGGTAGTGGTGCGGGGTGGATGGTTAGAATTGATGATTTACAGATTCACAGAATATTCCAAGCTGAAAGGGACACACACGGATCATCAGGTCCAACTCTCAAATGACCCACACACGAACACCCAACCTTGGTGTTATTAGCACCATGCTGTATCCAACTACTCCCACGATTTCACAGGTCCCTCCCAACCTCGCCGACTCCGCGTTGTTGACGTAGGTTGCCCAGGAAAAGAAGATAAAAGTTTCTAAAAAAATCGCTTCGTGGCGATCAACGGCCGGCCCCCCCCCACAAGCCCGGACTACATTTCCCAGCGTGCACCGCGGCGGCGCGGCGGGGCCGCCGGCGCCGGCCAAGATGGCGGACGGGGCGCTGAGCCCCGGCGTGAACCTGGAGGCGTTTTCCCAGGCCATCGCCGCCATCCAGGCGCTGCGCTCCAGCGTCACCAGGGTCTTCGACTGCCTCAAGGATGGGATGCGCAACAAGGAGACCCTGGAGGGCCGCGAGAAGGGCTTTGTGGCCGCCTTCCAGGAGAGCCTGCACTCCGTCAGCCGCGACCTGGGGTGAGCAGCGGCCCCGGCGCGGGTTCCCCCGGTGGGCAGGGAGGGAGTCCCGGGGTGTCCTGGCTCCTCTCAGCGCCCGGCGGGGCCGTTTTCACTCCAGGGGGAAGTTTTAGGCAAATAAATGCGAAAACGCTCCGGTTTATTTTTCCCCAGCACCGTACGCGTTACCCCTTCGTGGTGTTCTGCTCCGGACTCTCCAAAGGGTTGAACGTGCTCATAATATTTACCTGGTTTTTGTTCTCGTTTTGTTTTCACGAAGGACCTGTCGGTGGGATTGCATTGACAAGGTGAAGGTGTTTGGCTGCAGGGAGATTTATCTCTATATTTTGAAGTTTTTTGTTAAAAATTCGAACACTTCCTAGGTGCAGACTATTCAGTAGCATCTAAGGGATTCAAGAACGATCGGTTTATTACCAAAACTTGTCAGGCTGGAAAGTTTTCCCAGGTAAGTGTAGTTACTTAGTATCAGCAGGTGTGTTTTGCCTAAGTAGAGACAAACTGCTGAGGCTGAAGACGTGGAGGAAAGTTATGGGCAGAAGAGAGAGGCTGGAACACAGTTTCATTCAGCAGTTTTGTGTATTTAAAAGCCCCTACACAGACACAGGAACTGAGTACTTCGTGTACATGTAGGGGCATGGTTTAGTGGTGGACTTGGCAATGTGAAGTTTGTGGTTGGACTTAACGATCACAGAGGTGTTTTCCAACCTAATTGACTCAATGATTGTCCGTGTTGATCCCACCCCTGGGTTGCTGGGTTTGGCTGTGGCCTGGGAGCCATCAGCACTGTCCAGGGAAGTGTCCACAGGTTCTTAACCACCCCTTCCCAGAACATCTTCTGCTTCAGGGACTTGCGTACAAGAATTTCTTTCTTGTTGATTAAAAGGCCGTGTTGATTTTTAGCTGGGATCATGGTAATATAATTTGTTAGCCGCTTCTCTTCTTTTGGGAAAGGTGATGGATAACCCTTCTCATGAATGATGCTGTACCCAGCTGTAGGGATAGGTGTTGTATCCCTTTGGTTTTTAGTTTTCAAGTTGAGGAGGCCTCACAGTTCCCTCTGTGGAAGCTGAGCTGTTCCTTTGGTTATCCTTCTTGCCTGGCTCTGTGGCCTCCTAAAGAGTAATCAGGCATAACCCCAAAATTTCATTCCCAGACAATAATAGATAGTAACTCAGGAGCTGGACTTGGATCCTTGTGGGTCCCTTCCAACACAAGGTATTCCATGAACTTGCCTATTCAGGTAGCAAGGGAATACTCCAACGTGTGCTGAAGTTAATATTACCACTGAACTAGGATGTAGAGAAAATATTGACTGGTATCTTTGTTCAGCAAATCCTCAGTTATTATGCCTAGTCACACTTGTTTTATTGTATTCTTTTGTCAAGAAGTATTAAGCAGATTTGCAAGTGTTCACAGCATCAGAGGCTTGGAAAGAATGTAGGCCATGGAAACTTCAAGGAATGATGATTAACAAAGGAGAGTTTTGTGGTAGTGAAGTCTGGAGGTCTTTTAACTGTCAGTTCCCTGATTGTTGGGAGTTTATTTTTGTAACCTTTCTTAAATGTAAATTGAGGTATTTTGGATTTTCCTTTACAGATGTTTTCATAAGCTGCCTTTTGAGTGCTGCATTTAATTTAGTGGAGGTTCTGAAGTTCACACTTGGGTGTAGCACTGGGCAGTCAGAAGGAAAAGCACTTGATGAGTCATGTCACTTGAAAAACTGCTTTTTATATCTATGCAAAGTGGCCAGTCTTTCTTCTCCAGTTGATTAATGCAAGTTTGAAGAATTGCTTAACTTTTGTTATGATTAAATGTTGTGTTTGACAAATGAGATATGAAGCAATGATAGATCATTTCACAGTGAGGGATTTTTTCAGGGGAAGATGGTGCTTATTATGCTTCAGTTGAGTATTTTACACTACAGATATACAAACTGCTCATGGAAATCAGAAGATCCTTCCTTGTCCTGAGAACCTGGAAGGCAGATACTTGATTAGAGTAATCATAGCCTTTTCAATATTGTCTTCAGGCTTAGGTCTAATGCCAGTTCTTGTGTATATTTATATGAGGACAGTGTTAATTTGGAGTTCTCTAATGAAATGATGAGGCATCTGCTTGCTTGGTGGTTAAAAAATTACTTCTGGTAGTGCTTAAGTCAGAATTTTGTGGTTTCTTAGGGGCCCTGGGCTGTGAACAGGAGCTGCTATTGACTCTTTCCAAGTTGTTCTCAAAGACCCTTGACTTGTACTTTCTCTCTGAAGAAGAACTGACCTTAACAACCAACATCCTGCTTCAAATTGTTTGGGTAATAAGAGGGATTACGTTTTAAATCAAATTTGGGACATATTTAAAACTCATTTAGCTACTAAAATAGAGTTGGTGCACGCTGCTGTCCCTGGAGGATTGCACACCTGCAGCTCCCAGATCTGACTCTAAAAAATGCCCTTCTGCTTTCTTGCAGGGAGCTGGAGCGCCTGAGCAACCTGGTTGGGAAACCCTCCGAGAACCACCCGCTGCACAACAGCGGGCTCCTGAGCCTGGACCCTGTGCAGGACAAAACCCCCCTCTACAGCCAACTGCTCCAGGCCTACAAATGGTCAAACAAGGTACCAAAATGCTGTGATTTAGCTGTGTGTTCCCAGTGCATGTTGCATTAGCCATTCAGCAGATTTCTGAGTGGTTGGGGCTGTCAAAAGGGCTGGCTCTTTTTGGAATTGAGGAGCATAATATGTACCTCAGTGTACTTTCAAGGATAAAGTGATGTTTTAATTAAGAGGAGACTTTTCTGTGATACCCCCTTGATCTCAAAGGGGGTATTAACTCCCAAGCATTTCCACATTTAGCATCTTATGTAGAGATGAATTTAAAGTATGTTGTGTCCTTGAACCTGGCAGTAAACACTTTAGTGGAATATTAGAACAGAGGGTCAACAGCTTATTTCACCTCCAACCTATTTCTAGGAAAGAGTCCTGTAGGGAAGTTGCCATCATCAGAAATCTTGAAGTCTTTTCCCTGCCATTTTCTGCCCGTGGTCTCAAAAGCAGCTTTGCATTCAGCAGCTTTGACATCCCTCCTGTTTTCATATCATATATATGGCATTGAATTTTAAGTAGTGTTAAAAGAAAAAGGCAGATAATATTAATGCAGTCTTTTACATTTAAAAAAATTATTTGTTTTTGCCAAAAGAAACTTCTTTCTCAACAGCACAATTCAGTTTCATAAACCTGTATGTTGAATATATGTAGGATTTGGATAGGTATGTTTCCTTTTCTACTCTGAATAATCTACTTGTGGGTCAGAAATATGCCTTTCCTCACCTAATTTTCTTAAATAAGTAAATGTGGCATTGCAATTACTGCTGGCCTCTGAGCACTGTGATGTTTCAGGTTGCCTGTTCCCATCCTGATTTTTTTGAGCATGTCTATTACTTTTTATAGAAGTATTAAGATGAGTAAGTATTTAGAAGCTTTTTTAAAATTACATTTGAAATACTGTAAGCTGTTAAGAAATATAAAAGATGGATTAATTTCTGTTACAATAATTATTAGCAGTAAGTGTGTCCAGAGTTCTTTTAATACCCTTATGCAAGACAGCAGGAGTAAGCAGGTATTATAAATCTGAAAATATTTAGAGCATTAAAAGAAACAGTCCCACTTTAAATTATTTATTATGATACATGAGCCAGGAAGACTTTGAGAGTACACAAATACTTTGTAGGCAAATTCTTGTTATACATTGAGCCAACCATTCTAACATTGTTCAGATTGAGGCTGGGATACTGCAGTAATGTTTGTATGAATACCAAAATAACATTCATACAGTAATGGGTCAGAATACAAATATGGGTTAATGTTTTTTAAAATCAGCAGACTGGTAATTTTTTTTATGTCAGAGAAATTTGGTGATTGGAAAATGGGGGACAGGAAGGGTTTTTAAGTGGAGATTTAGTAATTGAGAAAATATTTCATGTTTGCTTGTGTTCCGTGCTGTTTGCAGCAGATTATTGGCAGTGAAGAAAAAATAATTAATTTACTACTTTCAGCAAAAGTAAAAGTAGGAAAACTTACAAACTTATCAGGCAGTTAAGTCTTCAGGGATTTAATTACTTTGTTAGGTCATTATCAGAGTAAACTCAGGCAGTAATGAAATAGCTTTACAGAGCTATTCTAGTGTAGTTTTTTATTAACTTAGAGTGTTATGGAGCTTTGAAGAGCAATTTTTTGTAATCCTGGATTCTGATTTCAGAAAGCTGGAAGTTTTAGTATCCTGTGCACTCATATTCATAATTAAATGTTGCAGGAGAAAAACAGTACCTTTTATTTCAGCTGTAAAGCAGAAGTCAGAGACAACAGAGATAAAAGAGAAACACTGGCTAAGTTGCAGGAAATGTGTTGCCTGTGTATGGGTGTGAGCTGCTGGCTTTACCAGCACACATTCTTCTATTCCTTCTTAATTCTTCATTGCTAAATACACTTCTGGAATAAGAGTTATTTCATTACTTCTTCTGGCTGCCTTCGATTCTTATTATGTGTCTCCTGTTTCCCGCTGCTTCACAGGGATGGTTTGGAAGTGATGGTCTGTCAATACACTTTAGCTCTGCCTGCATTTAATTTTTAATTTGTGACCCCTTGGTGGCTTGCCTGCTTGTATTTTTGATGAGCTGAGATAAGGGCATTTTCCTCTGCCTTTGATTGTTCATGCATTACTGATGGCATGAACAGCCCCATGGCTGCCAGGGGAGGAGACTTCTGGGGCTGTGGTGCCATTCCAAAAGAACATTCACAGAATACAAGGAAAATGAGTGCACAGGCTGCACTGCATGTCTCAATGCATTCTGCTTATTTTTAAAACATGAGGAGACTGTTAA
Source organism: Hylia prasina (assembly GCA_013397195.1). NCBI lineage: Eukaryota > Metazoa > Chordata > Aves > Passeriformes > Sylviidae > Hylia > Hylia prasina. Next base: position 861,147 of record VYXD01003617.1, on the reverse strand, counting down.
AAGTCACTTTTAGGACAATAATAAGTAAGGTTGGTAATAACTAGGCTACCTGTGAGAAGCAAAGCACTGCGTCCTGAGATACTGGATGTTAGAATAGTTGTTTCTTTCTATTTGCAGCTTTGTTTTGATGCTGGGTCCAGCAAATGCCTGATTTTGTTCTGGTCTTGGATGCATGGACAAGTTTTTGGGTTGAGTAGCAGCGCTGGATGTGAAATGGGGTGAAGACAGCCATGGCAAATGCTGTGTTTAAGATGTGTTGACATAGGAGATGAGACTAAGCTGACACTTACTGGCTTGGTTTGTTTTCCATCATTAATACTTGTAGCTGTGCTTGGTTATGTGTTTGGAGAAGATTCACTTCCAGGTGCAAATTTACTGACTCCTTTGGCTGAGTGCAGTAGAGATGAGTTGCATTTAATTGTGATTTCACAGATACTTGCCCTGAACCTTTTTTTGCTGCTGCTGTGAGTCGCAGCACTAGTTCTTCCATTTCTGATTGTAAGTTCACCTGCTTCAGGAGTAAGAAGAAGTCCAGTGGGAAGAATGAAAACTTCCCTTACAAAAGTGTGTTCTCTTGGCAAGGGCTTGTTATTTATGAGCACCTGCTCTCCTGATATTTACTTACTGTAGTTTATCCAATAGTTTTGCAGATGGTAAAGTTGTCTGTGTAATGGAAGCAGCTGTTTGGGAACACAACAGCTTGTCAAATGCATTAATTGCATACACACACAGCTGTAAAGGAACTTTCCTTTTTCAGGTGTTTAACAGCTCTCATCAAGCCATAGCTGGAAAACAGAGGAAGTTTATTTTATTGCAAGTAATAGCTAAGTGTTTTTTCTTCTTTGCTTTAACTTATTTAATGTATCAGAAGAAATCATGGAAGTGAATTACTTTGCTGCCTGTGAGGTGCATGGAGACATGTAGTAGCCATGGAAGAGTATTTAGGTCTAGATGATAAATTTCTTTTCCCCTCGTCTTCAATTTTATTTAAGAAAAGAGGTTATCTTTATTACAATTGAAGTGCTGTTTCCCAGAAGGATCCATATGTACCCTCTAATGTAATACTGGAGATATAATATTAGATAAGGTAAAAATGAGCTATCATTGTGCAACGTTAATGCAGAGAGAGTATTATGGGTAAGACAGGATGTTTGTAGATAGCAGTAGTTTTTTTTCTCATGGACTGTCTCTGTTGAGTCATTGCACTTGAATTCTGGGTTTAGTAGTTATGTACATCTTGGCAGTTGATTTTTTTTTTGTAATATACTGCTGTGTGTGAGCAGGTGAAATCTGAGATGACAGCAGCAGTCAGGAGGGCTCCTGGTTGTTGTGAGTGTGGCCTGATGCTGCCTGGAGCACTCATGACTGTGTCAGCAGAGGCTCTGCCTTACCCCTCATTACCAGCTGCCTGCTTCTCACATTATCTTGGAATTCAAGGAGAGTCACCACAGAGTGGAAGGCGTCAGCTCAGTTTAGATTAAAGGAACTTTTGAAAGTCACTTTCTAGACTGAAATACTGATTAAGTTTTGTTTTTTTGTTGGTTTTTTTTTTTTTAAAGAGATGTGACCTTAGATTCGTGGTAGATACTGCAAAAACTCTCCTCTCTTGCTCTTCAGGATGCTTCTATGCCAGGTGCCCTTGTGCCACCCTTCCCTGCTCCCAGTGCTGCTCGTTTCCTGCAGGAGATGACACCACCAGCTCATGAACATCAGCTTCCTTTACTAAGCAACTGCCCGTTTCTCAATATTTGTTCTCAATTCTGGGTGACAAAGAGGTTTAGTAAGGGGAGCAAATACTTGTTGGTGCTGTGATTAATCCGCTATCATACTTCCCCACACATGAAATGTTCCATGAAGCTCGTGGTGCTGTGATCACTTGATCCAGCTACAGTAATGCTGGCGGTCAGAGCAGGTGCAGGTTTTTGGAATCCAGGAGTGTCAGCTCATCCTTTGAGTGGGACAAGCCTTGGGTTTCCATCTGCAGCTTCAGTGAGGTTATTTCTGGCCTGCAGTGTGTACTGGCTCATCCTTTGCCCTTGGTAAAGTGTTCCATGCCCTCGCCCTGTGGCTGCCCGAGGCAGTGCCTGTTAAGGGGTTTCCACTGGCTCCAGTGGAACAGAAAATAGTGTATTTTATGTCCACTGAGCGAGGAAAATGCTTTTTTGGGCAGGTTTCCCCACTCTTGCTGGGGTGCTGTTAATTAGTTCATGCACCACACTTGAGCTTTAATCACTGTAGAGGTTTTTGGCTTGTTTGTTGTTTGTTTAGGTGGAGGGTGTGTGCAGAATGGATCAACTCCCAAACCCAACGCTCCAGAATTACTTTCAGCCAGTGAAGGAATGCTGTGTTTGTTGGAGAGCAGCAAACTCAGTCTCCCCTGCGTTGCTGAGTGACAGCAGCATCAGCTGAGTTCACTTGCTCAAGTAAAAATAGTCTTCTGCAAGTCATCTTTCCTTCTCCCCCTTCCTTTGCAGTGAAAGGTTTGTGTTCAGACCTTCAAATAATTTTATTAACAGCAGTAGAAGTGGGGAAATTGAGAGTTGTAGTCTCGAACAGGTGATGTTATTTTAAATTTTTTCCTTGATTTTTTAACTTCACTGAAGTGCAGTGTTGTGTCCCCTGCTGTTTTCAGAGTTGCATTTATCCATGTGCTTTACTCCAGTTCCAACTCTTCTTGAACCCACGTGTGTGGGTGTGTGTGAGGGGTGGTGGTATTGTTTTATCTTCTTCATGAGATGCTGCTCACAAAACGTGATAACCATGTGTTTGGGAAGGCTGTTTTCAAGTGCTTCAAGCAGGAAGCAAAAAACCCAACTTTTCTGACTTTATAACTTTTTGGGGAAGTAGGATTTAAATCAAATTATTTAATTTACTTACCTGTGAAAAGATTATTTTGGCAACTTGGATAAATGTTACAAAATATGTGTGCATTATAAGTTTTCTAAGTGAATGAAGCTGGACAGGAGTTGTCATAAATTTATTTGAAAGTAACATGCTGGGAAATACAAAATGAAAAAAATTACTGTTGATCTGCATGTGAAAATAGGCTAAAAATATTTGGATTTAAATTCGTTGCTTCATAGCTTCCTCTTGTTTTTACATAAATTTAAAATCGAACTGTTAAGATTACCATTAATGAGTTAAAATGATTTTCTGTCACATGACTGAAGAGAAGAGGTATAGATAGGTTTTGTTTATTAAATTATTTTGATGTGTTCCCTGATGAATTATTTGTATAAATTGTGTTTATTGTAGGGCTCAAAAAAACCCAATCAATAGAGCATGTAGAGAAAGACCAGACTTGTTACAGCTGCACTCGGTAGCTTAGTATTGATTAGACACAAATACTGAGTTTAATGACAATAAATGACATTAAATGTTAACCATGATAGTATTGAAATACTGCAGAACAGGAAAAAAAGTTACTTCATCTTGATTGTAAAAGGACGTGTTCATTCCAAGGAACATTAATTTTGAATTTTGGGTGTGCTAAAACATCATGAATTTATTGTAGTTCTGCAGTAGCATGGACAATGGAACTGGATTATTGCGTTGGCACTTCCTGGGAATTTCAGGCAGGTGACTAAAATGTTGTCCTTTCAGGACTTTTTTTTCCTACAAAAATGCAGCATTATAACATTATGACATCCTGTTATGTGGAGATCCACAGATTCTGGAGGAATCTGATTTGTAGGAGTAGAATCAGAGCTTCCTAGAGGGAGCTGCATTGGGAACTCCCCCTGTGGGCTCTTTTCCTGTGCAGATCAGCCACAGGAATTTATATCCCTGGCACTGGAGAAATGAATGGCACAGCCTGGTGGGTTTTATACACTGGACACAAAACAGGAGCTGGGCCACTTGGATTCTGTTCCTGCTTTTCTTACTAATTGTTGTAACCTTGAACAGGACACACAAATTTTTACTGTGCCTCATTTTTCGTGCAGATAAAAGAGGATAATGTCACTTTACCTCCTTCTGGGGAGAGTTTCTAGTCTAAATGTGTCTCAAGTGCATTGGGTTCTTTGGATAGAAATGTTTTTTAGGTGCCAAGTATTATACAGCCAGTGACTAATGTTGTTTGCCTGGCAGTCTGGAAAAATGCCCTTTATGGGCTTTTAATTCTGTGTGATTTTGGGCAGCTACCTGGTGAAATGCCCTTGCTGTTCAGAATTACATTCATGTTCTGGTTTTTCCTTCTCTTTTTTTTTTAGTATGAGTGGGAAACAGGTGGTTACCTCTCTGCTTCCAACTGCTGCAGTTATTAATTACTGCTCAGCTGTCTGCCTGCAGAATACTGACTTGACTTATTGCAGGGTTTGGTGACCAGCCATGGCAGGGATGGCAAATCCAGGTAGTGTTGAAATTATCCTTGATAATAAAATGATGGGGGGAAAAAAAACCACTGGAAAAGCTGTGATGAGGAAGAAAGTGCTTGTAATGTAATTTTGTAATGTGTGCTTTACTGGAGAAGGAGAAAGGTGGGATATGAAATTTTTCTGAAGGCCTTTGAGCTGTGCAATGATAGTTAAAAAAAAGAACGTGAATATAGTGAGAGGGGGAAAAGTGGTGAGAAACATAAGGAAAACAGGGAAGCTTATAATAATAGCAACAGTAAAGGCAGAATCACCAGCTCCTGCTTGTTAGGCAGGGTTTGTTTTCCCTGGAGGTCCTGCCTAAAGCAGTGTCAGGGGCATTAGAGATGGATAACATCACTTGTGTCTTCTCTTTGGAATTGCATCTTGCCTCCTCAGCTGTGAATCCCTGGAATCTTCAGCTCTTGGGCTCTCTGTTTCTCTGCCTTTGATTTTTATGTTTGGTTTCCCACAAAAGCCCAAGCCAGGGCTACTGTAACTATTTTATTGTTATTTTATAGCTATAAAAGTGGTTTTGACACCTGATAATATGAATGAAAGGAAATGAAAATTGCCAATGCGTTTTTTTCCTTGCACGTGGAAAGTTATCGTGGCAGGTGAGAATTTCCACATATGCTGACTTGTGCTAGCAGAGAAATTAGTTGAATTTATTTGACATTTTAGTAGACTGAGGTTAGTTACTCTGTTAGAAGAGTTATGAGGAGTAACTTGTTGCTTAAAAAGATGAGAAACAATTAGCCTTTGCTTCTGACTTAATTTTGCTCCATAGTTTGAATGGTTTATATCTGTGGTTCTCCCAGAGTTATCACAGTAATAATTCACACCAGCATGCTGTTGTGAAGTAAGGTTATGTGTCCAAACAGAATTGCCTTTCTTACTGAATTTTTTTTAGAATGTTTTGTTTCAAATCTGAAGCAGCCTGAGAGCAATGACATGGTGTTTTTCTATTGTTATGCCCAGTGTTTGTTGTTATTCAACAGTATTTTTCAAGGCTCTGATCAAAATAATGCTGTAAGCAGTACCAGTCTCACTTTTCCTAATTATAGGAAGTGATCTATCAATAACACACTATTATAAATCACAGCCCCCTTGTCAGCTGGTGGGAATTATTTAATGCTTTGCAACACCTTTATTTGCTAATGAGTGGGTTTTTTCCCCTGTTTCTTTGATAAGTATTAATGTCCTAGCTGTTAGCCTATTTCAGGATGGAGATGATTGATGTGGCTCTGTTTTAACCAAAACACTTCTGCCCACTCCTGGTTCTTCCTCCTCTAACTCCTCTTATTCCTCTGCAAGAACTGCTCATACAATTCATGCTGGATGGCTCAAATATGTAATTTATAAGGCAGTGATCAATTCCCTTTCTAAGTTGTGTCATGTGGTCATCAAACCAAATTAAAAGTGCCTTGCTTTGTATGGAGTTTGAATGCAGCTAAGCCAGGCACAGACACAAAAATGTGGCCTGGCTAACTCACAGTACAGCCATCAGAGCAGCAGAAAAGGCTTCACTTTCAGAATCTGAGGAATACAGCAAAGAATAACTGGAAATCCGTGTTGGCTGGGGATTAATTGATGAATATGCAGGACTGCAGAACAAGAGCAGCCTTGCAGGAAAGGCTCAGACCCAGCATTCCTTTGAATTTCCAGTTCTCCTGTTGTCTCCGTGGCACAGACTGACTCGCTGCTGGTGATAAAGCCTGACCATCTCGTGGATGGTGCCACCATGAAAACACAAAGAATGTTTTCAGACACTCAGTGTCCTTTCTCGCTTTCTTGGAGGCAAATTAAGGATGTTTGTGAAGCATTTGCTGACCTTCATAGGAAGGGCATTCAAGGAATATGAGCACTAATATAAAATAACTGATGCAGGTGATAAGCATCCCACAGGTATTCTTCATATGGAAAAGATTTTTTTGTAGCTTCTAGAGGAAATCAAATAAAATGGAAAATTTAATGATGTCACCCTGTTGCTCTCTACTTCTGTTGTTGTCAGGTCTTTTATTGTGACTGTTATTTGGTTTTTTTTAATGCAGAAGTGTACTCATCTGTGTTGTTCTTTGAGTTCTCGTTTGAAGTTACTCAAGTTGTGCCCCCCAGACAGTTCACAGTGGATTTATTTGTTTGAATTGCACATAAACCATGCTCAGTTCTTCCCCATTGTATCTTAATCTCATGCTGTTGATAATTGGGTAACAAAACATGGAGATGATTTAACAGCTAATAAAATTGAGACGAGTCTGGGTAAGGAGCTGTGTGAGCATGTAATCAAAACTGTATTTCTGACCACTGGTTGCTGCTTTGGGGAAATGTGCATTTGGCAAAAAGGTGACAGCATTTTTTTGTTCAGCAGGAGTGAATACTGAGCTGCTGATGCTGAAGGTGTAAACCAGAGGGTCTGTGGTGACCCTTGAAATCTCTTGTCTCTTGGGGTCAGTGCAGGCTGATTTTTATTTTCCTGGGAGGGAAGAGTAATCCTGCCCTGGACAAAGGGTGGTGTTTTGTGCCTCTGTGACAGGTGAAGAATGTGAATAAGAAATTACAGACCATGGCATCAGGACCATGAGTGGGTAAGGGCTGTAGGTGCTGTAACTCTGTGCCTGCTGTCAGGCTTCTTGAGCAGTTCCAGAACTGTGTCTTGGCTCTCCTGGAACCTGAGTGGTGCCGTGGTTGGGCTGCTTTGGGGATTGATAGGAAGACAGAGAAGAGATCAGAATATAATCATTACACTCAGAGCTGTTTCACTCCCAACTCCATTTGCTGCTGGTATATTTTCTTGGTATGAGCTAGCATTTAAATCTACTAGAGCTGTCAAATCCTGAAGTCCTGGAAATAAAGGCACTTATCAGTACATGTTATCATGTCCTTTGCTGATACAAGATTAGCCCAAGCATTTTTAGCAGTTCATTTAATCTAATTTTAAGTGCCTGAATGTAATGGTTCTTGCAGAAGAAACAAAAAACATGAATAAATCTTTTAACCACTGACACTTGTTCAGTTACAGTATATGTGGAAAAATATGTCCTCTGAATTAATAAAAGAAGATTTAATGAAAGCTGATTGATTCTGCCAGGTGCTAGTCTTTCACATTTTTGATCTTTTCACAGAAAGATCAAAAGTTTCTGTGTCCTGAGCAGCAGTTACCTTGTTGTGCTCTTTTGTGAAGTTCTTGGCTTGGTGTGAAGCATTCACTCATGCTTTGGAGCTGCACTGAGTGTGCTGGAAACTTAAGCCCTCGAGTTAAAATGCCTAAATCTGGACTGGGTGAACAATCTGAGAGGTGAAATGGCACATGGCTGCAGTTGCATGATAGCCTGGTCTTCTGGTGAGTTAAAAATGCATTTCTTGGGGTGTACATTTTTTTAATATGCTCATGAATTTGCTTCTTCTCAGTTACCTCTTCTTCAAAAGCCCAGCTGCTGGCAGCTGACAGTAATAACTAATATCCTTATTAGATGGAATTAGCATGAATCATCATTATGAGCAGTAATGACCATGTTGAAATGCTAAGGGTATTTTCAAGATTACCTCTGACTTTATTGGCAAGCAGGGTATAATGGCTACATCTTACAGCACCTAATAAAATCACAGAGGTCTTTGATGTTCAGAGTTGTGATTTGGAACAAGTAGTTCTATTCAAAACCAGTGCAGTCTTGATTAATTTGGTTGTTGTATCTGGATTCTCTAAGCTCCTGTAACTGGTAGTGGCAGAGTGCTAAAGGTGCTCTGTGTACTGCATGGGCCGTTAGACACAAAGGAATTGTATCTTGATGTGACATTTTACAGTATATTCTAAAATAGATGTATTTACTTCTCATTACATGAAACTGCCATTCCTGGGGAAATCAATATTGAAAATACCCACTAAAAGCCTCCCAGGATCTGCAAGCATGCACAAAAAGGAGCTGGATGCATGTGCTATTACCCACAAGTGATGGGTTAAAGTGAATTATTTTAATCTTTTCGTGTCAACATTAATTCAGTATATTTTCCTTACTGTACCAGCCTGTTACTGCTACAGAAGATGCAGAGAATGTGGACTGGAGCAGCAAGAGTCCTCAGGTGTCTTTAAACTGTTTTAAGCTGCCCATGGTTTGAAAATATTCAAGAATCTGTGATATGAGCTGTTTGACATTTTTCCTATTCCAAATGCTCAAAGGAATAAATCTACATAAAAGAGTGTTAAAATGAGAGAGTCTTTGTGACAACGTCTGGATCTCAGAATGTTACTTTATTTCTCTTTTGGCTGACCACCACGATAAAACAGCTGAATCAAATACGTTCTTTTATGTATAAAATATATTTTTTGGGTTTTGACAGCTTGTTTCCAGTTTTAGTCTAATTCAGTTTGAAACAGCTGTTCCTGATCTCTGCAAAACAGTTTTCTGATGGAAATCATGACATTCTCAACTAGTGCAGTGTTGCTGGGCTCTCTCTCATTTCAGTTGGTGACTTTTCTTTATAGGAAGAGAATTCCTCATTCAGAGAAAATGTCACTTTTGTATCAAATAAGCTGCAGTTAAAAAGATAATGGCTTCCTCCTCCTTCCGAGGTTATCCCTCAGTGAGGGTGGATATATGTTTCTCTTTTGAGAAAAAACATCCCTGTGTGTTTTACCATTAGTTAGATCTTTATTCTAATGTTCCCTGCCCTACCCATCTGCTTTCAGTTGGGTTCTATTTAGAGTCTTCTCTGCAGTTGTCTCTGCACTCAGACTTAACAAGTTCTCTGCTTTGCCGTCTGCTTCAGTTTTACTCTGGAGTCAAATCTTGTATTTTCAGAATTTTCAGTGTAGCATTTTCAGTTTGCTCAGTGCCATTTTTTTTCTTTTTTCTTTTTTTTTTTTTTTTTTTTTTTTTGGCTGCGCTGCTTGATGCTTCTTTCAAAGCTGTTTGTAGAAATTTCATAGATCACAGAGCTGATCAAGTCCGTAAGCTCTCTTGTGCCTGATAAAGCACCAGCTAACCTTTCATTTCCAATTTTCTGGTTCTTTTGGACACCCTGCATGTAATATGGAGTGAAGTTAGTAACTTTCAGCTTAAATGAACATGCTATGTAGTTGACTCTGTGAACACGAGTGTGTGATGTGGACTTCCCAAAACACTTCTGATGGGGAGGATGAAGATTTCAGCAGCAGCAGCGTTGCCAAGTTTGTCATGGGACTGGAGGGACTCTGCAGTTGTACAACCTCCTCTTTCCTCTGGCCTTAGCTTACTGGATGAGGTTTTCTGAGTCTTTGTTGTGCATGTCTTTTTCCATGTGTAAAATATCTAACCATAAAATAGAGGTTGTGCTACAGAGTGAGTGCTCAGAGAAATCTGAGAGAGATCCTGCACAGGAGCAGGATCCCTGGTTCTCACTTCCAAGGCCACTATGGACAAACACCATCCTGAAGTCTCTTTTGAAGTTGTGGTTTTTTTTAAAGGACAATTTATCAGCTGAAATAAAACTACCATCCAACATAACAGGAGAGCTTTAAAGCTTTGCTTCCTAAAGAGCTGTTAAATATGTTTTCCGTTCCAAATTCAATGTTTTGCCTGGCAAACACTTTGGAGTGTTTGTAGTTTTCCTTGTATTTATTTTTTTTCCCACAGTCTAAAAAAGCAGGCTTGGGGCTGCATTAGGATTAAGTGAGATTAGAAACATCTTCTTTCCATCCCTCTTGTGTACCTCATATGGATAAATCCTAATTGTATTGATATTGCATTCATCCTGCAAGAATCTAAGACCTTTAGTGTCTGCTGATGCTGCAGTTTTGATGGTGTGTTTTTCTTGCAAGTAAAATCAATTCAGACAAATCTTGGTAACTTTTACAACAAAATACAATGACTATGCCAGGCAGGCACAGGAAGTTTTTTAAGCATGGGCACGCTCTTAGATCACACACAGGGTTGTTCCAGCAGAATCGATTGGTTGATCTACTAGATTTAAAGGTCAACTGTAATCACATTTCAGGAAGATTGAAGAAGATATAAAATTGCTGCTGTGCTTTTCTGGGTCACATACCCGCTTGTGGTGCTCTTTGCTTTTCCCCTGTACATCTTCATTTACTCAGCCAGAGCATCAATACAGAAAGGGCACAAGTCAATGCGCTCGCTTTCTGCTGTCGATGAGGGAGCTACTTAGTTGTTATTTCCTCCAAGCCAATACTTTCCCTCTGGAAGAGCCGAAGCAGAGAGGAGTTCACTGCGCCCGATGGATTTGGAAGGAACAAATCTCTGTTCCAGGGGAAAGCTGTGAGGAGAGCTGCAGTCTGGCTGTCTTGTTAGATAATCCCCACAATTGCTTGAGCTGATGCATCCCAGGGATGAGTGTGTCTGTTCAAAGAGCAGCGCAGGTGCAGAGAGGCAGCAGAACCCCCTTTCAGGTGTGGGGACCTTCAAAAGAACTTCTCATTACTCCTGTTTTACGCTGCACTTGCTGTTATATAGATGTCCATAGAGACCAGGCAGCTTTGGGATATTCTGTTTTGTAAATATGGTGTTTCAAAGTCATATTTCCATGTAATAGGCAACAATATCTGCGCACACAGGTGAATAAATTTCCTGTGAATAAATTTCCTGTTAATTTTTTGCAAGAACCCAAATGAAACAACTGTGTTGCCGTAGCAGGTTGCATGAATTAAAAGCAGCAGGGATGTGGAATATTCACCTGCTCAGATAAAATTAATTTTCCCTGCAAAGTAAAAAAGTCTTGAAATGAAAAAGGGGTTGATGGGTGGGAAGAGATTTAATTTAGGTTGATAAACCAAAACACATTACTGTTAAAGTTTGTTCCCTCATGAACCATATTGCTATATCGATTTGATAGTACTTTATTCATGAAGTTTTGCTCTTTTCCTGTATTGAAAAACTTGTGTGGATCTTCCATGGAATAACAGAGAAGTTGTTTAAAATGGAATTAGCATTAATGGCATGGGACCTGTTCCTGAATCCAAGTACAGCATTGCAGATTCTTTTAGCTAATCTTCAAACAAATTTCCAAGTAACTTTATGATTTTTTTTTTTGTGGCTAGTAAATGCATATTTGCTGATGGTCAGGCTGTGGAAAGGGGTTTGTTGTGTTAACAGAACATAGAAAGATGATTCTCTTATTTAAGAGTCACAATCCTTCAAAAAATCTGTTGTAGGTTATGTTAACTGTTTCACAAAGGTTATTTGTAGTAGAACTCTCTGAGCCTAAATGAACTCCAAGAGTACTGTCCTTAGTTCATCTTCTTATGTGCTAACTTGCAAAATGTAGTAATTCCCAGATGGATGGAAATCAGGGTCTGTGGCTTTTCTCTAAGCATCCATGACCTGCTTTTAAGGCAGACATGGACATAGAGCAGTGGCTGAAGGCTCTGCTTGAGTGGGCTGAGGAGACTTTTATGTGCATTTATTTAAGGTGCCCTTTTTCAGAGATTCTTGCTCTGCTGGCTGCCTAAATTCAGTCTGTGTTTTGCTTTGTCAGCCACTGTGAGGTCTGGAAAACTAATGTCTCGTGTTCACTTCTCCTATGGTAAAGATGGAAAGGGGGTTTTTCTAAATAAATAATGGACTAGGGAAAGTTTTCAGAGACTTGCATGATCAGACTGGAGTAGCAGCACATCCTTTGTGGCTTTCTCAGTGGCTGATGAAGTCAAATATGCCTTGACTGAATGACTTGGGTTTTCTTTTCCTGCAAGTTGCTCAAATCTATTTCTTTCTTTTAACCTTTGCTGATGTTTGTTTGTCTTCATTAAAAGGGTACTTAGGGAAACAATGAATCTTGTAAAGGGCAGAAGTAGTTTAAGAAGGGTACTGCAAATGCAGTTATTAATTTCATGTCTGCTGTTGGATGTCATCCTGACCAGCAGGTTAGAAAGATTCTTGCAGGAACTTCAGAGAGGTTGAAAACAAGAATCTGTGACATGTTCATGAGGTTTTCAGGCTGCAGGGAATTGTCAGGTTATAAAAGAATGCTTCTGTGTGAAAGGAAGTTTGCAAAGTCAGAAAAACCTGTCAGTAGGATTGTTAGTGTCATGTAAACTTTATGCCTTTTTCTCTTCTTGTTTTTCCTTCAAATCACAGGACTTTATATCCCTTCTTTCTTAGGTTTGGTAATTGTCACAGCAGATGCTGCTTGGAATTGAAACAGTTTAATATATGATCCATCAATTGCCAGAATAAAATACCCATTAGAAAAGGGGAAGAATAATCCCTTTATTATCAAGAGTACTTGAACAAAGGTGTCTAATCAATCTTAATATTTGCTTTCTTGAGAAGAGCAATGCCAGCGGCTGCAGTCCTGGCAGGAGGATGCTGGGACTGTACACGCAGGTTCTGTTCTAATTCTTGTACAATATCTCAGGCTGAAGTCTGGGAAAAGAGAACTGTATCTGAAAGCATATTCCTTAAAAAGAACTTGCTTTCATTTTCTATTTGATTATTACTTTAAAGAGCAGTAACATTTGGTTGCTCCCTGGGAGTGATGATAAACTTGTGCTTTTGAGTTTTACAAGCCTACCCCAAGTGCAGGCAGTTGTGGGCTCATGCTGAATTCTAAACCATTTGTAAAACTGTGTGCAGAGGCCTTTTACCAACATCAGCAACTGTGTCAGTGAGTTTAGATTTAAGAACAATAATAGACATATTCTACTGTAAAGCACTCGTTTTAGTGGATTTTTTTTAAATTAAAACAATACTGTAGGTGAAACAGCAATATGTCAGCATAATCTGTAGCTGAGTAGCATCACCTGTCATGATGTGCAAGGCAAGATGATATTTCCTCTGCTAAATCCAGCTACTGAGCTTGCCCTTTAAACAACCTGATTTATCACAGGAAACTTGCAGAGGAAGAAGAATCCTATGCTTGGCTTTAAATTGAGGCTTTCACCTGTGCTCTGATTCCATAGTGAGTATATATTTATTTTAAGAGGTTCTTACGGTCAAAGAGTTTGTAATGTTTTGGCCTTTCTGAAAAGTTTTGTGCTAGATTTTTAGCTTATTTTAAGACCTTGCATAACTGGTATATTGCTTAGTCACAATGGCCTTGAAAAGCAATACTTCAGAAAAATTAGTCTGAGGTCCTTACGCACTTGTCAAGAACTCCTTCGCCCGCTCTTCCTGTGTCGATGTGTTTGTGGATGTGTTCCCTGCCATTGCCTCTGGGTATGTCCTCAAGGCTCAAACAGGGCCATTTCCATTTGGAACCAGCTTCTTGTCTCTTCCTGCATAGAGTTGGAAACTTCCTTTGGCGATTTTTGGTTTTGTTCCGTGTAAATAAGTCTGCCAGAAAGAAAAGCAAACCCTAAAACCCCCTCAGCTTGGTAATGCTGCCCGGTGCAGTCTGTGCCATCTCCATGGTTTTGAGCCTTCATTATGCAGCTTGCACTCCACACACTTTTATTTAAAGCAGAGCTAAAAGTAGAACCAAATAGCTGACGTTCAGAGACGTTTGGTGTGATGCAGAATTCCTGGGAGGGGGCCGGGACAGGAAGAGGAGTGCTGCTCCTGCCGGGTGGATGGAGCTCATTTATTTGCACGGAACTGTCTGTGCAGGACTCTTGGAAAAACTCGGAAGGAGCCCACGCTTTATCATGGAATATAGGCCAACTGTAATAAGAACTTCTGTTTTCTTTTACTCTCATTTACTTTTCTTTTGTTTTATCCTCTGAAATGATGGAATTTGGTTTGCTGTGGCTGTTACAGCCAGGCAAACTATTGCTGCTGAGCTATTGCAGCATCCCCGTGCTGACTGCTTTTCATGGAGCCATCTCCATATTGCAGAGCCATCTGTTTTCCTTACTGTCCAGGCATTGGGCTCAGTAGTATAAATTACTGACTGCTCCTTAGCTTTCAATTGTTCTGTTTGTTCAGCGTGCCGCCAGCAAGGCTCCAGCTCTCCAGCACCATTTTTAAGTTTTTCTTGCTCTTTTATGTTTTTCTGAACGCCTAAGGCAAAAACTATGGTTGAGTGAATTGTCAGCTTTTCATGTTGCTGAATTATTGGCTTGATAAAATAAATTTTGTGAGGTAGGTAGGCAGTGTCCTCATTAAAAAAGATTTTGTAGCTGGAGAGGTGATGGAAACAAGCTCAAAAATCATGGTTTGTGAGAAGCAGTGTCTCGCTCCCCCACCGCCCCAGTTTCCTTAAATGCACACTAGTTTGTCAGATTGCTGGTGCTGTGAGCTCATACAGAAAGATCCCTTTTGGTTGTGTAAGTACATGCACTGCTGAGGAGTTGAGGATACTTGCAGAAAACTTAGTGCTGAATTTATCAGCTGGTGTCTGCTTTGGAACTGTATTTGTAGTATAAAATTCCACCTGTAACTGTAATGTAACAGTTGCATTGGGGTTTTTTTTTTTAAATTTCCCTATCTTCAAGACCAAAAGATACAGGTTTGGGTTTTGTTTTCTTTTTTCTTACATGTATGATGCATTTTTACATTCCTGCTTGCAGTGGTTCTCCAGAATTCTGCACCCACAATACTGCAGTGATAGGCACCATGCTGTGCTCAGCCCCATAGGGAGTTTGCTTCTGGCCACCTCAGAACTGTTGGAGAAGGAGTTACTTTGGGTTTTGAGGTGAAGAATATAATATAATATAAAGTAGAGTATTCTGTGGCTGTTCAGGACTGGCAAGCTTTGGAAGGTGGCAGACCATATAACATGGGATGCATGGAGGTTTTTATGGGAAGGAGGCAATAGGATGTTTGATACCAGTGCACAATAGGGTGATGCTGAAATTTTGGTACAACATAAATGATGTGTAGGGAGGTCAGTGCTGTTTCCCAGAGTCAGCTGGACATTTTGGAATAACACATTTCAGGGATGGGTGTGGTAACAGCTGTGAACTGTGTGATGCAGGTGCAGGGAAGGAGAACCCTCTCAGAGACTCACTAGGTCTTTCAAAAAATTTTGTAATACTGTAATGATATTTTTTTCCCTGCCTTTCATTTTTTTTTCTTAGTATTGGGGAACATTCAGGAAAAAAGGCCAGTAGTATTCATTTCTTCTGTAGGGGCTTGTAGGCAGCGTGGCCTTCAGCAGAGATGGGTGAAGTCATTAAAACCATCACTGATATTTGTTTATCTTGTGATTGAGGGAGAAAACACAGCCTTGGTTGAATGAAGCTGTGTAGATGCATTTTCTGTTCCAATCCAGTGTTATTCCCTCGCTTGTTATGCTCTGGTCGTTAGTGCTTTTAATTTACCTTCCAGTGAATGTGCCAGATGAGCCACTGTGAGCAGCCACATTTCTGTTTATTTTTCTGATGATGGCCATCTGAAGCAATAGATTGATGTCTGCAATTTTTACTTCATTAGTTATGAAGTCCACAAAGCAGTGAGAGGAATGTCTGTTTACTTCTGCCTTGAACTGAGGTACTGATAAACTGCTGGGCTTTGATCTGGTAGGATTTTCATAGTGATTATCAAGATACAGAAATAAGGTATGTCCAGGTTTAAATGAGGATCTGAAATGTCTGTGGGCTTGATGGCCAACATTTAAGTGGTAATTGGATTGTTGAAGAGTGCCTGCAAGACAGCCAGTGCATGGAAAATCAAATATATGTCGGTCTCCTTTGAAATCCATGAAAAATAATAATTTCCATTTTCCTGTGGCTTTAACTGTGTCCCACAGCAACATAAAAATGGCTCAATCTCCAAGTCTTAAAAAACCCTGTGATAACACCAGTGCAAATTCCTAGCTAAGTAATGAATCTCTAATGTTTGTAATTTCCAGAAAGTATTTTCCCGATTCTGTAGTGGCAGTCAGTGTTAGGAATCCTGTAGGGCTTGTGTGGGCAGGGACGTTTTTTGCTCAATACAGTGACAGCTGCAAGTCTGGTCTTCAGAAGCCTGGGTTTGGCCCTGAGTATCATTCTCCTTCCCCTCTGTTCCTATTTTGAGCCCAGTAAAGAGGAGCATATGTTTTCTTCCATCAGCTACGTCGGTGTTACCTTGTGAGGCATGACAAGGTCATGTGTTTGTATGGCAAAAGAGGAAATCTCAAATTGTCTTTGAGCTGTCTTAGAACTCCTTTTTTCTTGTGATGTATTAAAGATTTCCATGATGTACATGGTTAAATTTTGATTCATGTAGGTATGCATGTGTCGATGCTACAGTGCTGCTCCTGAAATTGGTACTGTTATATTATTAATATTGCAGATCATGCCAAGGAGGTGTCTTGCATTTAATACAGAACATAAGAAGGTTTGCCTACCCCATATGAAAATCTCAAATTGGAACTGAAGATGCTATAAAAATTTAAAAGGAACAAGGTCAGCTGAAAATTGCATATTTTAAAAAGCAGAAAACCATCTATTTTTAACAGCAAATTTCCTTACCTGTTAGTACCTTTACTAATAACATTTTCAGTTATTAACACTTGAAAATGGTTTAAAGCATCATTTTAATTGTAAAACTACCTAGTTACCATTTGTCTAGTGCTCATTAATATGGGGTTTTCTAGTTGAGAGACCTGAGAACTGAGCCAGAAGTATTTAGGTTCCTGTGCTCCTTCTGTATGATCAAACAAGTCAATTTATTCTACTCGTGAAAGAAAAGGTAATGGATGGGTCACCTGCTTTTTACCAACATCTGCTGGGGGATAGTGGGTAAGGGGGTTCTTCGTTTCAGCAAACAAAACAAAACAAAACAAAAAAATCAGTAATTGAAAATAAAAGTTTAACAAATCTGGACTGCTGCTGGTGTGGATGGTTTAAACACCTGTGGTTATTAAGCATGGGAAGAATTGGAGAAAAACAGTCTGGGACTTGCCTTACTTGGAACTGAAAGTTCAGTGTCTCTGTTTTTAACTTGGTTTCAGAGAATATCTGGCAGGATGTGCTTTATTTCCAATGAGTGCCTGGTCCAGACAGAAAGTTACAGTGGACTGCTCCAGACTGATCCTTTATTTCAACTGATAGAAGTGGGGGTAGAGATTCCTACCTTGCCTGGCTGAAAGCCTCTTCTGGCTGCTTCAGAGACTTGCTCAGCACCTGACAGCAGTTATTATCTATAGAAACTCTACTATAAATATAGCAAGTAGTAAAAACATTTAGTGTTCTTAAAAATCTGAGATTCCTCAGATCCACACCCAGCATGAGTGGAATAAGAATTGTGAAGGTAAATGTAACAGTATTTGTAAAGAAGCAGGATAAAGCAGGAAAATATGGTAGAAGGCATCTGAGAGAAGTGTGGGCATTGTGTGAGATCCTGCAAATAACATTCTGTGCATGAAAACGGTGCTGAGTAACTGCCTCTTCACCCATGAGATCCTGCAGACTGTGGTAATTTGAGGTCTGGAAAGAAGCAGATAATGAAAGTCTGAATCCTTAGCACAGGCAGACTGATTTAGATTGCACAGGCATTATGAAGCATTTCCTAGTTACGGAATTCTTCATTTATAACCTTAATTTTAATGTAACTTTTTTAGCGCACCTAAAAATACATGAAAAATACTACTTTTCTCCTCAAATATATAACATTTCTTGGGTCAGCACAAAACCCGCCACGTCCCTGTAAAATGGCGTGCTACAAATACCTAAATAAATACAATAAAAAGCTTTTGGAGAGGATTTCTTCCTTCTGGTTCCAGCGAGAGAGGAGTAAATAAAGTAATTGATGTGCCCCGTTAGCTGTGGAGCAAGTTTCATGTCCAAGTTTCGTGTGTGGTGTGTCTTTCCTTTGGCATGCGGAGAGAAGCAGCGGATTTTAGCACCTCGCCTACAGCATCCACCTCCTGACAGCAAAACTTGTCAATAGAGAAGCATTCAGCACTTCATTATTTCTACAACCTGAGCGCATTTGCAAATTAATTGATGTGTGGGAGGAAAGGCATCTGCTATTGTAGAAGCCCTTAACTGTTGCAGCAAAACTAGAAATAAACTGGTTAGCTGTAGTGAGCTGATAATGCTGTTGCAGGTGTTGGAGCCTCTGAAGTGGATCTTGTCCTTTTTTCTTGTTGTTTTTGATAGTAAAAAATCCCCAAACAATCCAACCCCAAACTTCTCACTGAATTGTGACCATGGAAAACCAGCACAGTAAAGATAATAGCTTGTATATTTCTATATGGGTGCTAGCAAGTTGTTTCATATTTCTTGCTGGCTCAGCACCAAAACAGAGTTTTAATTAGGCCTGTAATGAATGACTGGGAGCATTTTAAAGGCTATTAATCTTGTGGTGTAATTGAGTTAATTATAATATCATTATAAGCTCCCATGAAAATAGGATGAAGTGTATTCCATTTGTTTTACTCCTGAAGATATTTCTGTGGTTCCCCAGGCTTCATCTCAAATAGTCCCACTGCAAGTCTTCAACAGAGAAAACTAAAAGCATTTCATGTGTCATTTCACCAAACCTTCTGTTGTGCATCATCCAAGTCCCAGGCTCTCTGAGCTACCCCTTTACTGGAGCTGCAGGTAACTCCTTGCAGTGCACAGTGTCTTTGGTTTGCATTTCCCACAGTAGTATTTCCTTGTTTTTCCAGTTTCCGATCAGTAGCTCACCCGAGTGTGGCAGATGAGAGTAAGAATGTGCAATCTATTTTCAGAAATAAAGATTACAGCAGCTTTCGAACTGTTACTCTTTGTGCTGTGGCAAAAAAATGTGTAGCAAAAGAGGTGGTTTTTTTGCAAAGCATATGGCTCTTCCACTCGTTCCGACTACAGCAAGTTTGGGATTTGGTTGTAAAACATCTCTGTGCTTTTTGCACTCTCTAGTCAGAGTGTGACATCTCCAACAGATGGACACATAAACTTTCCATAATCCACTTCTTTCCTTTCAGAAGAGGAGATTCTCATCTGTAAAAGTTGTTGAGGAAAACCTAATCTGTCGAAATCTGTTGTGTGCAGGGATGTGGGGATGTGAAAACGTGATGGAGACACAGCTCAGCACTGGAGTTCTGCTGTTTCTGGGGCTGGCTGTCTGCAGTGAGGTCAGCCCTGCTTTTGTACTTCAGACCTCCTTAGAGCATTTGCCAGGGGAGTTCAGGTTGGACATGAAGAAGGATTATCTCCACAGAAATGGTGCTCAGGCACTGGAAAGAGCTGGCCAGGAAGGTGAAATCACCATCCCTGGATGTGGCACTCAGTGCTCTGGTCTAGTTGACACCAGATTTGGCTGATAACACTGTCCTGTTTGCTTTTTGTAAGCCTGCATTATCAGGATTGTCTTGGTTTAATGATTTTAAAGTCTACAATCAAGAGTTTCCAACCTTCACCCTGCTGGGATGGTAGAACTGCCTTTTTTTTTCTTTCTTTGCTGGTCACACTTTTCTGTTTTCCATCCTCTTGACTATTACAGATTTTGTAAATAGTTTAGAAATGCCAGCTTGTGATGTATGGGCCTCTTTAACATTTCTTTGATTTATGTGCACTATGCTGAAAAAAAGCAGAGGAAGCATATTATTCTGGAAAAGAATGTTGCCAGTCTTCCATTTTTTCAGTCTTACTTAAAAGCTACACTTTTATCAATCAAACCTGATAGATTCTTTTTGCATTCCCAAAAACATTCATAATTTAACTCTTTGATGTCTAAAGAAATAATTTGCCTAAGGCTTTTATAGATGTCTACTTATTTTTTGGATGTCTAACTTGAAATATCTTTTGATCTGATTTTTCAGAAGTTCCAGACACCTGTGGTGGTGGCAGGGTTTGTCTCTGTAAGAGTCCCTGGTGTTACATGGGAAGATGAGAGTTAAAACCTCTTACTCAAGCTAGTGGTAACAGTGACCTTTCATTTAAGATTTGCTCTTATTTGTGGATGAATATTTCCTGTGGGTTACTTTCTAGTGTCTAGAAAAGGTGGATAAATTAATCTGATCATGAATATTCTGTAGTAGGAATGTTCTTATAGGGAGATAGGCCTTGTGCATTCTGTTCCAAAACTCTCCAGCTTCGAGCTTTAATTGCTTGTTGCTGGCGGGCTGGAAGTCAGCATCCCCTGCAGCCTTGCTTCAGGGTGCCTGCTAGATGTAAAGAAAGATATTAGCAAAAGTAACCATTTAATGAAGAATTAGCTCCTAATTTGGTGACTTAAGCTCAGTTTACACAGTATTCCTTCAACCCCTTCTGCTGGTACAGTGGGGTGGTCGAGCTGAAGAGAGGGGTGATGTCTGGTGTAGCTTGGCAGAGCCTTGGGATGGACTGTGGAGTTGTGATCTTCCAATTCCCCCTTCATGAAAGGCACAGGAGTCTGAAGAAAGCCAGGTTTCCCTGTGCTGGCAGGAAAACCCTCAGCTGGGCTGTTGTCAGACATTAAGTATGGGTGTCTGCCTAAAGTCTAAAGATATTGTGCATTTTAATTAATGTGCAAGTGACCAAAGCTAAGGAAAGGCATTTAACAGAAGTGAAAATAATTAAATTTAATGAGTTAGAGAAAGAATAAATCAGCAGCACAAGTACTGGGTGTTATTACTGTTCCACTGCTCACCCAATAATGGGTTTCTCTTATGTGTGCTTTGACTGCCTGTCTCCCCTTTGATTGTTCACTGTACTGGTTGTATTTACATACGCTGCACCGTGTAGATGTTTTATTGAAGAGTATTAATTTCTTGATTTGTCTGTAAAGTGCTTTGTTTGCTGTAGTAAAGGCCACCCTCAGAGCTGCAAATCATGGCACGATGCTGGACAGTTTGGGGAGTGTTTGTGTACCTGATTGCAGCCCTTTATTCTGCTATTTGGGCTTAAAGTATCTTCCTATTTCTTATCTAAGCACCTGAGCATCCCCTGTCACAGAGGCAGCAGGTCATTCTTCATACTGACACAGCTGCCAGCTGAGCCCCTGACACCAAAGATTTAGTCTAGGGCTTTAGAAAATACTAATTTTAGCAGGAGAGCAGTGTCTCCAGAGTTCTGGTGGCTGTTGAAGGGAGCACAGAACTCTGGGGGAAGGTACTAATTATATCCTTAACTTGGATTTTAATGATGACTTCCCCTGCTACAGATTATTTGTCCTATACAAAGATAATGCTTCTGTCAAAAAGGAGTTAGGATTTTCTGTCAGATATTGATCATGTGCACTTCTTGGGTCTTTAGACTTTAATGAAGTCCATTAAAGGAGCACACAATTGTGAATACACCTCACAGAGTGACACTAAGACCATTTACCTATTCTGGACAACCTCTGTACCAACTCCTGCCTTCAGCTTAGGGTTACTTGAAAATGCTGCTGTTTGTTACTGCACCTGGTTTTATTTTGTCACTTAGATGCAGAACACAATGTAATAATTCTGCTTTGCTTTCTGTAATTTTGTTATGTGTTTATATTGTAGCTGCATATACAATGATAACTAAATGCTAGTTCATTTAGTTATCTTCCAGTAAATATGTGTGTTTAAACCCTTCAGAATAGCTGGAGGTATAGACATTTTAAGCATAAAATGCAGTTATTCTTCTAAAGAGTAAGTAAAGTAGCTTGTAACCCCAAATTATGATTACTCTGCCTCCGTATCCATTGCAAACACTAGATCCCTTTAAAATTCAGCCTGGTGGCTGTGTAGTGTCCCTTTGTGTTGACATTATCCAAAAAGCAAGAATATGTCACTTCTGTAACTATTAAATGGATCCCAGAACATTTTTTAAAAACATAGAGGAGAAGTAGTGGCTTTTGAAGAGACTTTGAACACTGCAGGTCACTTTATTGGCAGCAAGGATGCAGATGCTGAAGTTTTGACCAATTCCTTGAAGAAAGTGCCGTGAGATTTGCTATCTCTGCATGGTAAAAAGCCAGACTTGAAAGCAGTATTGGAGTGAGGGAACATTCATCAGCAGTCATTCATCAGCAGAACTTCAATGTTTTCAGAAGAAAAGTATGGGAAGAACACACTTTAGGGCAGAAATCTGACACTAATTAAAACAGCACTCTCAGCAGAAATAGGAATTCAGACACAATGGAATAAAACCTGTAGCAAAGACAAGGAAGAGAAACAGGGATGTGTATCAATGCATTTTCTACTATTGTGTCATTATATATATAAATAAATAAAAATGTCTCAGCTTGTTTTTGAATTGCCTAGGCCAGGGAGGGAGGGAGGGAGGAGAGAGACTTAAGGGAGAAGCCCTGTGCAGGGCTGATGTTCCCAGTCTGCTCCAAATCCCAGTTTATTGACCAGGATGAGGCTGTGGCATCTCACTGCAGTGCAGGACCCAGCCCAGGTATGAGAGAGGACAGTGAGAGAAGTGTGAGCTCATTATTGTCACACTTTAGTCAGATCAGGATGTTTGGCAAAAGGTGTCATAACTTTTGCACAGGGGTGTAAGAAAGAATGGGATGAGAGCAGCCTTTGTTCCTGTCATGGTGTTTCTTGCTTAAATATTCTCATAAACTGGAAAGTGTTTAGGGGCATAAATACTTTCAAAAAATAGAATAAGATGTCCGAATTAAATAGTAAAATAGAGGAAAGACACACTGTCTGGCTTTCCTGCTAATTGAAAAGCCTGCAAACCAGCTCAACTAGAGGAAAACCAACGAGTAAAGAAATTGGAGACTCTTCTTTTGGCTTATTGATGCTGTTTTGGTCAAGTCAAGAATTCAGCTGTCCTAAAATGATCAAACGTTGTTTGGAGAAAAAGAGAATTTCCAAACAGGCCTCGTTATCTGAAAAAAAGCTTAAAAATATCAATTAAGGGAGTGTAATTTGCTTCTTGCCTGCTTGAGTCTGCAGAGATGAAACTGTGGGAGTGTCCTGCTTGCTTGCTCATTGCTCTTTTCAAAAGAGCAAGTAAAGTTTTATCATAATAGACAAATCCCTTTTCATCTGCAAGGGAGAAGTTGTTTAATGATGAGGGGCAGAGCACTGTGCATCCTAAAGGAGGCAAATGTGCATCACCAGGATTACACAGTGAACTCAGAAAATGTCACAGTGACTGAGTATCTGTCAGCCTTCTCTCTAAAAGGGAAAAAAACTTTTACATTGCCTAGATGGGAGAAAACGTTTTTATATTTATGTATCTGATCACTAAGTATTTACAAAAGAATGGAAGAAATAACAGGGTAATGTGATTACAGAGAAAATCATTCTTCTGATTTCACTTTTTAAAGTGTTGGTGCTTAGAAAGCTTTAATTAGTGACAAAATATAAATGTAGTGTGCAACTGTGAGCTGATGTGATCAGTTGCTAGTGCTCCAAGTGGTTGCTTTCTTCTTTTTCTCTTACTCTTTTTTTTTCCCTGATTCTTACCTTCTTTCAACTGATTTTTGCAGCTTTGGATGGCCTTGACAGCAAGTGCAGTGTGCTCATTTGTTTGGGCAGCAGTCAGCACATGCAAAATGTCCAGCCCATGAATTATGTAAACTAAAGACCTCTAGACCCAGCTTGATTCTAATGATGAAGCTTTAGTTTGCAAAGTTTTAAATGAGCCCTGTGCCCATGTTTGTGGTTTCATAACACTCGCTGCACAGTAACCCTACAGGCTAAGATGGAAACCTGTCACAACATGGTCAGTGCTTTTCAGCTGAACAAAGGGGTCTTTCCTGCAGGGTTTTCTGGCTGTTGCAGAAGTTTTCTGTCTGCTCCAAACCTTAAAGATCATCTGCACCAGACAGGATTTTTCTGGGGGGATGGGGAGGTTCTTTTTGGTTATTTTCATTGTTTTAGACGTGTTACCTTATTTCTGGTAAGAAAGGTCACTGGGGTAGGGTAAGGAAAAGATACGATGTGATTAATGTCTTTAAAAATATTAATGCTTCCAGTGCTAAATCAGATCTGTAATTCTTTAATACACCTTTTTTTTTGTTTAAAGAGTTCCTGTGAAAGCCAAAGACATCTTATGTAGATGAAGAAATTGCTCTCCTTACAATTACAGCTGTGAGAAAAGTGACTCCCAAGTGCTTCCTCTGTTGATGCTTTTCACTTAGTGAGGAAGATTAAGAGCTGTTAATATATGAATATAGTTTTCATATACTCAGGAACACTGAAAATGTGAAATATTAATGATAGCATTTTGTTCTAGAAAACACAGCCATGTGGCCATTAACGTAGAAAAAGAATTAATCTTAAAAAAATAATTTAAAAGTAATCCAACTTCTGTTTTTATTTAGCTTCATGTAAAGCTTTTTTATGTATTGAAGTGTTATTTTCAGTACCTTTCCTACATTCCTAAGAAGAGTCACTTTTGATTTTAAAATGTGGAATTCACACATCTACTTGGAACTGCAGTTTTACAAAAAAATATCAGCTATCATGAGATGCATCATAAACCTGTACAAGTTGGCACTGGGGTGCATCCTGGCTGCTAAACGTTGTAAATTGATTTTTGTTGTTGCTGGTTTGGATTTCTTGGTTTTCTGAAATAGATTTTCTGTTTCAGCTACATGTATTGGGGAAAACGGATCAATCTTATTGATAATGTGCAGAAAAGTATTTCATTAGGAAAAGTTTAGCCTCACACAAGCCAGGTGGCATTCCCCAAAGCTGGAAAACATGGATGCTTGCAGTAGTGATGGGGAATTCCTTTGCAGCTGGTAGGGGAATGATTTGCAGGAGTGCCTAGTGCTGCACCAGTGCTCATTTCAGTGGGTATTCACCATTGTGCTGGTTTCACTGGGCACAGGTGTCAGAAGCAGAGGGGAGGTTGTTGGGAATGTTGTTGGGAATGCTCTGGGCAGGGCAGGCTTCACCATCAGCGATTCTGCGATTTTCGGCCGCTCTGGGCCCCGGGGTGTCACAACAGCTCTGCTGGCCCAGCCCTGGGCTCTGTCACCCCCTGGCTCATCTGCAGCTGCAGCATGTGCCCACAGCCTTCCCCACAGTGTTCTTCCAGCCAGCAGCATTCCCTGGATTCAGCTCTCCTCCAGCTCCGTGTAGTTTCCGTGTGTTCTTTAACCCCAAAAAGGATTTGTGTCCCTCAGCCTCCCTGCATGAGTCTTTTAGCACCCACAACGTTGCATTTCAGCACTTTTCCCCAAAGTGGAGAGAATGTGTTTGGAAATGGCATTCTCTTGTTAGTAAGCAAAAATTTGGGGAGATTGGTGTGGTTTTAGCTGAGGTTTTCTCTCATGGTTGATGCTTGATGGCATTTATTTTATAAGAGGAAAAGGGAACTGAATGGCACCTGTATTATCCATCAAACCATAAATCTCCTGGCCATAGTTTTGATATTTGTGGTCCTGCTTTGGCACTGCTTTCAGTCTTGCTTCTGCTCCTCAGAAAAATGATTAAGAAACAATTTCCTGATCCCTTCAGTGAACACCCCCTGTCCCCAAAAAGGAGAACACTCTGAGCAGTACAGTGTGTGATGCTTTAATAATGTATAAATCAAGCTGGACAGAAGCTGCCTGTCAGTTTTATTAACTTTGACCTTTTCTCCCATTATAAAGATGGTTTGGTAAATATTTAATGGCCCTTACAGGTTTTGACAGTTGGACCTGCGTTCCTAAGAGCAAAGGTAGATTATGAAGAAATAATTAATAAAAATAACTTAATCACTTGGAAGTCAGCCTTGAAGGACAAAATTATGGTTTAGAATCTATTTCTTTTTTCTTCCTTTTGTAATTTTTCCATTGGTTTTTTAATGCCTGACCACTAAATGTCACTAGCTGGGAGGTTATGAAATGTTTTACCTTTAAAATCCACCTCTGATTAGTGCCGGTGATTACCTCCATCTCAGAGCAAGTGTCCAAATAATGTTGTTTACCTGAAATACCTGCACAGGAAAATCAGTGAATGGTGTCACCAGCACAAAAAGATGCAAGAAGGAAAAGCATATTCCTGGAGTCAACGGGCTCTTCTGCCAGAGCTGTCTTTGCTTTTAATTCCCTGCATATTGCACTCCCTGCACATTCAGGTAGTGAAGATTGAAAA
Source organism: Hylia prasina (assembly GCA_013397195.1). NCBI lineage: Eukaryota > Metazoa > Chordata > Aves > Passeriformes > Sylviidae > Hylia > Hylia prasina. The sequence goes on along the minus strand of VYXD01003617.1, from coordinate 835,009 downwards.
CTAAGCCCCTGACACTGAAACATCACCTTTCAAACATGGACCCTCCATCGCTCTCATTGATTTTTTTTCATTTCAGAAAACTGGCGGAGAAAAACAAATTTGAGCAAAATCCATTGGTTGGGGCAATAAAATCCCCCCCCCTTCCCTGGCAGAGCACAGCTCTCTTCCCATTAGGAATGTGATGTGTCTTCATGTGCCATGGCTGAGCTCACATGGCAAAGCAGCCAAGGGAACCAGGAGCCTGTTAAAAATCCTTCTGGATGTGCTGAGCAGTGACATCTGAGTCAGACTGGCTCAGGGGATCGCTTCCCTCCTGTCCACAGGTGTTTTTGAGTACATCATTCCAAGCTATGCTTCCCTCCTTGTCACTCAGCCACTGGAGAACAGTTTGGTCTAAGACCACCTTATTTTCTGAGCATTGTTAAATCATGCTTTCCTGACCATAACCCGTTCTTTTATGTACAGACCATGGGGTTAGAGGTGTTAACATGTGAAACAATTCAGCTTTTTCAGAACAAGTCTTTAGGCAATGTAATGAACACACAGATCCAGGTACTGGAATGATGCAGGAAATTGCATTTGTCTGGCACTGAACCTTCCAGTTCAAAAATGGGGAACTCAAAATGTAATTGGAAGTGTCCAGAGGAGAACTTGTTGCACTTGGAGGTGGTTGCAGGACAGGCAGAGCCCTGTAGCAGTTCTTAAATCTGAGAGCTGTGGGAATGCACTCAAAATCCTGCTGATTCATGTTGTGTCCTTCAGAAATTTGTCTCTTATTGGCAAGGAAAAGTTTTGAGGAGAAAGCTACTGAATGTGAATTGTTCTGCAGTGCTATGGAGATGTGCAAGCAGGTATTTTAAAAGCAAGATTTTTCTTTACAGTGGTAGAAACTCCTTTGCAAATGTTTTGTGGTTTTATGTTTAAGAAAAAAAAGAAGAGTGTTATTTCTAAAAAGCTGGTTTATATTGTGAAAGGGTTGCATCTGTCTTCCTCTTATCTTCTTCCTAAAGTGAGAATGTTTAGTCCCCAGAGAGGAGAAACAGTCTTAATGTTTAAAAGCAAGCCCAGGTTTCAAGAGAGTTAGATTTGAGAAGAAGTCCTTGATTCATCATCTTACTTGCCCTAATGCATAACTTGCTCCTCATACCCATTTCACAGCAGACTTTCCGTGTGCTTTTGTCCCTATTGTCTTCCACCAAGCAATATATCTGAAATACCACGCATTAACTTCCTGACTGGCTGTAATTTGAATCAGGTGCCACAGGTAGCAGAGGTCTGACACAGACAGAGTACTGCAGTGGTGTGTATTTTAATATATATATATATGTTTTTTCTTATCCAGTTGCAGTACCATGCTGGGCTGGCATCTGGCCTTTTGAATCAGCAGTCTCTGAAACGTTCGGCCAACCAGATGGGAGTCTCTGCAAAGCGCAGACCAAAAGCCCAGCCAACAACTCTTGTCCTGCCTCCTCAGTAAGTAATGGAATATTTGGAAGAGTTTCCATGCTGGGGGGGTGGAATGTTTCTCATTAACTGATTGGGTTTTTGGTTTAATTTTCAGTGGTCGTAATAACCAACCTCGCGCTTGCATTTTTGTTCCGTACACATTCTCTTTGTAGCAGGTCATTAAAAAACTTTTTGCAACACGAGTTTGTCATTGAGAAATGATGCTCAACTGATTGTTATGACTTGGAGCTTCAAGTAGGACTTTTCTGAAGGTCCTAAAAGACTGAAGCCAAAAAGTCTTTGGTGTGAGTACTTTCTCGGCAAATGTCTGTTCCGAGTCCATCTGTTCACCATATGTTAATTTTGCATCGGATCTAAACCTCTTTTACAGGTGACAAGCAATTATGAGGACACTTAGAAACTGTTTGAGGACAGAGAGTATCAACACTTTAAGCAGCCTGTGTGTAACGATGCCAGAAACACAGAGATGTACACAACGAAGCTTATAAATTAATAAACCGCCTGAAATATATTTAGTTCCATGTAAGAAAATGATTATTATGTAGAAAATGAAGTGTTAAGCAATTGTTCACTGTGCTGAGCATCCTTGTAGTTCGTGGAAGCTGCCTGCTTTTCTTCACAAAACAAGAGTCACTGATGTAGAAACACTGTGCTACCAAAAACCTCCTAGCTGAAATAATAAAAGTCCCTGTTGTCACCAGATTTCACAGGTCAGTGTTTAGAGGGTTTTTTCTTAAAGGAAATGTGGAAAAAAATCAGAATCAATAGAGCTTTCCCCTTCTGTATTAACTTTAAAGTGCTGGTAATTCAAGAATCCATAAAATGTTCTATTGTTTTACCAATATATCAGACAAAGGAGAATGGTTTGAAGGGGGCTCCAGCAGTAGTTTGAAAACCAGATGTTGTTTCTCTGATATGTGTGATGGAACCAGGGGTATCTTGTGGCAAACTGGCTGGTTAGTTTTCCTTCTTTGTTGGGGTATCTGGAGCTTCAAATGGGCTTCCTTCTCCAGGAAGTCTATAGAGAACTGATACATCAATTAACACAGTTTTTTTCAGAAATCTTAAAGTATTTTGGTGATTTTTTTGTTTTATTTCTTAATCATGGTATCTCTAGTGGCTAAAAATACATATAAAGAGCTAACTTCTACTTTTGCATAGAAAAATCTCTTCCTTAACCATTGCAGCTGTATAAATCTTAATGTGAGATTCATAATATATACATATTTAAAAGTATTATATGTCTTGTTATCTGTAGATGATTTTCCTTCAGTGGTGCATTGACCTAGGATCTGCAGACAGACTGAAATTTTAGTGTGGTTGCTAAACTTCAGGCAGTAGCTGAATTATGTTTCGGTATCTTATTACCACTTCCAGCATTATTCACAGGGAAAATGTGTTTCTGCTGAGCTGGCCCTTTATCTGTCACTGGTTTCCTCCTCTCTGGCTTCTCTTTGACCTCTCCATATTTGTTCTTGTTTGTTATCTCAGTGTGTCTTAAGAGAATAATAGTGATATTAAGGCAAATCAAATGCCTGTTGGGCTCAATATCTTGTTTTCCACACAAGGCAGAAGCAGATTATGAAAAAACTTATGAAAAAAGGCTTATGAAAAGTATTTTTTAAAAAAAAAAAGGTGTGACAAATGGTTTTTAATATCTTGATTTTGCTGTAGTTTCATGCAAATAGTGATGAATCATGCAGTGGGTTTTTTTCCTTTCATTATTTAAAAAATGCAAAAGAAGAAAACATCCAGATGCAAAACTACAGATCTCCTTGAAAGGGCATCCTGCATCCTAATATTCCCATGGCAATTCAAGGCTTTATTTTTTTTTTTAGCTTTATTAATTCATCAAGAAAGGGATAACTCTTTCTTCATCTATTTTTGCTTTGATGTATGCTATTAAAATTAAGTTCAGTGACAAGTCATTGGGCTGAGTAACAATGAGTCAAGTGTTTATTAAGTGTTGTTCAGAGCAACTATATTATCTAGAGCTTTTCTTAAACAGAAGTAGTTGAAACCAGCTGTATGCCAAAATGTCATTCCAGGAGAGCAGGTTGGAGTGAATATCAACACTGCAGTAAATCCTTTCTGCCAGCAAAGGAATGCAGGAAACACTTGCTCAGGAGGTAACAGAGGTGATGAATTGGGCAAAGAATCTCCTAAAACCAATTTATTCTTATGCAGATTTTGCACATGGCTAGTTTGCTAGTAAACATGTCTATATCTGAGTTAAAGGTAGCATTAGAGGGCAGGTTACTGTGTGTTTATTTATGGTTCTCTTCCTTGAAGGAACTGCATGAGTAACTTTTGCTGTTGCACTTCGATGGCAATGGTGCAAACTGAGCAATTTTCTTGTTCGTCCAGGTCTTTGATCTGTGTTGCTGGGGTGAGCCTTGGGTTCTATTCCACAAACTGAACGTACCCAAAATGGTGTTTCTTCTCATAAAGGGGGTGATGCAGCAGCAAAATCAAGTTTTGTTCAATTCACTGTTCACTTGAGCCTTCAGTCTCTATCCCTGCTCTGCTTTTCTTCTTCCTCTCCAAAATGCTTTTTTTAAAAAAAAGAAACCAGTCCAACAAAGCAAACCCAAGCCTGTCTTAAGGCCCAGCCATTTCTTCCTATTTTATGCACACAGGAGCTGGAGAAAGGTTTTTGCTGATGGCAAAAGTGATTCTTGATGGATCCACACCCCTTTTCCTCCCCAGCCTTAGTCTGTCTTCTCATGTGCTCTGGTTTGGAGGTGAGAACCTCTAGTCCTTCACTAGTAAATATCTGAAACAGAGCAGCAATTTTGAATCCAAAACGTGGTTTTGAAAATGGAAGTTCTCTGCCCTATGTAACAGCTCTGAGGAAAATCTGCATTTTCTCCCTGTTTGTTACTTGAGGAGTTCTAAGGGTGCTGAGCAGTTTTGACGAGAGGCCTTTTGGCGTTCGGCTTTGCTTTTCAGTATTGGTTTTCCCTGGCTCTGAAAGCGTGCAAAGGAAGACTGGATTGATGTGTGTCTCATTCCCAGCCAAATGATCTGTGTGAGAAAATGACTAACTGCTGGCTGCTTTCTCTGCCTGCTTTGTCCCTCCTTCTGTCTTCTATTAACAAGACATCTCCCTGTACGTGCTAATGGATGCGTTCCCTCACATGCCTCTCATCTGGCTGCGGGTTCCTTCCTTCTGTTCAGGAATCTCAAGCAGTGTTTGCTGAAGTGCTGAGAGCTGTCAGCTCCTCTGAGTGCCTGGGGAAGTGCAGCCCTGCTGAAAACCAGGGTGGCTGCTCCTGCTTGGGAATCAATAAATAAAGACAATAAGAAATGATGGCATAGCTTTTCTTTTCCTCTTGAAATGTAGTAATTGGCGCAGTTAATTAATCTTGTGTTATTTTGCTTGGCACCACATGTCAAATGTAAATTTGCAGTTGTGAAGTTGTCTCTGAGACCCTGAGGGAGGGGAATTCTCTCAGGGAGTGCTGAGAGCAGGGAGTCCAGAGGGTAATTCCTGCTGCTGGACTGCCCTGCTGGGATCCCAGGGAATCTGGTGTGTCACTGGCCAGCTGGAAAACAACAGCAGTGAGCCACTGAGCTGGAGAAGGAAGCAAAGAGGAAGCCCAGGATGCTCTCTGTATTCTTGCAGTGGAGTTGAGTGGCACAGACAAGAGTCAGTCAGTTTTAATGGGAAGTTTTAGGGGTCTCAGTTGGAAACCCTGTGATTTTGATAGCTGTGTTGTGTGGGACTTTCTCAGTGCTCCCAGATTAATCGTCTGTCTTTTCTGTCTGAAAGAAAATTGCCAGAAGAACTTGATCACCACACAAGGTACTGAGACTCTTGCCCTTTATGGTGCCTTTTAGGGTCATTTGTTGTCACTTTGTGGTTTTGGAGAAATAAGCACACTATAAACAATAAACAAGTGGAAGTCTGGTTGTTGTTTGACAACTTCAGGCTCAATGAACAGAGAGGTTTGAGTAAAAGAGAGTCCAGTTTCTTTGTTTTAAGGCTCTTCAACTTGTCTTGTAAATCTCTTGTGGTCTGATGTATGCCCTAACTTGACAGTGAAAATACTGTAATAGATTGAGTAAAAATCTCTGTAAATTTGTACTCTGTTGCTAGGAGCACATCAGCAAAATTACTTTTTTTTTTTTTTAATAAAGGAAAAAACAGTGCTGCCTATGATACTGTTCCAGATGAATGAGCAAAAAAAAAAAAAAATCTGTGGAGATAACTTTTCTTTTAGGAGATAACAAGAACTTGAGGATTTAGGCACTCTGGATGGCCACTTTGTTTCTACTTATTATTCTGGGTGAGTTGGAGGAGGTCTCTGATCAGCTCTCTACACCTCAGAATTCATCTGCATGATTCTTCTAGAGAATAAGGATATATTCAAAAGAAGTCTATACTTTCTGCATCCTTTGGAACTGCATTAGCTAAAGATGCTCCATAGTGAGTTGATTCTGTAAAAAGTTAATTTCCTGGCTCAGCAGGTATTTGTTCATGTGGATTTGGAACAGAACTGTACAGATATCCCAAACTCTGTGTTCTGTCATTGCATTAATGTCTTACCTGTTTAATAGTTCTGTCATATAATTAGTACTGTCAGGTTCTGTTGGCTTTGGTCAAGAGCTTTCTTCAGGATACTCAAGTTGACCTTTAAGGAAGGATTTAGTATTAAATAAAGTTGCTGTTTTTAACAGCTTTATATATATACACCCAGTCATCAGATGTGCCAGAATAAATTCTTGGGCACTTAACTCGTATAATTTATCATTTTTGCATTAAGGAAAAATCCTGAGCCCTTTGCCAAGAGTTTTTTGGAGGAAAGCGTTTTTTCAGCATTTTGTTTTGTAAACAGCATTTAATTGCCTCCTAAGTTCAGGGATTTTCAGTATGTGAGAACAAGGCAGGTTTTTCTAAAGGTAATAGCAAAACAGGCTCAAACCAATAAGTGTTTGTAAGTTTTGTAATTTTTAAGAAAACTTGTTTAAATTATGCTGTTAGTCCTTTCCAACCCAAATTCCATGACGAATGTGATTCAGTTCAGTGTGACACCAGGTGTAGGGGTGGGGTTATTTAACAGCCAGTGTTGTTACTGCAATAATTCAGTATCAGGAGCTGGACTCCAAGCTTTGGGCCTCCTCCTGGAGTATTCAAGAGCAGAAGAGTGAAGTGTGTGACCATATTTTCTGTTTTGAGAAAAGTCATCAGAAGTTCGTTGTGCAATTCTGAAATTCTTCTTTGCCTGCACTGGCGAAGCTGCATTAAGTATCAATATTCATTAAATACCATGGAGATGATAATGTAATAAAGCAATAATCCTCAGGCCCACATCTGTACTTCTCTCCAGAAGAGCTGAGGTTGAGAATATAATTAAAGATTAAAACTCTGTTTGCATTCTGGAACATGGAGATATCTTTTCGTACATGATGGGGAATTGTATTAATAAGGAAGAGATCAGTTTCCAATAACTTGCAAGACTGGGAGCTCATTTCATATCCCTGTTCATGTTTAAGTTTCTCACGGAATTCTTTAGCTTGATTTTAGCAAGACAGTGCAACAGGAACTGTAAAAGAACATGTTGCTGAAACATGTGACCCTTTTGCTCCACAAATTAATCCCCTTTTATAAGAAAGAAAAAAATATTAAAAATTAGTTCTTTATATTGTAAGACAATAATATTTACAAGAATAAGTTTAATTACTTTGCAGCCATGTACCATGTCAATTGAACATTAACTTTAGTGTTTGATGTCTTGTACACAGTTTGGATCACATCCTTGTGTTGTTTTCTTTTTATTTTTAGTAAATTGTTGAACTGTTGCAGAGCTCTTTTGTGAAGCTGGTTTGGTGGGAATTGCAGTGTGTTGCCATTTTCCCCTGCCTGCCCTACTGATTTCAGTGTGTTCAGGGGTTGTGGAGCCAGGACTCTGGGATCCCAAAGCTGGGGAAGCATCTCCCTTGACTGAACCCATCCTTGTAACAAATTATGAGGGACAGTTCCAAGGTGATGACAGGTCTTGAACTCTTGAACTGAGTTTTCCAAGGGAACAGCCCTTGGGTGGGTGTTGCATTGTCCTTTCTGGATTTCAGATGTGGCACAAGTGATTTACCCAGTCCTTGTCATTTAGATGAGAGGTGATTTTAAGCTTTTAAAGACAGATATTTTTCATTCCCAGTTGCCCATGTCAGCAGCAGGGGCAAATGTTCCAGAGCTCTGTGACTGGCTGTTGCTCTGTCCTGTTGATTTGGGTGTGTTTTGTTTAAAGGTGGTGGGGGGGGAAACAGTCTGCTATTAAATGTAATGGCAGTTTGTCTCAGTTATGTGGTATTTACTGTTGAGCACTTGGTATAATGCAGCTGGAAAAAAAAAACTCCACAGTACAGTTTTGATTCATGAAGGGCATTATTAAGCAACTCCAGTGAGATCAAATCCAGTAACATACCAGGGATATAACAATGGTCCTCTCAGTCCTTGTAGCCAAAGGTGTACCTTACCAAACCCTGCTCCAAAAAAGAGAGAAGGGGGTAATCCAGTAGAAATTTTATTTCAGTGTAACAGGTAAATTTTAAAATAGGTGCTCTTAAATTGTTTGATGTCTCTGTTTTGTTTTCAGTGCTGTTCCCTTGAGTTAGGTATCACGTTAACTTTGGGACTTTACAGATGCTTTGTAACCTGTGCAGATACCAGAGATACAGAACATGAGCTCTGCTGCTCTGTGCATCTTTAGAAACAGTTCTTTTAAACATTTTAATCTTGATTTAATCTTCTAATATGTTGATATATCTGACAGCAGGGGTTTAGGCAGTAATCTTCTTTGTTTTGTCATGCCAAATCAATGCTTTTTTTTTTTGGCTGCAGTTATATACTGAATTTCATTTCATTCCATTAAGTACTATACAGCTGCATATTTTCTTACAAAGTAATTACAAAAAACCAGCAGGCATTGATCAACAGATTGTCCAAAGGAAATACTTTGACTAAAACTAAATGTTCCTTGTGATATTCATTAACAGGAGAATAATTTCTATCCGTACAATACAAAAGGATCTTGGATGTTGCCTTATCCGTAGTAAATTATGAAATATGCATTAAAGAATCCCAGAATGGTTTGGGTTGGAGAGAGTTTAAAGCTCATCCCATTCCACCCCCTGCCATGGCAGGGACACCTTCCACTACCCCAGGTTGCTCCAAGCCCCATCCAGCCTGGCCTTGGACATTTCCAGGGATCCAGGGGCAGCCACAGCTTCTCTGGGCAGGAAACATTGGTTAGGAGGTAAAACTTCACAGTGTATTTTAACATGGAGAAAAAATCTATTTTATTTACTCATTTCTCAACAGCTCTTATAACCAAGTACTGTGGAAAGAGAGTGCATGCAATTAAGATTTCACAATTTCTTTACTGTGTATGGAGCTTTTTTCTGAGTGTGTTGTGAGCCACTGTGGACTGATGTGATGAGCTCTGTGCACATGCCTGTCATGGGGACATGAGCCAAAAAGCACCTGGGGCTGGTGGCTGTTGATATTTTGTTGTCATATTCCACAAATAATCCCCCAAACAGGATTGTTGTGTGATGTGGAGCCCTGTGTGACCGAGCACAGCGATTTGAAATCATTCCCATCTACTGTGGGGAAGATTAACTGGAGCACTGTACTGGGGAAGTGAAAAAGATGAATCTTTCTGGAGACTCTGGGCCGTGTAGCAGTGTTGATCTGCTGTTTCCAAAACGTGCCCAGATCCAGAGCAGCAGACCCTTAGTGAGTTTAGAATTACTGGGGACAGCAGCTCTGTTGTAAAAGAGCAAATTTCTGACTCTTTTGATGTATGTTTGCCTTAAAGGTAATGTTTGTGTGAGAACTGTGCCATTAAAAGGTGGCAATTAATTAAAAGTTGTTCCACAGTCCCAACCATCAGAAGATGCCCTTGCAGCATTTAGAGCAGAACATTAATATTGCACTGTAGGGAATCCCTGTACTTCCAGTAAAAAAGAAAGTCAAGGATGAAGATTTTAATGTGTAATTAAAGACTGCAAATACTAGTTTAACTGCTTGTTTCTGTGTCAAAAAAAAGTTAAAAAGAACACAAACTACGCATGTTTGAACTAATTAAGACAGTGAAGAACAGGCTAGATAAGAGAGGAAATTTGTGTGAACCTAATAATGATATCAAAGCTTTTGCTAAAGCTGTGATTTTATAATAAGTTTGCTTTAAACCCCCCCCATTCCCTTTTTTTTTTAGCTTTGCAATTTGAGGGATGGGGATTCGAGGGTGCTTCACTGCAGCAGACAATCAATCTGAAAAGAATAAATTAAAACTGCCTCTTGCCAAATTCAAAAATGCATTACAGCAAGTGTTTCCATCTGCATTGGTTGTATATTCCCTTGTCAGAGATGAGGGGCAGGAAGAGCTGAGCTGGAATAAGGTAAAATGAGAAGATCTTTAGATTTTGGTGGCTTAGGCAGACCAACTTTATTGTATAATAGTGTAAAGTGGTATAAGCCCATTGTGAATGTATTAATTAATGACTTTATTTCTGTATCTCTACAAAGTAACCTTTGTCTATTTGAGAGGAAAACTAAATAGCTAAACTGGGAGGGGGGATAAAAGTGCTTTCAAATGGGAACCCTGTACCCTTGAGGAGAAGAAAGCTGTAGGTGTGTATCACAGTAAAAAAACTGTAAAAACAACTTTAAAAATGAAAATCTTCCTGGAGTTAAAGACAATTAAAGCCCCCTGTAGTTTCAGCAGTAACTCTGCAAAGGGTGAAGTTTTCCCAAGGGGTGAACTGCACCAGGGAGGTGTCCTGGGGGCTCAGGGGGCTGTTCCCCTCCCTGGGGACTGTGGTGGTGCCAGGCTCTGGCCGTGCTCCTGACCCCATGCAGGGTCTGAGAGGATGCCTGACTGTCCTTTCTAACTACAGAGGAGAACTGCTTTACCCTGCTTTCTTTACTTGCTGTTAAAAATAACTGTTATTACTTTTTAATTTCACTTTAGGGCATTCTCTGGGTATTCGTGTGTTTACAAGGAACCCTATGGATGAGTTAAATGAAAAAAGCTTGGGGTAGCAAATTCCAGCTGATGACTTCATGGTTTTCTCCTCTAAATATAATCTTCACTTAAAATGATTTGAAGTATTTTGGTACACTTATTTTCTAGTCCCATTTTCCCAACAGTGGGAAAAAATAAATAAAATGGAACCATTAGAAGTTTCACTGGGTGAAGTGACTCAGTTTTCATCTCTTTATAGATGCTGCTCTGCTGTTATTTCCATTCTTAATGGGTTAATTTTGGAAGGCACTTGCTCTGTGCTGTGCAAAGGAGTAACACCATCCTTTCAATTTCATTGATGTTACTCAGCAGTATGTTATTGTGAAAATAAGTGTATTAATAGTGATGCACATTGCTAATTTACATTATCTGTATATTTACCTGATTCTTACCTTTGCATGGGTAACGCAGGGACAGGGAAGGCCTTGTTAACATTGTAGACTTGGGTTTGGCTTTTTTCTGTGGCTGCACACCGTGTCTTTATTGTCTGTGAGTCATGGCCAGGGGAATCCTGTGGTAAACCCTCTAATTTCAGCAACCAAAAGCTCCTCCATGCAGCAAGTTTTGTACTGAAATTGAATTTATGCTTTAGTGTTGCTCATGATTGTTCTTTGAAACTCAGTTTTGGGAAAAAAAACTAAGAGTTTGGCACAGAGTTCATGGTAAAGTAGTGAATCACTTATTTAATGTTTGCAGAGCTTACCTGGAATGAAATGAAATAAAGATTGTATTCTGTGTATGATCATTGTGCTCCACTGTTGCCTGTAATACTTTGACTCCATCCCTCACAGAATGTGATTGTGGAATAGTGTTCAGCCTTTCCCTTCTGTGCCATGTGTGTTTGGAAGCACTTAAAGGTACAGAGACCCCTAAGCAAGTTCTTGCATAGCAAATTACTGTTTTGTTGAGTTGTTCCGTGCCTCAGTTTCCCTATGGGAATGGTGAGAATTTTATCATCTGGAGGCTGTGCAGGAATGCTGGGAGTGAATGAAGCAAGAAGGCATTAACCACAAAGCAGATGCCTTCATCCAGAGAAAGAGTCTGGACTTTTACCTTTTGTGGTTGTTAAGACCAGGTAATATTTTTAAAAATCCAGAGTCTGGGAATGACACGTTGTGAGGAATGAAGGAATGACCAGATAATTCCTGCTTGCAAGGCCTGATAGGAAGCTCTCAGTATCCACTGCCAGCATTTGCTGTGATAAATGAGTGGTGATGTATTATCCTGTATCCTTTGTGTTCTTGCCTTTAGGTGCTCATTTCAGTGATGGAAGACAAAGTGCCAACACATGAAATAATTCCACACAAGCCTGGCTGGAGCCTGTCAGTGTGTGTCAAGCTGCCTTAACTCCTGTGGCCTCTAAATTGTTGAACTCTTTTGCTGATTGTTGTATTCAGTGTTTGGTATTAAAATCAAATGTGCTCCGGGAGTGGCAAAAAATACCCTACAGTTTTGATGTGTTTTAAATCAGAATGTAATATCTGTGTCCAAAATAGCCCTGTAAAGCTGAGCTCCCCTGAAGCCAAAACCCAGGCTTTTCTGCTTCCCTGTTTTACATGCAGAACCTTCTTTCATTTTGGCTTTTGCATTTTGACAGTTGCTCAGCAAAGATGATGCCTTTGCTCATGACAGATTTGTGTGTGCCGTGCAGACAGGTCTCGAAAAGAGCTGAGAGCCCACTTGCGAACCCTGGAAAGGAAGGATGGTTGGAGGGCGGTGGCTGATGGAAGGAGAAAACATATTTTTGAAGAAACTACATTAAGTAATAACGTAGATTACAGTAGCCTGCTTAAAAATCCCACAGTGAGAAGGTTTGCTTTAAACAAGGAGTGCTACAACGAGGAGTGCTTGGCATTTAAAGTAACAGTCGCGTGATTTTTTTTTGAAGTCTGAAATTTGGCTTGAAAACAGTTTCTATGTTGGTGGTTCCATGATCTTCTCTAGTTTGAAAGTTGCTCTTCATTTAGACAAAAGGTTCCTTCTTCAACAACCTGATTTTACAGCAATAGTAGGTGATAAGCAAATTTAATGCTTTCTAATCTTAGGTATTCCTAAGGAAATGAAATGGATTTCTTGACATGACAGAGCAATGGGTGCCTCTCGTATCCCTCTTGTAAAATGAGCTTGTGGACAGAAAATGCCAGGTAGAGCTGTTTTAACATGTGATTATGCTTTTAAAATGAAAATTTATTTTCAGAGCAAAGATAGCAACTTTAACACCACGGACAGAAAATCAATTATAATTTTTGCTAGTACAACTAAAATATTATCTGCTGCTACTAATTTCTTTTTGTTGTTCCACAATTGCAGTCTTCCCTCAGTTTTTTTTATTAAGTCATCAATAGGGATAAAGATTCTGATATTGAAGCTTGAGTGTTGTAATATCCTTCTTTCTGTCCTGCTCCTTTGCATCTCTCAGCAGTGCCATGATTGAATAATCTGTTTCTGTGCTGGTATGTATTAAAGCCAGTTAATTTTTGGTGCCGTAGGCATCACCTTCCACCAGAAAGCTCTTAATGCCAGTGAACAGTTTGCTTTTGCATTAATTGCTTTGTTAAAGTGTCAGTAAACAAATACTGGATCTTAAAGTTCTGCATTTTGCAAATCTCTCAAATATCTTCTGCTGAAATTCTCAAGGTATCTGAAAATGCTGGTGGGAAGAAGGTACACAGACAACCTGGTTATTGGATGGTCCTTAGATTTTCAGGTTGTTTGAAATATTTTCTTATCTCTTAACCTGCTTTGGTTTGTTTCGGAGAGTTTCAAGGATGAAGTTGTTTTCTCTCACAGAAGGTCTCTCCACAGTTGACTCCTGTTGTTTTCAGATCCTCAATAAATAGTTCATTCCCATCTCCTGAGTATGCAGGAGAGGATGTACTGAGAAAAGTTCAGCTCTGAGTGAGCAGAGCCTCTCCAGGTGTCAGGGAGCACTAACTACTGTAACACTGGGTAATGTTTGTACACACATGTACTTTGGGGTTTTTTTAAAGCCCTTGAAAAGAATAAAATGAGAGATTTGTTTTGTTTACCATGTTTGTTTGGTTTTTTTTGCTGTTGCTGACTTCTCACCTCTTGACTCAGCTGATGGGCTGGAGTGCAGGACAGCAGTCAGAGCAGGGAAGTTCAGTGGTGAATGTAATTTAATTTTTGTTCCCAGTTAAGCTTTCTCTTCCAGCCTTCCCATCATCATTTACAGAGTTGTGCCATGTTTGTCTCATTGTGTCTTTTGCCAAATTGCCAAAGGAGGCAAATATTTTGTCTCCTTTTTAAAAATGCCTATGAAGTGCTCCTAAGAATGGGTGCCATTAGGTGAATGCCAGTGTAGTTTATGTTTTGAATCTACAGGAAACTTGATGATTGCAATTAGGCAAAAAAGTGAAAATAATTAAATGGTGAAAGAAAAATCAAATACAGAAATTAACGTCTGCCCTGAGTAGTGAATACAAGGTGAACATGGATGGGGAACTCTCTTAAAACCTCTGCAAATTCACTGATGTTTGGGAGTGTTAAGTGCAGGAAGATCTGTGGAGCCAGCAGCTACCATTGGGTAATATTTTATCTGTTTCTGCAGGGCATCGGTTTCAACTGGTTGACTCACAGTAGCTATGTGGGAGCTAATTAATCATATAATTTGCTGTCATGTTACTGGGTGAACCTGTATCCTGGTAGCAGCATGAATTTGAGATAATGGTTTCCTAATGACTGAAACAGCCCTAATAGCCCTGGCCCTCGTGCTTGACTTCAACGTTCCTCTGGTGGCTTTTAGAAAAATCTTTGATATGAGGTTACCCTTAATGAACGTTCTGTCTGCTAATACAGGTAGTTTGCAGCTCTGTGGATCAATACAGCTGAGCCCCTTTCTCTTCTTTATCCAGTATATTTTGAATTAAAAGAGCATATTAACAATAATGCATCGAGATATAATATACATGTATTCGATATCTTTCTGTTCCGTTGTTTTTACTCAGTGATGAAGGAAATTTGGGTTGTTTTGTTGGATTTTTCTAATTTTTAGTTGGGTATGAGTTTTCAGACCTTTTCCTAGGAAATTTTAGAGCTCTGTATTGGGTGGAGTACTTCAGCAGGTTTGCCCAGTGAGTTTTTAATCAGAAAATTATTGAACTCTTTCACAAAAACCTTTATGCTTGGATACTGTAACTGTGTAATGTAAACAGCTATCTCAAGAAAAGGAAAAATAGAAACAGGGAATTTAAAACAGAAAGAAAACAAAAGTAACCTTGCCTTAAAAGACACTGTCATTTATCTCCATATTTAAAATTTTGTGTGTGTGCAGGGAATGTCTTTAGTCAGTGTAAAAATCTAATTAAATCTTCTCATGGCAGCGATTCAGAGCTGACCCTCTCTTCACTGGAGCATCTTATTAGAATAATAAACCACTCCCTGCTGAGAGCCACTGGCATTGACAGACAGGCCAGACACTGGGGCTGCTGATCAGAAAGGGTTCAGCAGGCTCATGTTGTCTGCAGGGTCTGCAAGAAACGTTTTATTGGCCCTTCTCTAGCAGCTCTTTCGAGATGTTTGGCAGAGTATAAACTCTGGCTTTTGACCAAGTACAGACCCAGGGACAGGTGGATTATTTCATACCACTCAGCCACATCAGTGGACAGGCTTTATTTTTGTTTGTTTTTAAGTAAAGTGAATGCATAGACTGCCCTTGTCTTTTTTTTCCCCCCTTTTTTTAAATCTATATCTATTTATTATTAGAAATCATCTGACAACTTGGAGTTGCATTACTTTGAATAACCAGCTTGACATGCCTTAAAGGAATTTGCTCTTCACAAATTTTGAGCTCAATATTCATGAAGAAATATATTTAGGAACTAAGCTGGGCAGTGGTATTGATAATATTTGTACTTACCTTGGGAGATCTTCATTCCTTGGGTTTCACCTGGGCACTTTTCTCTCTTAGTCTGCCTACATAAACAGAATCATATTATTTTTTAGTAGGCTGAGCTTTTCTCCCAGATTGCACCAGACATGGTAGTTTTGCAGGGCTTATTCTACTTTAGGTATATTTGGCATTAGGTTTTATTTTTTATGGAAGCTCTGCAGGTGATGTCAAGGATGCAGGTACAGGACTACTCTTCTGAATTTCTGTATTTCTTACTCTGGTACTTGGCTTTAATCCAGCTCTCAGCCCCATGAAAGACTTCAAACTTCAGCTCAGAGGCTCCAACATTTCAAAAGTGAACTTAAAACCTGTGTGATCTCTGCTGGGGGCTGCACATGATCCTTGTGTGAGTGGAAATAACAAGTGAGAGGGAATCTGATTACAAGAGTGGGGAATTTGCCAGAAAGGTGCAGTGAATTTCTGCTGTCACTTTTTGCTGCCATGTCTGGACTGTGTTCACCAACCCAGGAGTTACAGCCATGAGGAGCCCTTCCCTTTGACCAACTTTCTTGTTCAAGGAGAGAGTTTGTCTCAGAGAATTTCCTCCAGGGAATTCGCCCTCCTCCCCCAGGTTGACTTTCAGCGGAAGCCACGCAATTAATTTCCATAAGCCCTATAAAAAAATCTCAACCTAAGGAACAGCTTGTCATGCTGGAGGAAGAAGTGATGAAAGCATATTTTTTATAAAGTAGTGTTTTGAAGGGCTTCTCTCTCCTAAATGTTTGTACTGGGAGAGTCTTGAGTTTATAAATGCCTAATTGTACTTGTTATCTCCAGTTTTTCTACTGAAGTGTGAAGATGACCTTGAAGGAGTCTTTTGATAAACCTCTGAGTTGTAAGATAGATTTTTATCTCCGTAGTATCGCGGGCAGATTGAAGTACTTGGTCAGAGCATAATTCTGAAGAGCTAAAAACCAGGACTAATTATGAAATTACCTCAAGAAAACTTAAAGTAAGTGATCACAAAAGTTGAAATGGGTAAAAGCCTGTGTAATAAATTGCAGTGGGCTGTACAAGATTTATATCTCATCTTTTCTGCTTTTTTTCTTCACCTTTACTTCCCTCTTAATGACAGAAGAACAAATAGATTTTAAGGATCCTTAAAGGCTGATATCAAGTACCCTAAGTACCCTTAGAACTAGTGATATTAAGACTTGCCTGTTTCTACCACAATTTATAATTGTAACAAAGCTCTAGACCTCGAAGTGGATGATTTTTTGGAGTGGCTGTTTGAAGTCTGTTGATGAGGCCTAAAATTTGAGTCTTTACTTGCTAATTCTCTGTATTTCTAGTGCTGTCTACGAAATGGTCTGCTCTGCTCTCCTCTTTTGATATATTAGCTATTCTCCAGAGGGTTAAATCCCTAATGCTCCCTTCCTCCCAGCCTCTGGAATTTGTGGTGCCTTCACTAAGTTCTGGGAGTTGATGTGCCTGAGAGAAGTGATCACTAAGATCTCTTCTTGCCAGCAGTCATGGCCAAGCCCAGTGTGTGAAAAGGTCTAACTGGGCACATCATCCTGTGTTTCCTGTTCATCAGTCACTGCACCCAAAGGGAAAATCTTGCTGCTTCCCATAAGTATAGAATAAATAATAGGTATCATGCATCATCTGTTGCTGTTCATAAAAGGAGGTAAGTACTGTAATTTCTGCTCTGTTGAGGGAGAAATAAAGCACAAAGAAAGAGAGTGAGAAGGCTTTGCTGTTGCAGTAAATCTTCAATAGCAGAGCTGAAAATAACACATTATAAAATACTGAATTCCAGCTTGAGAAGGCTGAGGCAGAGTGACAGTGTGGAGTAATGCATGGTGTCAGGGTCCCATCAGGTGGTCAGTGCACACAATGGGGCCTTTCCCCGATGGGAGACAGCCCCACTCACTTCCCTTGGGGATCTAGCTGGGCAAGAAACCATCCAGCCATCACCTTTTCTGGAAGCAGGACTGAACTGGATGCTTTCCTCTGAGGCCTTTGCCAAAGCACTGACTGGTGTTTACTGAGATCAGCATCAGCTTAACCCCCTGTCCCTCCTGGGAGTGCAGGGGAGGGGGCTGCACCTCACAGCACTGACCCAGCAACCCCAGCTGGACCCCGAGAGGGTGGGGGCATTATCCAGTTTGGAACACCATGGGGGATAGCTCTGTGTGTGTGCAAATGCTGTTTTTCCTTTTGAAAGGACTCTGGGTTCCTCCTGAGGAATTCTGACACAGCTCTGCTCTGTGGAAATGTTTGTGCACGTGCCAATTAAGGTTGATGTGTGGGGCACAAACTGCTTGAAAAGTTAGGAATAATTCAAGAACCATCTTGGTAGATAAACAGTAATGTAATAATTCTGATTCTTACTCAGGCCCCTGAAAATGACTCCTGTTTGCATTTATTGTTAATAATAAAAATATTATTATTGTTGTGGTGCAACATCGTGTTTCATGAAGTGGAAATATAAACAATGCATTTGTGCTGTGGAGTTTTGATTCTGAAATTATTTTACCACTGATGCTGAATGGTTAAGGAAGGGCTGGTTTTCCTCTCAAGGTGTGTACAAAGGAGTTAATGCTTTTCTTTTTCATAAAGCACAGACCAGTGCAGGCTCAGGCAGGATCCTGGTGATGACTGTAAAGTAGATGCATGCTTGTTTTGTTAACCAGTTTTCACACATTCTAATATCCATATTCCTCTCATGATTACTGCTGTGAATTAAAGGCATTTTGAAGAGCATTCCACATAAGTACAAAGAAAGCTATTTCAATACTATAATAAAATAGCCCTGGGAATTGGACTGCAAGGTCTCTATTTGTAACTTAAAGTTTTCCTTATTAAAGTTACGCTTTTTAAGGTGGTGCACTGGAATTCAGTGTTGTGAACAGATGTGTTTTTGCTCTTTTCTTAAAAAGCAAAGTATGCACTGGCAATGTGTGTTTTCATAGTGTGTTACAGAGCTGTTGTCCATATTTAATGTGAATGTGCAGATGTCCAGAGACTGTTTGATTCAGCAGCAGGTTTGCATTCCAGAAGCTTTCAGCAGGAGAACCTGTGTTCATTTGTGCCATCACTGTCAGCTCAGACCTTTGAGGACATTCCAGGCAAGTCTGCATCACATCACTTAGCAGTGGACTCACGGTGGCACTGAAGAATTCTGAATTGTGTTTGCTGTATAAACAATGCTGCTTAAGTAACAACATTTTACCATGAACCAATATTTTATTGTTGTAATAGAATGACCCCAGTGTGCAGCATTCCTGGCCCATGATGTGTAGTGCCAGCAGGAATTGTACTGGCACGCTGTGTGTGCAGCCACACAGGGAGTTGAATCATGAAACTGATTTAGGTTTAAACCAATACTGCTTTTTTTTCAAGCCAGCTTGGTTGTGAGCTCCAGCTCCTCCAGCACAGCACAGCTGAGGGGGCTGAATGCTGTGCAGGAGGGGATGTGTCAGTGCCTTATGTCACTATTCCTGCTGAAGCCTGAAAATTGTTGACTCATAGCCTCAGGTTTCTAAATGTCTTTGTAAATCCAACCCTTAAACACTCTGTCTTGGCTTCTGGAGAACTGTCCAAACGATTCCACATGTGTCCTTAAGTGCAGTACCAGGTTTGGCCTTTTGTGAGTAAGAAGTGCAGATGGTGAGTGTTTGATCCAGCTCTGTGTGCATATGCTTTTGCAGCAGACCACCCTGTGTTTATATGTAAACACTGCTAGACTATTTAGGCACATAACTTAATCTTTTGCATCCACTCAGTAATAAAGCATAATTTCTCTATGACCAAAATAACATCGGTAGCAAAGTTGAAAACAAGAGGATTTGTAAGAATCAATAGAAGTCTGCCTTCTGTCGGGTTTGGATCTTTCATTGCTTCCACTCCTCTGAAGGTGGAGTGGAGCTGGGCAAAAATTTTAGTAAATTTGTACCTTAGGACCTTTGCTCAAGGTGTCAAATCAATTCCTTGCAGCGCACACATCCTGGCTTTTCTCACACCTATGGGTTCATCCTGCTCCGGTGTGCACAACTCAGATTTGCTCCTCCTGCCCTCCCCTCACCTCCTGGTAGTTAGAAGTCAGTTAGTTATTTGAAAGAACATTTTTCCTCTCTGACGTGTCATGAATAAAGATTTTACAGCAGGAACAGAGGCATTGCAGGAGTAACAGAGACCAAGTCAATGTGCAGATGAGAAGGGAAGAGAAAGATGAGCCAAGAGGATCCTGGCTGGAATCTTCCACCACAAGAAACTTGGAAATGGGGTGAGAAGAGAGAGGAAACTGCTGAAGCAGTTGGTTCAGAAAGGACAAGAGGACGGTGTTAACTGTATGAGAAAACAGCCTGGCAAGGAAACTCATAGCTGCAGGAGAAGTTGCTCAAAACAAGAGAGTTTAGTACTGGCGCCAGGAAACCGTGAGCATTTTATAGAGGTTCTGCAGAAGTGAAAAGCAAGAGCCTGTGTTAATTAAAAAAAACAAAAAAAACCCACAACCAAACAACACAACAACAACAAGAGAACCTGTGGAATTTGGGAGAGGAAGCAGAGACTTCCAGGATTGTTGTACAGATGTCAGGGATGGTGCCAGCTGTCTAGTTCAGTCTTGAGACATGAAGTCGCTTTCTCAGCGTGAGTGGTGTTGAATTTCTTTTCACGCTCTTCATTGCCTATCCAAGCAGGAAGTGTCATCTCACCAAAGCTGGCAGAGGTCACTGTTTTAATAACTGTTGTTAATTGATGCTTCTGAAAAGCCTTCTATCAACTTGAATTTGCTACCTGCAGAGACTTGCCTAGCAGGTAGCTGAATCAAATTAAAACTTAAATTCCATGATGAATAAACCGCACTAGAACTGTGATTACCCTGTATGTGTTAAAATACACTATTTCTCTAATCAGGCTGCCTGAAAACTATTGAATCTCTTAGAAAGCCTGTAATATTTTAAATTCTGCTGCTGCTAAAATCTTTAAGTTGTATATTGAGTCTTGGTTCTGCCAAAAATAGCTGTTCCATAGGTCTTGGAATGAGTGCAGGCAAACGCTGTCCCCCAGTGCCTCCATCAACCAACCCAGCATTGGCAGCAGGGCCAGCTCATGCTTCTCAAATATCACACATGTGAAAAGAAATTATTAACTGGGTTGAAAACATTAACTGAAAGCCAAAAAAAATATCAAATCTGTGAACAAGTAAATACTGTGCTAGTAAGTGAGAGGATGTGTGGAGAGTTTCCCCTGTTGCTCTCCAGAATATCATGAATCCAGATTCAGCAGAATTGTAGAGTTTATTTTTGTCTTATGTGTGGTGTTTTCTGCTAAGTGTATAGGAAAGACTAACTTCTTTCATGTTACAAATGTGTATTTTTACCCCTTTTCTCTTTCTCTCCGTCTTCCCAAGATCACATAGCAAAATTGTCTTTCTTCCAAAAGGAAATTGTTGTTAATACCTATATTTCTAATTCCTAAATTGTTGTATTGGGTGGAAAAAATGAACAGCACGCAAGTGAGACACTGTGTGGGATAAATGGTATTTAAGTCTTGTCTAAGCTGTTAAACATCACACTAACACTGGATTGCTGGATCTAATCCAGTAAAAATAAAAAAAATTTAAAAGAGAGGTCACATTAGAGAGTGGAGCCATCTGTCCAGTGTGGAATTGAAAGGCATTTATAATGAATTACTTTCTTATATTGCTGTCTTTTGGGGGGCCTCTTTGTGAATCAAAGAGATGGTACAGGACCATTTATCTACAAAAATGGTTCCTGAATTATTTCTGCATTGTCAACCTGATGTTTTGGCATGAAACTTTTCAGGGAGTGTTTTGCATAGATAATTAGGCCTTTCTAAACAGTATTTTCTATCTGGCTTTAAAGGTGTCTTCTGCATGTCCCTGGTATTGTTTCTCTAATGGGGACTAAAGGATTTATGTGTACACTTACTGGCAAAATGGCAGAGAGATTTTTCAACTAATATCTCTATTATTTTATTCTGGTGTTGATTTTTCTGCATGCTTATAATAAGGCTTCATTTGAAGTGTAATATTTTGAATTAATTTTAGTCACTGCTGATGTTCATGAAGTAGATTTGTTTTGACTTTTGTAGTATTAATCTGGCATGTTTGTGGAAAAAATAACTCTCCTACATTAAAATAAAATACTGATTTATAGTGTTGACAGCCTTTGAAAGCATCTGATGGACTGGCTGGCTCTGCACATTCAGAGGCAAGCCCCTGAATGAGAATATTAGCTTTTTTTTAAGTAAAGAGGTTGTGTCTAAAATAGAATTTTAATACCTCCTGAAAAATCACGAACCTGTGTCATGAAGGAAACCAGAAGAAAAAATGGGAGGGGGAAGTTGGTACAAACCTGCTGCTGAAGATGTTTTAAAAATCTCCCCCCAGACCAGTAAAATTACATTGGGGAAATTGTTTTAGTACTTGATCAGGTTTAATGAGGTGAAGACCTCTTGGTTGAGTCTCTTCTTTTCTGAGTAGGATGTGCAGGGATCTGGATTAGGGTGCAGGTATTGATGAAGTTACTTAAAATCTTTTTAAATAGAACGGGAGTAACTCAGCGTGTTGCAATGAGAAGTTGTTAAATGTTTTTTGAGACCTAGGTTGGTTCATAATAGGAAATTCTGTGTATAAAGAGTTAAAATTCTGTGCTGTAAAATGGGGATTATTGGCTACAATCTTTTGCAGTCTGGCTTCAGACCTTTTTGAACAACCTTTGCATCCCGGAGAAGCGATGGGGAGTTTGTCTAGACACTCTTGTTCAGCCCTTCGTAGGTGGAACAATGCCTGTTCTAGGACATGAAATTCCAGCTTGTATTTAATTCTGAGAATCCCATGAATTTCTTTTCCTTAAGATGAAAATAGGCCAAATGTCTGAACAAATCTATTGCCACTTGCTTTTCCCCACTTTGCGTTGTTTCATCTGGGTTTGTAAATGCTCCTTTCAACCATCATCTTTTGTATGTAGGAGAAAACTGAGATGTGCAAAGGACATCAGAAGTTAGAAGTGCTTGTTGGCAAAGTAAAATTAGACTTTTCTCCATCCTCAGGTGCTTTGCTTCTCTGAGACTGGGCAAGAGGATCTGTAACATAAGTAGGAACTATCATATTTTTGAGCTAAAACTGGACAGAGATGTGTAAGTTTTGTAAGTGCTTATTTTGGTAGTAAATTTATGTATTTCAGTTCTACAAAATAAGTTCCAGACAGCAGTTTTTTCTCTGGCTCTCTTTCCAGACAGCCTCAGGAGCGCACTTTATCTCTTCTTTATCATGTGTTCCTCAGTTTTCTCTGAAGTAATCACCAGTTACACTTTCACATGACTTCGCTGCATCTGATTTCTCATGTCCATCCCTTCACAAGATACTTTACCAGATGTCCTCTCAGAAGGGCAAACCTATAGAAGAATTTTGCCTTGGATAAGATTGTTTGTCATTTTGTATTTGAGGCCGCAGTCCAGTCAAGCTGAGTAAATATACATGTATGTTTGAGGAATCTTTGTTCTGATGAGTGTTCAGGAAAGCCTGATGACTACTTGAAAAAAGGCAGAGGGACACAAAACAATACTGCATACATCAATGCTGTTCTTTTCTCCTGGTGGTCTGGGATCTTCTCTGACATCCCACTGATTGAGAAGAGAAGGAAAAGACTCTCTGTGTGATGGTCCTGATAGAGCTGCCAAAGTAAAACATCACCTTTCCTGGAGCATGTGGTTTTAATTTTCCTTCTTCTGTCTGATATATGAAAAGTGGTACAAAATTAACAGGCATCTAAGCCCAAGTAGTCACAGTAACTCACCTTTAAGTGCTTTCAGAAGGTGGCTAATGCAAATTAGAAGATCTCTGGTTTGCTGTATGTGTGATTTCATTTAAAGGGAAGATTTCACAACCCTGTGAATTCCCTGTTCTGCCTCACACTGCTCACGTAGGACAAGGTGACAGTTGGGTTTGAGTCAAATTTTAAGCCTCGTGGTCAAGACAAGTTTTACATTTAAAAATAATCATTTGTGAGAAAGACTTCAAAGAGTTGATTATCTCCAGCCAGCCTAGATCCCATTTTCAAAGGATGAGTGTACGTGTCCAGTGGGATTTTCAGAAGGACGTAAGCAGATTAAGTGCCCACATCCAACTGTTGTTCACATGATTTAAAATTACTTGACTTGTCCTTCCTTAATGCATTGACTACGCCAATGTCTTGTTTTCTGCGACTTCTTATTTTGTTTAACTTATTGCCTAAAGCTTGGCAAATTGGAAAACTTGAGCTGTGCAAAAACCTGCATCGCATGGTGAGAACCACAGAATCCCTCCTTGCCTGTACCACAGCCAGTCATCCCTGGTCCCCCACAAGCAGGAGATTAATTTATTTGCAGAGCTTGGAGTAAGGGCATTTATGGAGCAGTATAAACTCTCCTGCTGCATGAAATCAGCCTGGGATTCAGCAGTGTTTGAAGTGAGTTGGGTTTGTGCTGTCCGTGTGTAGCACTCTTCCCCAGTGCTGAGGAAGTTCTTGGCTTCTGGATGTTTTTGGCTTTGCTTATCAGCAGCAAGTGTTAATGAGTCATTGCAGTGAATGGGGGAGCTTTTTTCTGCACAATGACAAGTGTGGATTAAGGGTTTTGTGCAAGATTGTCATAACTCATTTCATTTTTGGTTGCTTTTAAAAGCTGACTTTACCAGCTGATGAGGTGTAGCTTTCCTGATTTGATTTTATTTTTTTCTGATTGTTTTAATCCTTTGTAAAGTAGCAATTGGAGCATTGCACCTCATTGTTCAGGAGGTTTTAGCACTAACATTAGAACTGAATTACTTTGAAGAGCAAGAATTCAACTTTTTTTTGCATTTGTTTAAGGTGATTAAAGGGAAATAATTAGCGCTTTTTTTTTGTTTGAGTTTTACTGTTAATCTGACTCAGGCATCCAATTTTCCCAAAGTCTATTTTTCAGAGCACATACATGGATTAGCATGAAAACAGTTTTATTTACGAATTCATTCATGGATCTGATTGGGTTGCAGTTTGTAAATGGGGACAGATCAGATGATACAGACTGTCCTGGAAACTCTGCTAAAGCAAATACTTGGATTTTAATGTGCCCAGAGGAGTGGCTGAAGTGGCATGTCCATGGTTTGGGACAATGTGTCCTGGGAAACAAGGTCTCTGTAAGGCTGTTTTCAGTGTTAATGGAAGTCAGGTCTTAATTTGATACCAGGGAGCAGGACAGCTGTGTGCCAATTCACCTTGGCCTGCAGAAACAGGGATTACACCCAGCAGAAAGGATGTTGTTTCACATTTGTGTTTGATTGCTCCAGAGAAACATCTGGAATTTACCAGCCAATTTCAGAGTCACCAGTGCATGAAATAAATAGAAAAGATTCAGGGGGGAAAAAAAAAAACCACCCCTAAGAATCGTCCAAAGACTTTGATAAAACCTTTATCTGTTAAATTTATCAAAGAGAGAGTAAGGACATGACAGCCTGAGAATTCCTACACTGGAAGAGTAATTTTAATCATGTGTCCTTCAACCCTCTTGAGGAGAAAGTATAGAAATACAGTGGCAGGAGTTGGAGACTGACAGATGTGGACTAAAATTTAAGTGAGTGCATGTTTTTAAGGGCAGAGTAATTGATTTTCAAAACAACTTGCAGAGGGCTTTGGTTTGTTTCCTCTTAACAATAACTTTTTGAATTATTGCTCGCATGTGGTTTTGAAAAATACACAGGTATCAGAGAGAAATCCATTCAGGAAAGTCCCATGAACAGGGTTAAAAAGGATCATTTTTAAAAGGATAATTTCTAAAAAGGATAAATGCTTTTTAAAAGCACAGTTTTACAGTCTGAGTGTGTGTGAGAGAGAGAGAGCCCCTGTGTTAATGCTGCTGTTTGGTTTGGTTGGTAGATACGTTGATGATGTGATCAGTCGGATTGACAGGATGTTCCCTGAAATGTCCATCCAGCTCTCCCGGCCAAATGGAACCTCTGCAATGCTTCTGGTAAGTTGCATCATTTACTCCCTTGAGATGATTTTCTTAACAGGTTGAATTGCTGTCCCAAAAAGGCAGGTTATTAAAGATCTTGGGGGTTTTTTTGAAATATATCATTCTTCATTTGCCACAGCAATGCGGCATCTTTCTTGCTCGTAGGCAAATAAGTGATAAAAATTATTTCCCTTTTAAATAGAAGATCTGTTGCTTTATTGTTAAATGTGATTGTAGAAACAGGAGCACAAACTCAAATCTTCACTGTGATTTTCAGCAGACTTGGCAATGAGTGAATCTTAACCATGATAATTAAGAAGGAAGAGAATGTTGTGAAGAAGAAAAGAAGAAGGAGACCAATATGATTTAAATTCGTTCACATTGCTCTTGGGTCAGTGAATTTCTGTTATGTGATGAAGTTAAGAATTTACCTTTGAAGTAAATGAGCAGTAAAGGCTGGATTTGAGATAAACAAGTCCAATACATTCAACTTATTCTGCCTGACCAAGCATGATTTCATTGCAGAGGAAGCTATTGTTCACATCCATTTTTACAGGCAGCTGTTGTGCTTATAGCAAAAGAAGTCTTCAAAGCTCTAGGACAGCAAAGTGGAAGAGGAGTCCATGGTGTGGCAGCTGGATGCTGATTTCCTTCTAGGGAAAGGCAGAAGTCACATATTTTGCCACATTTTAAATAAAAGTAGAAAATACACCACATACACAGATGAAAAACTGAGGCCAGTTCAGTCTTTTCCATCTCACATTTCTCATGGAAATTTCCCTATAGCAACTATTGCTGTGATTATTGTTAATTTTTAAGTATTTTAATTGTATTTAGTTTTAATTAATCAACTGTCTAACATCTCATTATTAACTTTCTTGGAACAGTCACAAATTCACAAGAGATTAACTGAGTCAGAGGTTAAAATAAACAGCTGGCATTAAAACATTTAATCTGCAATTGTTGGATTCACCAAGTGGAACAATATATTCCAGAAAAGAATAGAATTCATCAGTGCAGTCTTAAGAAGTTATAAGTCTTAGAAGTTTTTGCATTTCCTCTTAAGCTGACTTTATCTGTTCTGCTATAGAAAAATGTCTGGTTTTGCTTCCTTACTTTGAAATGCTTTCCATTCTCTTGGAGCCCTTCTTTGCATACTGAAGTACCTTCCACTTTTGCTTTTT
Source organism: Hylia prasina (assembly GCA_013397195.1). NCBI lineage: Eukaryota > Metazoa > Chordata > Aves > Passeriformes > Sylviidae > Hylia > Hylia prasina. Next base: position 808,472 of record VYXD01003617.1, on the reverse strand, counting down.
GAGGTGGCCAGGAAATAGGTGATGCTTTTCAAGACTTGGGCACAATTAGATAATAAGGTAAATTACCTTGGATGTGGCTGCCAAGGAACAAGGTTGGGTGGTAACTAAAGGCAGCAACTTTTAGCAGCAGCACTAAGAGTGAATTCCATGTGGCAGTTGCTCTCAAAATCAAGGACATTTTTGTTTCTACAAGATCCCAGCCCCATGTTGAACCAGTGGTGTGCATATTTTCCTTGGATCAGGGATCAAAAAGATTGTTTTTAAAGTATTTTTGTGTGTGATTGTGTGATGGGTTTATCATTTTTTCTTTTAGCCAGGTTTTCCCTCTTCCCCATCTGTCTCAGTTGGTGTTGCCAATATGGCACTTTCCATCTGGCCCTGCCTGCTACAAAAGCTTTTGCTGTTTTCAGCCACAGATCTTGCAGTGAAAAAGGTGCTGCAGGATGGGCAGTGTGAAGAGCACCTCCCTCAGAAGGAGGGAGGTTTCTTCAGCACTTGTGATTTCTCACTCTGAACTTAGCCCAAGTTACATCTGGAGCTGCTCCCCTGCAGCAGTGTGGTTTACCTCAGTGCCAAAGGCTCCAGATAATGCTCATTTTATTTCAAAATATTTCACAGCCATACTGTTTGCCCAGAGTTAATTAACTAACTGTATAATCTCAACCATGCTCATCCTTGGACTGTTTATAGCACACCTGGCATCTTAGGAAGGTCCTTGATACAAAGGTGCAGTTTTTATAATGTCTTTAAACACAATCGTTCCATCTCCCAGGGAAAACCCATGCATCCATCTTCAAGGCACTGGTAAGCACTGTCCATATCTTAAAAATGTGTAAATGATTGGAGGGAGATGGACAAGAAGGAAAAGGAGGCCTGGGAGGGAGATGGACAAGAAGGAAAAGGAGGCCTGGGAGACTCTGAAAGTCAAGAAACATTGGGGCTTTTGCCAAACAAATTGTCTTTAGGAAAAAGACCCAAGAGAGAAAGTTTCAGCCCCAGACTCTACAACTTCATGTGCATAGAAATCTGTTTATGTCCTTAGCTGTAGAGGTGGGACTCACACCACTAAGATTCTCTGGTGGTTCAAGATGTCTTTCTCTTCAGGAAGAACAAGGAGCTGCTGGAGAGGGTCCTGCAGAGGGCACAGAGAGGATTTGGGTGCTGGAGCTTCTCTCTGATGAGGAGACGCTGCGGGAGCCGGGCTGGGTTAGTCTGGAGAAGGGAAGGCTGAGAGGGGATCTCAGCAATCCATGGAAATATCTCCAGGAGGTGTCAAGTCAGTGCCAGACTCTGTTCTGTGGTGCCCAGTGACAGCAGAAGGAGTGATGGCCATAAACTGAAAGAAACCACAGAAAGTTTCACTTCAGCGTGAGGAAGAACCCTGAGATGATCTCCCTTGGTTAGGACATGGTGCCAGTAATGCCAGGTTTGTGGGTTTGATCTCTTTCATTCACGTAAGAGTTGGACCCAATGATCCTTGTTGAGTCCCAACTCAGAATATTCTGTGATAAACTTCTTTCCATGGAGGGTGGCAGAGCTCTGGAAGAGGAACCCAGGGAGGATGTGGAGTCTCCCTCTCTGGAGACGTTCCAAACCCACCTGGAAATGTTCCTGTGTCACCTGCTCCAGGTGGCCCTGCCTTGGGCAGGGGCTTGGATGGGATGATCTCCAGAAGTCCCTTCCAACCCCAACAATTCTGGAATTCTGAAATTATTAGGAGCTGTGTGAACCTGTTAAACAAATCCTGCTGGTGAGTAACCCTCGTGCTTAGCTGGGCTCTCCCTGACCAGAAGCTGCAAACTTCTGTGAGAAAAATGAACTGCTGCCTCCAGACAATGAGGAGGTTTTTTATGTTTTCAATTTATACGCAGCAATTGTACCTCATTAGTCTGGATTTATGCTACACAGGCCAAACACATAAATAATTGAAACCTTTCAGAGCTGTGTGAGATCCTCGGCCGATTTTAAAAGCAGTTTATTGTGGCATTTCAAGGTGCTGTGTAATCCCAGTCTTCACCAGTGATTTTTCAATTAATCTTTTAATAGCACTATGTATAAAATAGACTAAACATAGAATTATATCAGCTCTAATAACTGTGTTATGCAAAACTAATTTGCAGCAGCAGCACAGGGGACTGTGGATTCCTTTAGGGTTTTGTGAGATTTTATTGGTCAAATGCCAGGAACTGTAAATAGAGAAACCTTATCTTGTATATTAAGAGAACATGAGCTAATTTTTAATGAATGAAAACACCTAGATTTTTTTCCTTGAATGATTAGTTGTATTCCTAGATACATTATTTTTCCTCCTATAATAATCACATTATTTTGTGATTGTTTCACATACCTTGTTTCTGTTATCAAAATTCAGAATATTTTTTATGTGAAACAAATCCTGTGTACAATTTATTCATTAATAACAGAAAGATTTTAGAAGACAGTAAACTTTAGCCCTACTTTTCCAGCTGAGAAATATGAGTTCCTTAGCATCATTTTCCCAGCCAGTCCTACTTGGGGAATAAGCTTATTTTCTTAGCTAAATCTGGGAACTACTTTGTCTTTAAATTCTTTTTATCCCCAATATTTATAAAGAACTACTACAGAAATTACAAGCTCCGGGTAAATATTTTTGAAGATATTGGAACTGTTTCCTGCAATTTCTGTTTCTAAAGCACAGTGATGTGTAAGTAACTTCCAACCTGAAAACCTGAATTGTTTCTGCCAAACTCAGGTCAGAAATCACGATCGTGATTTTTTTCTTTCCAGGTTATCTTACAAATTTTTGCTTTTAAATTAATTTTCATGAATTTATACTGCTGCCTAGATTTTTACTAGATCTGTCGTATAAAAATTTGAAGCAGGTTTTTAAACAGTGTTATTCATTCTCCTTAAAACCAGACACATTTGCATTTGAACTTTTAGATCTTGTTCCCGGCATTTGCAGCAGTCTGATTGTGTGGCAGTGGGTTGTATTAATTGCAAATAGGCCAGACATCTGTTCCCTGAAGCTGAATAATTCCTTGTGTCTCATTGTTGTTTATAAGTGTTTTACATAAAACCATTATTATTTTTGTGGGGAAAATGGAAGCTGAAATTTATTATTTGCCCATTATGAAAGGCACCAGACTTGATTCCTGTGCATGAGACCCTGATGTTGGAGAACTGGGAGGAGTAGGGGAGTATTTTGCAAAGTGATTTGAAATCAGTATCGATGCTGTATTGATTGGAAACAATTCAGTGCTGTTATTTCCAAAACAATTTCGTATTTCCACAGTGCTTTGCAGTGTGAGCCTTCCTTTCTTCCCTGTGGGGTGGTTTCTCAGGAAAGCAGTGCTCAGCAGGCACGGGATCAAAGCAGGCAGGTTCATGGGACGGATGTAGCTCTGGTGGTCACATGTGGTGGGTGGGGCACCTGGTTTTTAGGCCTGTAGGGTGAATATTTATTTAGGGGTTTACTGCATTGGAGACAGTAGCTTGGTTTTGGTGTTTGAGGAAGCTCCTGGGATGTTTCAGGTTCTGCTGTGAGCTGGAGGAATCGCTCCTGAGCTCACAGTTGTGACTGCAGTGGCTTCAGAGTTTGTGCCTTAAGATGGAGAACCAGCATTTAAAAAACATTAAAATCAGCATTTAAAGGGCATTATGTCAGTGTTGTGACACAGTCAGGGGAAGAATGTCTTGAATTAACAAAGTACATGAGCAAGGCTTGGCAAGTAAATTGCAAAGTGTTCTCTACTTTATCTAATGAAGGATGAGGAAGATGAGGAAGAGTCTTTTCCATTGGGAAAAAAGAAGAAGAGTAGAGAAAATAGAGAAAGACCTGTGAGAAATGTCCTCAGCTTTGCTCCCTCCACAGGGTTACTGTGCCCAAAGCTCTCAGGTATGTGTTGATATTCCCACAGATTTATATTGTGGAAGATCAGACATAATTTTCATCCCTGTAAAATTCCTGGTGTGCTCTAATTTAGAAAGGAAAAAAGGCACAAAATCCATTTCATCTTCTGTAGCAATGCAGGACTGGTGTGACCCTTCCCTAAGCATGGCTGGCCACTGGCAAAATCTGTCCTTGAACCTTTAAACAATATTCCTGTGCCAGGTTTTTTGCCTTATTAAGGGAACTGGGAATGTTACCGAGGGAGGAGAGCCAGCTCGTCCTTAATATGGTGGAAGCATTTAAAGTCCTTCATTTATGTTGACTTTTTATTGCAATTAGGTTAGACTAATGAAAGGTAAATTCCAGCCCCAGCATAAAAAAAGAAATCCTTGTAAAGAACCTAATTAGTATGTTTGTTTATTTAGACTCTAATGGCTTAATTGCATCTTATCTTGCTATTTACAAATAGGCATCATTAAAGAATAATGAGCATGTGAGGGAAAACGCAGCCATACCAGCAGCAGATGAGACATAAAAAATGAGGGGAAAAAAATCCAGTTGAAACTCTGTGTGTTGGTTTGGGGTTTTTTGTTTTTTTTTTAATCTTTATTTTTAATGCAAAAGTCTCATTTTTTCCCAGCATATATAAATATGATTTCCATGCATTGTACTGATTAGTAAGAGGGATCTGTGAGTGGGAGGCTGAGCTTATGGCTGGTTCCATGGCAAGGAGCAGGTGTCTGGCCTTTTGCTGGAAATCTGTAGCTTGGTTACATCTCTGGTTGGATGTTGCCTTATTTCTGAGGTGAATAAAAACCACACACACACTTGTGCTCCTTTTTATAGAAGCAGGGAGGTGCCCATGTTAACTGAAAATAATGTTTTCATTCTTTTAGCTCTGCATTGCAGAGCATCTGCAGCTCAAATCAGCAGCAAATTCCCTGGAATGCTGAAGGGAAATCTGCAGCTTTGGGAATTCTTCATTTCATAAAGTGTGGGAGCTTGGTGTTGTCAGCAGACATTTTCCTGATATCAAACTTAAATAAATTTTAAGAAAGAGCATTTGTTAATATGTTGTTTAAATGGTTCAAAAAAGGGATTTTCACTTGGTATTAGCTTCACTGAGGGAGCAGAATTGAAGGGGGGATTTCAGACTGTTTCCTCCAGGCAGAGTTCTGGCATAGTAAATTAATTTTGATCCTTTTCATTTTGTAAATTCATGTGGATCCTGATTCTGACTTACTTGGAAAGGTACTTTCTTCTTTTCTGATTATAATTGGTGTTAAATGGGAACTTTTTTAGCAGTCTTACAAGAAATTACCTAAGTCATTCTCCCAGATTATTCTGTTTCCCCCTCTCCCTTTCTTGGCATACTGTGTCTGTCAGATGCTCCTTGAGATTTATCTTGGTGATAGACAAAATATTTTTAAAACTGGGATATTTCAAGAAGATTTTTATTTTATATGTCTTTGTCAGAAAAGCTGCATAATATTGCAGATTTCAATCAGCTGCCTGTCCTACCTTCTTCTAGGGCTTGCCATTTTAGGAAGCAGGGGATTTATGAATAACTTAACTGTCTGAATTTAGTATACCTCAGTTAAAAGGAAGTTAGAAGTACATTGTTATTACACAGCCCAAAACAGAAGCTACAGAAGTATTTAACTCGCAACTGTTCCATTTTCAGCTCACAGAACTGTGGGGCATATTTTTTCATTCATATTAATTGAATTTTAAAGTGACCTTGTACATGTATTGATTTGAATTAAAATTTTCTACATCAAGGACGAGTTGGCATATATCCTTCAGGCAAAATATTAAAAAGCCAAGTGCTGTCTTAACAGGATATCGACAGGAGAAGTTGAAATTTAATAGGAAAACTTGGCTTAGAGAGGAAATTGTTGCCTTCTTGTCACAATCGAAAGGTATCTTTTCTGAAGAAGGGAAGAAATTTCTCTCAGTTGGTACCTGTGGAAATGCAGGGACGTTTCAGTGCCTGTTAAATAGGGACCATCTGGGTGAGTCAGGACCTCCAGGAGAGACCTGCACTCTTGGAGCTTGGAGAACTATCACATTACTGGTTTACCAAAGCCATTAGTGTTTTATTACCTTCTTTCAGGTGATCTGTAGGGACACAGTTGTATGACTGACTCCAAGTGTAAATTGTGTTCCATACATAGATCTGTTCTGAACAAGTAGCCAAGTTGAGCAGGGATTGGAATAAAATGGTCTGCTGAAAAACATGATTTGTAAAATACAGTGGGGTTGAACAAAAGCATTAAGCCCTGGAAATGGTTACAAATCTCGATTACTAGAGGAAAAAAACAAAGGGTATTGCATTTGCTGTGTACAATATGGAATGTGCTTCACCCTGCAAATAGCTGTGGAGCATAGTTCTGGCTTCTGCATCTCACAGCATCCTCCAGTCTGGTGACAGGCTGTTGTTCATTCTTTGTACTACTACCCTCATTCTTTCTGTGCTGTTAAAACGATGAACTGTAATTTCTCTGAGCTACTCTTTTACAAAATTCCTGCTTCTGTCAGACTTAACTAATGATACAGCCCTACAGGAATCATCTCAAAATCTCGCTCTCTCTTCCAGCCAGAGTAAAATCTACAGGAATCCCTTGTCAAAACAAGACTGGTACAAAAGAGGAAAGGTTTTGTTCTAATACTAGAGCACTGTAAGAGCTAATTCAGACAACCCAGCCAAAGTTTGGGTTTCCAGAGTGCCTGGGTGCCCCCTGTAAAGGGGAAGTGCAGCAGTAAGACCTTTCTCACTGAGGTACCCAGCTGGGGTTGGGTTTCCACAGCTCCTTACATGTGTGGGAGACAGGAATTTAGAATTTCGGTGGTCAGGCAAGTGAATGATGCAGCTACTGTCCTGGACATTGTGCAGGATGTGACATTGCAGTGCTGTGATGGATTCTGGAAGTGGGAAGTGAACCCCTGGAAGTCAGATCACCTGGAGAGGGGCAGGGAGCTAATGCAGGAGCATTTGTGCAGGTAAATCATGTGGGGAGGAGGTTTGAGGCCAGCAGTAAGTTCATTCCAGCAAGCTGGAGTGCCACACACAGGATTTTTCACCGTGCTATGTTCCCCTGTTCCACTGTGAGGATTTTCAGGAACATCCCACACAGGCTTCAGATCAACCTCAGATTTATTTCTACCTGGCAGCACTGAGAAATGCTATGAATGCACAATGTAAAGAAAAAGAGGAAAGAAGGGAGCTTCAACTAAAGTGTGTGAAGGCATTGGGGATAGGAAATATTATACAGAAAGCTGGGTCTGGGTGTTTGTAGGGCAGCCTTATCCTTCTTCCATTAAGATTTCTTTTTCTTTAAAATGTCTTCTTTGCCTCCTTTTAATTTTATTATGTATGGTTGATGCCTAGTGTGAAGTTATAAATAAGAGTCCGTTCTCTCAGCAGACCAATATCCCACTGAAGTGCCAGTTTTAATAAGGCAGAAAAATAAATTGAAAACTGTTAACTCTTAATGTGCTGGCAACCTTTCTTCAAGTTCATTCATTTCCTCCTTTTAGCAGTTATGACAAAACTCTGTGCTTCCAGTGGATGATCAGCATCATAGCTTGGGCACCTCTGGGTCAAGACTTTGCATTTCTAATTTAATTAATACAGTGTCAGGTGCTGAAATAACTCTGCCAATTTTCTGTATATGAGGACCAACTAGGTCTTGTTTAAGAGTACCCTGGCAAGATTCTGCATTTAAACCAAAGTTCACAGCACCTGATAGCACAACATGGTGTTTCCATACGTGTTCATGGTTCCTGGTGTGTGCATGGCTCAGGCCCTGATACAGTTCCTGTCCTTCAGCCTTTCACGGTTTTTTCTTCAGCAATTACCCATTCTTCTGACCCACTTTTTATGTTCTTGCAGCATTATACCTGGCAGCCTGTCTGCTTGATGGCTGTCATTGTCTTCCCTTCTTGTTCCCCTGTCTTTTCTTTTGCTGTGAACATGTCCTGCCCTGTTGTTCAGACTCTTCCCTGCTGGAGTTCTCCCTGTCCCATGCCAGAGGCTTGGCCTCAGTTCTGTCCAGGGTTTGTGGCTCTGTCCTGCTCTGATTAAATCAGCTCAGGTTTTGGCTGCTGCTGTTGGAACAAGGTGATGGGCAGGAGTCATTAACAGAAGTTACAAAGGAATAACATCCAACAGATCAATAGAGGTGCCTATTGACTGATTTCTTTAGGTGTGGATTTGTCTGCTGAGGTCAGCAGTAAAAACACATTTGTTTCAGTGGGTGTTAATCTATACAGGATGAAATATTGGAACAGAGGCAGAAAATGAGCTGCTGCTGGTTGGGAAATATTAAAATGAACTAATTGTTTCTTTTTTATCTCACTTTTATGCTTTTGTGGGTGAGGAAAAGCTCTCTAATAATCTCTGCATAACAAAATACAAAGACGGGATTCTTGTTAGACACACATCTTAACTGTATTGAAGTACAACTTCATCTTTGAAATGTAAATTGATTTTTAGATTAAAATGCCTTCATTATTGCATTTTTGTCAATAATATAATTTAGGCTTATTTCTGTTGTTATACTCTGAGTGACCCTCTGTATTTTCCATTATGTTAGTTTTATTCTTTGCACTTTAACACTTTCACAGAAGGAAATGAAACCTTTGAAAAGGTAACATTTTTACTTTAAGCCGTAGTTTCCTTTGAAATAATTTTACATTTTTATTGGACAGAAAATGTTTTCCATTAAACTCATGGCATGCTTTTACAAGCCAGCATTAGGAGAGTCTGATTCTTCTTTCGAATTGTTTTTCTCTAAGTGGACTTATATTGGAGAATATCAAATTCATCGAAAATAATCACATTTGCCCATTGTTTTTGACAAGTTATTGAGTTGTGGTGTTAATAAAATGGAGAGAATTGCTTGGCAGTGTCATGTCTGCACAAGGGAATTCTGTGAACTCATACATTTTCAGTTGCAAATGAATGTTTGTTTGTTCTGCACTTTATAGTCTCTCTCCTCCTCATAACACACACTGCTTTTAGATCTTTTATTTTGGTCTCTCTATAAAATACTGCAAACTGAAATTGCATCAACTTAAGCTGTTAACTCGATGGTCTTATGAATTCAGACACCATCGACTCTCCCTGAGCCCGTTTGTGTCCTTGTCCTGTTTTCCCAGGTGACCTTGGGAAAGGTGTTAAAAGTGATCGTGGTGATGCGGAGCCTCTTCATTGACCGCACCATCGTCAAAGGCTACAACGAGAACGTCTACACCGAGGATGGCAAGGTGGGTTGTGGCCTCTGCAGCAACTCTGCATTTCATCTTCATCTGTTGACATGGCAGAAAACTGGCATCCCACTGCTAGTGCACTGGAAACATAAAGCTGGCAAGAGATTCAGAGTGTCTGCGGAATGTTCCAGTTTAAATTTGTCTTGCTTTGCTTGGGTTTTGCATCCCCAGATCTCTGAGTTCTTCCTAAGCTCTGAAGCCTTTGCTTGAATTTCTGATTTATCACCTTAGACCCCAGTTGCTGTGTTTGTAGTGTCTGCTGAGAAAACATTTTTTGCAGTGTACCAGCACATCAACAGCCCGAGGTTCAGCTTTTTCTCTTCTGAGAGCCATTGAGAAATCTTAGCCTGTTGTTTTTGGGTTTTTTTTGGCTTGATAAACACAACAGAGAGGATCATTGGTAGGTGCTCCTCAAGAATTTGCTTGCCAGCAGCAGCACATCTTGAACAGCAGCTACTACAGCAAGTGTTACCTGTTTCCACAAGTGATTTGTTTTGTGAACAGTTCACCCTGCTTGAACCCTGAGGTTTCCTGTGCCTGCACACACTCCATATGGCTCTCCTCAGCACACCAGGAGATGTTAACGGGACCTGACGGCCTTAGCTCAGCTCAGGTCTCTTTCCAGGGTGGAATTGGTCTCTGTTCCTGAGGCGTCCTCCAAGACTCTCTGTTGCCAGTAACAGCACTAAATACCTCCATGTTTCACACTGTCTCTCTGGAGCCTTCTCTTCTGATTATGAAGCCTATTAAAATAAAAAGTTCATTATATCAAGATGAGTATTTGGCACCCATAGGCCATGTTATAATGAGGTGAGACTTCTTTTCCTTTCAGAAGTGATAACTGTGTTTCAGCACACAGGAGCACGTTGTGTGCTGACCCAGAGTTCAGCAGCTCTGAGTCTGAACCTCTGTACTCTGGGAAAGGCCAGGAGCTGAGCTGCTGAAGGAAATAGTGCAGCTCTGTTTCCCAGGTGAGACATTCTCCCTCAAAGGGCAGGGGATTGGCCTAAGAAGTAGTAAAATAAAAATTGCTTAATTTTGATTTGCCTTTTTCAGATAGGCAGGTTTAAATACCAGCTTGCTGCAGAAGCAGCTGCTCTCTACTCCCTGTATATTTGCATAGAAATACAGAGCTACAGCACCAGCCCCTCTTCACCCCAAGTTCTGCATGGAAGTGAAATGATGGTCTGCTGAGAGAGCACTGACAGTGTGTGATGGATTCCCGTGTCACACTTCATTTGGGTGTGCTCGTTTTCTCTGATGAATCCAGTTTCCTTTGAAGCTCCCTTGAAATACAATAATGCTATATGTGCTGAAAAGCTAAGTAAGGAGTTCCTTTCTGAAACTCAGCATCTGGCACTGGGATTCTGTTCAGCTCAAGGTGAACTCTCCTGGGAGCTGCACATTGTTCCTCTGCCATCACTTGCTGCCAGGGGACAGCAGGACTTGCCAAGGCCAGCTCTGGGCACGGGGCACTAACCTTTGCCTGCTGTCAGTGGGGAGCAGCTCTGCTCCTCCAGAGCATTGCTGTTAACACCTGGCTTATTTCTTGCTTTAAGCCAGTCTGCAGGGGAGTCTGTGCTCTACCCATTTAGCTTTGTGCCCAAACCTGGGCTGTGTGACTGCTCCTTTAAGGCTGCACCAACCCGTGACCTTTACGTGGCACTTTGCTATTCCAGTGGGCATCCCAGAGATTTTGCAAACCTGAAGGTCCCTGTTTTATGTTTAAATAGGAACATTCCATGTGACTGAAGTAGAATTGGAGTTGGAGCCACTTAAATCATGAGCAAATTTGGCTTGGAAGATTAAATAAATGCGTAGTTTGCTAGTTTTGCCAACTGGAGCACATATTGACAAACAGTGAGCTCCTTTTTTTTTTTGTCACTAATTAACTACTCTGGTAATTGGAGAATAAGAATTAAGATTGTGCTTTCACAATGATTTGCTTTCCTTATTGTGCCTGCTGGGAATGAGCGATTGCAGTCAGTTATGGACAGAGTCCATTGCAATTCCTTCCCTGTCACAGCAGATGCTGTGGGGAAGGTACTTCTGTGAGGTTTCTACACGATTCTGGCTTCTCAGTTGCTAGCCTGATAGCATGAAAAATGCACCAGCATTAAGGAAAACACACAAAAAAAGTAAGAAAAAGATCAGAGAGTATCATCCTTATTAAATAACAGAAATATGGAGAACCCTCAGGAACACAGTAGGAGGTGATAATTTTTCCAGGGAGCAGTTTACACAGTCATTGTTGATTTGGGACTTAGCTTATGTATTCCTAGGAAACATTTAATATTTGTAAACAACAGGGAGATGAGGAATTAGGTGCTAACATGCAAATGGCAATGCTGAAGTGCCTCTTTTCTGAAAGGCACTTTGAAGAAGGGACACTGGGTAAGTCTTTGTACTCCTTTCCACTTCAATAACTGGATGAGGGTCTGTTGAGACACCCTCCAAAGTGCACATGTTGGAAAGGCCTTTATGTGCAAAAAGTGAAATTTTGTGGGAGACTTTTTACAAGTAGAGAGGGGTTTGGGGCAACTACATGTATTCAATGGTATTTAAAAAAGGAGAACTGGCCATCACTGGGAGACTGGTCATATAGNTTTTACAAGTAGAGAGGGGGTTGGGGCAACTACATGTATTCAATGTTATTTTAAAAAGGAGAACTGGCCATCACTGGGAGACTGGTCACATAGACAGTAAGTGAGAAATGGACTGTGCACAGAAGAAGCCAGAGACTTCCCTTCTGGTCAGAGTAGTAATTTACTACCAAAAATACACTGGTTTTTAGCAAATTCTGCGTTGCTGGGAAGAAGAAAGGGACAAGTGCAAACAGCAGAGCTGTTGAGACTCTTCTGGTCCTTCAGTCAGGCAAGTCTGGCAAAAAAACCCCAAATCTGGGTGTTTCTCCTGGTTGTGGAGCTGCACAGTGACACACCAGCAGTTACCCAGGAAAGCTGACATTGCATTTTCCAGGTTGCTTTATCTTGCTGTGTGCTCACACGTTGTGCTGTGCAGCTTGACAGGTGCTTACGTGAGAGCCTCACGTGGTCCCTGCTGAAGTCTCCCTAAACTGGGTCCTCCCTCTTACACATTTAAATACTTTCAAAATTAAGGTGAAAAAGCAGAAGTTTTAAGCTTGCAGTGAGTAAAACGAGACCAGCCATTCTGGGGTTTTATTTTCAAGCTTTGCTTATATAGACAGAATCACTGCATTTCTTAAGTGCCTCGTGTACCTCTCTTGTGAATTATTCACAGAGCCTGCAGAATATGTCTTTGCCAAGCTGCCAGCTGCATAACTTGGACATTTTTGGTGCCACTTTGCAAAAACACTAAGTGAGATCTGGCAGGCTCTGACACGTCATGGGTGCTGGACCTGCTCACAGTTGCTCTTGCTCACCATCCTAACCCTTCATGTCCACCACAGACTGATGCATTTTAATCACCCTCGTGATTTTAGTGGTGGCACAGTGCCACCCTTCATTTCAGACTGTGACATGCTTGTTGTGCATTGAAATTTAACCATGGATAGTAATTAATTACTAGTGTTTTCCTGATTCCTGACTAAATGAAGCTGTGCAGCTCATCTTCACAGGGCAGCTGAGCCAACAGAAAAAATCATATTGGGATATTTTGGCATGATAATACCATGTTTTTCCTTGGATGCAGAGACCAAGAACCACCTTGACAAGGCATGTGGGCACTTCAGTGCCTAACCAAATTCCAATTTTGCATCCCTTAGACTTAACTAAAGAAACATAAGTGTCTCTGTTGAATTCTCATGTTCAGGAACTTGGGTTATGTTAATTCTATGGCTTCATTAATTACCCCATATCAATAAGAAAAGGCAGCTTTTAGCCTCCTAGCGTAAGAGAGGAGAAGAAATAGTAGTATCAAAGGAAAGCTTCAAAGACAGGCAGAGCTGTCTCTCGGGTAATTTCTGATCCCTGCATTCTCACCACTTCAAAGCTGGCTGTGTGTGTGTTTGGGTGAAGGGGGGGGTTGAATCCGATTTCTCTAATAAGTGTTGGCACCGGACCTGTTTGATATGGGATGCAGGGAACATTCGGGGTTGTTATCGCCTTTGAAATCGCTCTGACGACCTTCAGAAACGGCCTCTCGTTACAGCTGCTGGGGGTGGGTGGGGAGAGGGGCACCGGGGAAAGCAAGCCCCGGGTTAATTCACATGCAGAGGATGCCCTGAAATTGTGCTTTCAGCAGTTTTTTAGTTACAAATGTGTGTCTTGATTGAAAGTGAAAAGTTGAAGAATAATAGACCTATAACGATTCATTCTTTAATCTGCCTCTGCCTTAATCCTCAGTTTCAGGAGGGAAAGGTGGGCACTCATTTGGGATGTATACATGGAGCAGGGGCTAGTGGCTCTTTCTTTCTTCCCTCCTTCTTTCCGTCCTTCCTTCTTTTTTCCTTTTTTAACATGGATAACATCATGTCTGTAAGACAGGCATTCATTACTTTTTCAGCTTTCCCATCTCCATGCCAACTAATGAACATTCAGAACCTGTTGGACTCATCTTAAAGCAGCATCTGAAGTGGACTTTTTTTTTTTTGAGCCTAACTGGAGAGGATCACATGCTTGGTTTGATCACTGGAGATTAGCAAACCTTCTATACATTCCAATTACAGCAACTCTGCAGTCAAAAAAAGCTGTAAAATACATTAAAATTGGGGGAGGGGAGTAAATATACATTAATTTTTTATTTTCAAATATAGGCTTTTCTAATCTGGAAGTGCAGTGCTGCCCTCCCAGCAGGCACAGGTGAGATAATACCCTGTAAATCAAGTCTGGGTCCAAGTCTGGGCTGCGCCCTGAGTGTTGGTGTTCACACAGGTCCTTGATCTCACCCCAAGAGCCAGGAAATGGTACCAGGTTTGTAGGGAGGTGCCTCAGGGTGCTCGTGTCTCCATCCAGCCTGGGAAAGGCATGGAGACATCAGCTGCCTTTTGTCTCACGGCAAGGTCAGCGGTGCTGAGCCGTGAAACATCGACCCTGGAGTGGCTTTTGAAGTTGTAGCATCACGTCCTGTCCACACTGAGCACTGGGGACTCAGGAGTCACTGCTGTGCAGGATTTGGACATGGGCCACTTCACACTGCTGCTCCTAAAAGAAGGAGAGCTTTTAGCATTCTGGCCATTTTTAGCATGGTGAATTAATCACTTGGACTCAGCATCCTTCCCCCTCGCTTCCCTCACCTCCCTCTAATGTGTTTTACTCACTTCTTATCACTTCCTTCATTTCAGACTTCTTTTGTGCTTTTGAAGAGTCTTGTGCCATCAGTTAGGATGTATGGGCACCTAAGGCAGAACTCAAATAATCTGTTTAATAACCAGAAAAAGAGAGAACCCCCCCTTGTGAGAACACGTGTGTCCAACCATGGTGTCAGGCACCAGAGGAGCTACCCCTGCTTCACAAATTCACTCAGAAATTCTTGTCTAGACTAAGATTCCTGAGATTAATGCTTTATCAAACACCTTCCCCATGATGAGTCCTGTGCATACAGAATTGTTGAGTACACTGGGATCTGTAGGAAAGAAAAAGTGATTTGCAAGTCCAGGATTGATGGAAGCTCCTCTTGCTTTTCCCTGCTGCCTTTCCTTGACAGAATCCAAGAAGTTCCACTGGGCTGGGCTAAGAGAGCATTACCATGTCAGTAGGAATTGTTAAACACCAGAGCCACTGGGCTGTTCAGCAAGGACAGCCTTACCTTCCAGTTTGGGGGCTAATAAATCTTAATTTCAGTTTTGTTCTTTTCGCTTGTGTGTAGCTGAGCACGTTTAAGTCATGGATGTGTGCAGTTATCTACAACCTTAAATCTCTCTTAGTGTGATTTTTGTCTGCAAATGTAAATGCAGTTTCCTGAGGGATGTTTTATTTAGCCCCAGTAGACCCAAAGCTTTGGCTTAATTCAGCTAAATGCTCTTTGTGTCGTTTGTAAATGAATCACTTATTCAACACAAGACAAGCATAAACTTAATAAAAATGCCCTCATTTTAGAAACACACTCAAGCTGATGAATATTTGCATAGATCAGCCACAACCCCATACAAATGAAGATTTTGCTTTTTTAAAGAGAACTCATTAATTCAACAGGTCGTGTATGTATAATTTTTTTATTGAAACTGTGCTGAACTATGTTCATTCTTCATTGCAATACAAAGGAAATCTTATGTTATTAATTCCCTTTCTTGGATTGCAGCAGGTGAGGGCGAGGGGTCAAAAGAGTGAACTCAGAGATACGTCTTTGTTATCCATTTTCTCTCCAAAGCTGCTGCTTTATCTATAGTAATATATAACTTTTTTTTTCCCCTATTCTAGCTTGACATATGGTCTAAATCCAACTATCAAGTTTTTCAGAAGGTAAGTCTCACATCATTTCTCTCTACCTAAGGCACATATGTGGAATTGATTTTAAATACCTAGGCCCCTTATGTTTAATAATTCAGAATTTATTCTTTGTCATCACAACTTGCAAATAGCAAACAATAATTTGTAATGATGGAAAACTCTGAGCAGAAAAGAAGATCACTTCTGGTGTTATTTAATTTGGATTTATTTCCCATCACAGTTCCAGTCCATGGTTTGGAATAGGAAATCGGAGATTATACTACACTGGTCTTAAAAGTTTCATGAGGAATCTCTGAGCATCCTTTCTTCAGTTTAAATCTCTTGGGGGAGAAAGGATTGTTTTGGGTTCATTTGGATTTTGCTTTGTTGTTTTCATTGGGGTTGGTTGCCTCACATTCCTGAGGACTTGAATTTAACAAAACAGTGGAACCCCCTTTCCAAAATGAGTTTGAAAATATTTTCTCTGGTGTTATTTTTGCTTGCCCTTCTTTCCATGATGGTGTAAGCAAGAGGAGGGACTTACTGGAATGAATGTTATGCCATAAAGTAAGAGAAGACCGATGAGAGAATGGCAGCAATAAAAATAAAACTGCTAAGAAGGTTAAAGTGTGTTTTAGAAAGATCTATATCTTGCTATTTTCAAGGAAGGGAGGATTTCTCTTTGAAGGCCTCTTGTCAGAATGCTGTAAGCTGAGACTGATCTGAGTTTAAATTCCAGTTTCCCTACCCTCAAGCCCCAGTTCAAGGAGCTGGAGTCTCCAGCTGCTGCACTGGCTCCTTTCTTCCGCGTTTGTAGTTTGTGAAACAAATGGGGGTCAGGGACTCGAAAGGGCTCAAAAACAGGGGTCAAAACTGTGGCATCTTGGCTGTGTTTGTGCAGCTCCCTTCCAAGATTTCAGAGACAGTCAGGAGGGGAGATGTTTGACCCTGCTGGAGATCAAAGGACAGCTTTTGGGGAGCTTGGTTGCTCTCCCTTCTCTGCTTGGCATTAAGGCGAATTTTTGCTGCAGTTGATTCTTTGCCCTGGAGATTAGTAGTTTAAATATTCTTTCTATTTTAGCATCAAGTAGGGTGATAGAGCAGGAAGTAAAACAGCATTTGTTTATCAGCCTGATTTAAAGTGATTTTTGCAGTGGGATAGATGGAAGGTTCTGGAATGACCTGCATCATCTCAATTTCCCAGTGTGTTTTGTTGTTTCTACACTCATTTGGGCGTAAGATTGTCCTGGATGATTTGGTTTAGAATAACTTGAAAGGGTAAATTCATATTGCTGAAATTTGTGTTAAATGATAATAAATAATCAGGTTTTGATGATATAATTGTCTGTAGTGAGATAACAGAGTACAGTAAATGTCCAATTTGCTTAGATGTCCACGTTAAGGACTCAGGGTGCATAAATAAGTGGAATAAATTTCCCTTCATGTCCAGGTGGTGCTTTCAGAGCAGAAGCTGGAAGAGATCAGTGAGAAAACATAAAATACCCCTCTTCCTGCTGCCTCTATGGCTGCAGTGTGAATAAATGAGAATCTTTGTTCTCTTCCTAAGTTCCTGGTGTCCAGTTTTCTCTTGATAAATTATTAATATTTACCAAAAAATAAAAACGAGCCCAGAAAGACTTCAGGAAAAGGGTGTCCTGTAACCAGCTGAAAAACTGTCTGTTGGGGGGTCTTATAGTAGTTCTATAGATTTTGTTGCTGGCTCTGTCATTGTGTTACCTTGGACAACTTCACCTCTCTTTGGCTGAGTTTCTCATCCCTTAGGCTGGGGTAATATTTGCTGACTTCACAAGAGCTCTCACTGAATTGGTTGCAAAGAGCTCTCAGATACTTGCCTGAGAAATGTGATAAAAATGCAAGGTGATGGCACCTTCTAATCAATAGATGGTGTAGATTGAGCTGATAGTTGAAGAAGTTAAGGCTGGGACCCACGTCAGGTTTTCAAACAGGTGATAGAAAGTGCTGTGGTTCAGCATAGTAAATTCTCTGTGGTGCAGGGCTTGGTTGGATTTTCTCTTTATTCTCTAAAGCTGCACTTGTGTCTATTTGTAATACCCAGGAGTAGTGATTTAGCAGTAGCAAAATGAAGGAAATAGATAAAATAGTGTTACAGAAACTATTATACTCTGTTACCAGGATAGGATCTGTACTGTAGGATTTTCTGAACAAATGTTTTCATGCCACTAAAAAATCATGAGTAAATGTGTCAGAGCACATCTGAATGTTCTTGAAATGTGTTTCTCATGGCAGTCACCAGTATGGCAGTGTGGAAGAAGGAAAAATAGGGATGAGTAACTGCTCCCCCCATGGAGGAGGGTGGGCAGGCCTTTCACTGCTGCCTTTAAATGTAAAATCCATCACCCCTCTGAAGGACAGGGCTGTCCCTCTTTAAAACCCCGACCAAATTCCCAAACTCTGTGTTCAGGGATAATCCAGCAACATCTGGAGCTCCCCAGATCCTGCCTGGGGGAGCTGCTGGCCTGTCACATTCTCACAGGGTTGCTGCACAACTTTCTAGGTTAAGGACCAGAGACCTCTGATCTTCAATCCAACCCTGTCAGACAAAGCTAAATTTGTCCTGACTTTTTGTTTGCAAACATTGGCTGTGTCAGCAAGGCTTTTCTCTCTCCTCCTGATTAGGCAGGATACCCGAGTGTGTGTGATTTGATGGGGGCCAGCCCCTGGAGGGCCCATTACTGATCAAGTGTACAGTCATTTTCCCAGTTCCCTGGAGACCTCCTGAATTTGGTCCTGGGGTGAGCAAACCTTACAGGCACTGAATGCACCAGCAGGGTTGGACCCAGAGAATGGAGCTGGGAAATAAGAGAGGGGAATGCTGAAAGGGCAGAAGCACAAGAAGCAAAGAAAAGGTTTTTCAGGCTTCCATGTTGGTGTGACATTTAAACTCCACAGGAGCAGCAAATGTTTTTCATCTTATAAACCTCCTTTTTTTAACCCCTTGTGTCTCTTGATCCACTAATGCAAGAAGAGGAATAAAACAGGAAATAAGGGAAGATTTGGGGGTTTAAATCCTGCTATACATGGAGGCTGCATAATTCCAGTCGTTGTGCAGAGGGTTCAAAATTCTAATTGTAAAGAATGGTGCAATGTTCATAACTTTGCATTCAAGAAAGGGGAAAGAACATAGAAAATTCTATGAGGCTTTTATATTTATTATATATATTAAATTTATGAGTTTTTTATAGTTCTGTGAGTGGATCAAACTGGGATATGGTGTCAAACAGCTGCTCACTTAAGAGCAGCATAGCTGGTGTTGCTGGGTACTGTGATGAGGTTGGCTGTTTAAATCATATGCAAAGGCTTTAAACCCACATATTTCGTTCTGATCTCAGAGTCCCATCATTATTTCCACCTAAAAGTCTTACCAGCTTTAGCAATGCCACAAACTGGTTGTGTTTTTGCTTGATGTGCCTCTCCCCAAAGCACATTTTAACCAGGACATTGAGAAGCTGTTTGTGAGCCGTGCTGTCCCAAAGCGGTGGCATTTTCAGCACCACAAGGGCACATAAGTATTGTAATGTATGAAGATGTATTCTTGTCAATAATCTCAGAGTGAGATCACATGCAGGATGAATGCATGCATGAGACAAACCGTGGGCTCTGCTGCTGCTGCTGCTCAGGGAGAGGAGCTGGGCTGTTCCAGGGTCACTGCTCCTGCGCAGGATCAGTCCCTGCCTCTCCTCAGAGACCTCCTTGAGTGAAATAAAACCTCTGTGACCCAGCCCAAATAAGCAGAACAAGCAAAATAACAACTAAACACTTTGTGGGCTCTGAAAACAACTGACAAATCCTGTTTCAGAGAAGCGTGGTGGTGTTCTCCTGAGCTGGGAGTGGGGAAGGGTGTGTAAAGATCTGTGTGAGTTCATCAGTGCCTGTTCCATCCATCATCCTTCCTCAGGCACCACGTTCTGTGCTCCACATTCCCTCCAGAGAGACTCAGATGTGTTCTTGGAGAGAAGATTGAGTAATGGGAATCCTTGGAAATGAGCAAAGGCATTCGTGCAGTTTTCCACGCTATAAAAGATCTAAACACTAATAAAATAACTTCCTTTTTTTCCTTTCCCTTAGTGCTGTGATCAGCCTCCAGAGCTCATTGCTACAGGCTACTGTTAAGGCCATGAACTTACAAGGGTTGGGGAAAAAAAATGTTTTTAAAAACCTTTCAGGGGATTTAAAGAATCCCTTTATATTAGATGGGGTTGTCAATGCTGTGCTTGAGGGAATGAACCATTAAGTGGCAAGGAAAGTTGTGGCTCTTAAAGGAAGTTCTGCACCTACTTTGGAGAAGGATATTTCCTGGCAGTGAGATAAAACACATGGAGAGAGGGAGAGCTTTTATAATTCAGTCATGGGATGGTTTTTATTAGGCCAGGTGTAGCTTCATTCACCTGGTCTGTGGTGGAGCAAAGCTGTCCCTTGGGTCTTTGCTCTTGTGCTGCTTATCCCAGTTACAGGGAGCACTTGCTCAGCCTTCTCTCACCTGTAAATTGTATAATTTATATTTTTTTTAATGGATTTTCCAGCTTTGGGAATGCTGTATGACTAACCAATGTCATCAAAGCCCAATAAAGCCATTTTTGGATGTGTCACCTTTGGAAAACTCTGTACTGTTCCAATGCACTACAACTCTTCCTGTGAAAAATTGAGTCTCTTTGCCAAATTTGTTTTTTCCATGTCACTGAAGTTTCTTTTCCTCAGTCTCCAAGTGCTTAGTTAAACAATGGCTATTTTACTTAGCAGAATTTTGCTGCAGGAGATTGCCTTGTTTTTCCTTTTTTTTTTCCAGACAAGAAACACAAGAGCTTTTCAGTAGATGAATTGTGAAATATTGAGCTCTTCTGCAAGATCTCTTGAAAATCCATTTCAAGGTCCAGAGCAGAGCCATCCCAATCGATGTGTGCTCCCCTGAATGTTTCCCTGTAAAAAGAAGTAGAGAAATTAGAAAGTGACTGATAACTTAGATAGCAGTAGGTAAGGCACAGCGATGAAAGTGGAGTTAATAAAATAAAACCCTGAGATGTACAAAATATCATCCTACACCCAGAATAAATTAGTTTCTGATTCCAGCTTGGCTGAAAGAAAAACTGTGTCCCTGAAGTGAGCTGGCACATAGGCAGTTTGTTTTGCTTTGCTTTGGTGTGAAATTGTATTGCTATTAGGAAGGCTGGGTATTGATCTTTTGGGATTTGTTCTTTTCCCCCTCCTTTTTTTTTTTTTTTTTCTCCTTTTTCCTCTTCTTTTTTTAATCTTGGTCAGTCTGTGTTTTCTCTCATGTCCCTGTTATCTTGGGGGGTTAAATTTTCACTCACTCTCATGCCCTGGGCAGTTTATCCATGGCCCAGCTCTTTTCTGTTTGACTTCACTGTTCTTTGCTGGGTTGGGAAGGGGTGGGGGGTCATTCCTTTACTCTTCTTCCTCAGATTTGACACCCACTTTGATCTTTTTTAGCCATCAGCTCTTGCTTAGGGTAGAAATTGCCTTCTCTTCGTGCAGAAGGCATTATTAGTGTTCCAGCAATGCTGGGATGGCTTTTATCTCCCCCAGGAATCTCATTATCTTTACATTACAATAGCAGCAGCATATGGGCAACTTTGCCAAAGCGGCCAGTCATTTTAAATTTGTTAATAGCAGTATTTTTTAAGCAACTTTCCTTCGGTGCCAAGAGAAAACAACTTTGTTGTTCAGGAGGTAAAAAAAAAAAAACCAACCAGAAACAAACCACAGTTTGTTAGAAGTAGAAACACAGCAGAAGGAGAACGGCTGCTCATAAATATCTTCAGAACTTCCTATTCTTTGACATGTTTGCTACCGTCCTATAAAAGCACCATCTCAAAAAGAAATTCAGATATCTGGCTGGGGCTGGGCTTGCCTTCTGAGCACTACATGAGATGTGTTTAAAAGCAATGGCTGGTTTGAGTTACGCTGTGCTATTAATGCACAGTTCATCACATTATTTCTCGTATTTATTTTTACATGGTAACACAGGAATGGCTAAAACGGGCCAGGGTCCGTTTCGTGAATATTTTTGCAAACTCACCAGAATGTGCAAAGTCCTGAAAGTTTTCCCTTCCAAATGTCAGAGTCACATGTGAGTCCCTGCTCACGCTGACGGGAGCTGGAGCTGGCTGTGTGAGAATGGTGGGGAGCAGATCCTGTGTCTAAAATAGCAGGAAAACTCAGAGCTGGGTTCAGACAGACTGATGTGATGGAGTGCTCTGTGGAGGAAGTTTGTATGGTGTGAATGAGAGCCTGGCTATACATGGATTTATTCAGGAATATATCTTTGGCAAAACCACCTCCCTGAATAGCTGCAAGCACGAGCCTCTTCTCTCCAGTGAAACTTGGAGTGCTCCAACTCCCATTGCTGAATTGGACTTAACTGCAAATGGGGAACAACTGGAGTTAGCTGGGAATAGCAGTGGGAACTTCAGTTCTCACTTTCTCTTACTCAAAGTTTGCTGTAGTCTGCAGACTGGCCCTGAGAAGAGCTCCACTCCTCCATGTCAGAACTAGAAAATACAATTTAATCACTCTCTATAAAGTCACGTAGTTTGTTGGAAGCTTTGACATTACTGATGAGGGCCATTGAGATTCATGAGTTGAAATCTGTGGAAGAGCTCTTGTGGTTGTGTTGTTGTTTTGAGTTCTTTTTTGTCCAGCCTAAAGAGTTTTTCCAATAATTTCTTGCATTCAGCCTGGAATTTCTAAGAAGCAGTAAGCTGTGCTGATAACAGTTGACAGGCTGAATATTGCTAGAAAATTGTATCATAACAGTCAGAAACTGCCCCTTCCAGAATAATTTTAAAAATGGTAGTTATTTTTTTAAAAAATGTCAGCATTGGTTAGTTTTCCTGATTTTTCTTTAATTATTCTTGTTACTATAAATACACATTTTATGTGTATTGTGTCCATGTGCAATTCCCTGATGTATGAGCTTGTTACGGCTCTGTCTGGGAAATTAAAAAGCTTTTTATCAGAAATCTTTTAGTAAGGCAAGTATTTATAAACCATAATCGTATTAATTGATTCCTGATGTCAGAGGAAATGAAACTGAGTAATCCTTGTACTCCCTGGTTTGCTACCTCCCCATGGAATTCATAGTTTTCCTGCAGATTAACACTGCTCTGTCTGAAATGGGGAGTGATTAAAGGTATTTTCTTTATTTTCTTTCTGCAGGTGACAGATCATGCAACCACTGCCCTGCTGCACTACCAGCTGCCCCAGATGCCAGATGTGGTGGTCAGGTCTTTCATGGTAAGTGTGTTGGAAAACACATTTTTCCAGCCAGGTTTGAGTGTGTTTGCAGTGATTGACATCAGGCAGATCTGGTGCAGTTGTAATTTCCCCAGTTCAAACAAGCTGGAGACTGATTCTTTGTGTCTCCTCCCTGGACAGGGATGAAGAGCTCATTTCCATTCCCTGGGGTAATTGGTGTTGGAAAAGTGAGCTGGGAATGGCTCTTCTGGCCCAGGTGTCAGTATTGGCCTGATGATTCCTGCAAAGGTCTGGGTCATCTGTCACAACAGGAGGAAAAACTCCCTCAGCCAAACTCTGTCCTGTGGCTCAGCCCTTTGACTCTTCCTACTGTGCAAGTTCTGGATGTACAAAATCTGCTCCACTGGAAGTTCCCTGGGAAGAGGAAATTCAAGTTCCCAGTCTGTGTATTCCAGCTGAGGCAGCTTGCCCAGTATGGGAAGTGATGGGCATTATTTGCAGAAGATTCCATTTTGCTCTGTCCAAACTTTGTTCCTGTGGAATTGTTTGTCCCCACCCAGTTCAGCAGCAGGTGTTTGGAGAGGCAAGGAAATACTGGAGTATTCAGATCTTTCCTTACTGAATAAAATTAATCCAGTACTATTCTGCCTTGATATACAGATTTAGGTTTATCCTCTTTAATTCTGTTTGTACTTAGAATCATGTTTATGAAATAAACTTGCATAAGAAGCAGCCCTGTTAATCAGAGGGTGAGAACAAGGAATTAAGATTCAGAATTCCTTCTACCAAGATGAATTTTGGCAGTGGAGGCTCTTGCTGTTCTCTCTGCTACAGTCTCCCAATGGAGGATTTGGGGAGAGATTTTCCTTACAATTCAGGCTTTTTCCTCCATTTCCTTCCCTTCACCTGGAGCAAAGTAGCTGAGACTTTGGGAAACAAAATCTCATTTTGCCATTCACTATCTCTAGGAGTGTTTAGCAACAATTCTTTTACATCCTTAGTTTCCAGTGTGTGATTTCAGACCAGTCTAGGCTCTCCTCCCTGCTGTGCTGGATTGGCTATTTAATAAAAGGGCCACTAAGATGAGAGATTTGCAAAGTGCATCTTAAAATACTAGGTTTTGAAAGGAAAGCAACCACTACTGGTCAGATCTATGTTCAACACAGTCCTGAAAATGAATGTTTAATAAAACAAGTGGTTTGTGTGAACCAAGGCCCTGCTGCATTGATCAGTGAAAACACCAAAACTTCCAACAGAGCAAAACCAGCACAAGTGTCAATATGTTGGGCCTTTCACCTGTCACTTGTGCAATCCACATGACAGGATCTTCTGAAGCCCTAATTTTCTGATGGGGATGAAGAACCCATTCCTTTCTTTTCTGTCAACACACATCTCAAGTGCACAATTTAACTTCATTTACCTATTTTTGTATTACGGCTCAGAAAATTCGATTTCTCGATAATTCAAAGCCCATCCAAGCTGAAGTAAATAACAGCAATTTACTTGTGGAGTTGTGCTGCCCTTGTCCCCATATTTACTACTCAACCCAGACAAGATCTAGTTCTTCTGGAGGAGACTTATTGACGGCCCAAGGTTTGGTTGCTATAGAGAAGACTCTGATGAAGATGGAAGGATTTGTTTCAATAAACTCAGCTGACCTCTTCTTCTGAGAACAATTTTCTCTTATCGATGTAATTCAATAGGACTTTAAATGACAAGATTCATGTGCATCCTTCACAGTATAAATCTGCTGGTCTAGGGCTTTTTTAGCTGTGTATCTCCTTGAGTGGGGAATTGGGTTATGCAACGCTCATTGCTGCGTGTGACGATGGGAACAACCCATTTCAGAGGCAGGAACTTTGTGAAGGAACATTTGAACTAACCCTGCGTTGTTCAGCACTACTGGCCTTTTACTTATATATATATATGTGTGTAGTCATCAGTGTAATCAGGTTTAAAATGGCTCAGTATTTTTATGACCACTGAGTATTGATCCTAAAATCGCATTAGAGAGGAAGTTCATTAGCTGGATGTGAGAGTCCTTCTGTCTTCAGCTCTGGAGAGCCCAGCCTGCAGTGGGAGTGCAGCAGGGGGTGATAGATGGTCATGGCAAGAGACAAACCAACACTCAGCTGGAGAAGGCACCATGAGGAAAAATTATATCCCAGTAAAAATGCAAGGTGTTGCAGCACTTGCCTCCCCTCTCCACTCTGGAGCTGCAAATGCCTCCTGCTCACAGGGCAGGAATTTCTATTAACAAATTTGCTTAAGTGACTAAAAAAGCAAGAGATGATTAATAAAGTGGGAATTCAGCTCTACAGTGACCTTGTAATCTTCAGTGTGCTTGTGTTTGTAAGATCACCCTGCACCTCACTGGGGCCTGGCCAAAGCACCATCCTCTGTCCTTGCTGCTCCTGTTTGACAAGAATAATGACAAAGGGGAACATCTGTTGCTTTTTTACACCAAAATGACACAGACTGAGATTCAGAAGGCTCAAAAATGACTCTTTATTTAGGGATGTGTCTCCACACAGACAAATTTGATTGGTGAAACAAAGGCAAACCTCTTCAATCACATTGGTCAAACCAGAGGGACATCAAGAAGAAGTCCCTCCTGTCAGAAGGAATGAACAACATAAGTATTGTTACAAAAACATTCATCATGTTTACCAAGTTTTCCTGGGAAAAGAATTTCAGAAAAACCAAAATCCTCGGGCATGGAACCAGGGATACATACATCCATATCCAGTTTTCTTCAATTTCTCTCCCTTTTCCTTTTAGACCTGGTTGAGGAGTTACATAAAGCTGTTCCAGGCTCCGTGCCAGCGCTGCGGGAAGTTCCTGCAGGACGGCCTGCCACCCACCTGGAGGGACTTCCGAACGCTCGAGGCTTTCCACGACACCTGCAGGCAGTAGGAGCCCAGAGCTGCCACCACCAGGAGTCAGGGACAGCCCTCATGGCTCCACCTGAGCCTCCCTGTCCTAAGCAGTGAGGCTGCACTGAAACATTTGACTCTGGAGCATCCATCTGCCGGGCACGTGTGAGACTGATCCGTCTCGGTGTGTGATCTGAAATGATCTGCCAGGGGAGATCTGGCAGTAGTTATCATTACTCTAAACTTTAATGAAAATATCCACTGTACAGTTTGCGTTTTGTGACAGAATTTGCAATGCTGAGGACTTTTATAAGCGTGAAATAAATTTTGTATTCTCGAGATCTGTGCTGTTTGTTTCGTTACTTGGTCAGGAAAGCCTTTGGGTTTGGTGTGGATTTTGCAGTGCTGCCCTTTTCTTTAGGAAAACGGGAAACATTTAAACATGCTGAAATGTTGGGGAGGGGGAATTGTTGCAAGGCTGCTTATCTGAGTGCTGGGGATTTTTTGTGGAAGAGGAGATGATGGCATTGATTAAACAATGAATTGATTAAACACGGAATTTCAAAGGCATGTGGCAGCTTGGAAGATGCAGTGTAACTAAGGCGGGGGGGAAACAGATGTTTCCCTTTACTAAAGTTGTAATGAGAAATGTTAACAAAATCTGCATGTATTAAGTGGTTAGGAAATGTGTGATGAGCAGTGACAGTCATGTTCTACAACTGAAATAATTCAGCCCTAAAGCAGAGTTTCTGCAGTGCAGGTATCCAGCGTGTTTCCTAAATGATTTAAAATGTACATGGAACACACTCAAGAGCAGGATCCCTCCCAGCAATCCCTGAGCTTGGAAGGGATGGGAAAGTTCCATCCTATGAGCCTTGGCTGTTTGTCCTTCCCTCAGACACAGGGAAAGGTCCCTGGTCCTGTCCCAGCCCGGGGTGTAGTGAGTGAAGTGTCTCCTCTGGTATTTTCCTGACTCCACATCTCCTGTGTCACCCCCTGACAGCCAATTTGATTAATTCCATTCTCATTCCTACAAACCACTAAGGCTTCAGTAATCAGCTGATTTGGGAGCTGGGAAGGGGAGCTCTGAAGGACCCTTGTCACTCCATTAATTGACAAATAAATTAATGATGCTGTAGAGTTAATTTTGAGGTTCCCTCTGCCTTTGGACAAGCCTCTGTTGCAGGACTGGCTTGTGTGAAAGAGAGAAATTGAAAGAAAATGCATGTTTATGACTCTGGAGGCACAACATTGTGTGTGAAGGATGAGAGTGTATGTGTTTGAGGTTGTTAATAATGAGATCTAATTTTTTTTCCATATTATTATTTGTAATAATATTCCCAGTCACCAAACAGAATTACCATAGCAGTGGGATAATGGCCATTTCAAACCCAGCTGCAGTTGAATTACCTAATGAAAACTTTTTGTGCTGTTATTTGACCCAAGCAGCCTTCTCAGTCCAAAGATCAGCCAAGACAGAACAACGTTTGCATCTTGGATGAGCCTCAGCCTTGGAAATAATCGGCCCCACTCTCCATCCTGTTCCTGTGCTAATTAGAAGTCCTGGCTTTCTGATAGCATAAGCATTTTTTTTTTGTTACTATAAAGGTCATAATATGATATCCAACCTGCTTTAGGCATTGCTGGCTGCTCCCTTCTGTTTATGCTTAAATAATGGTGTAGAAAGCAAATCCTGAGGTTCACAAAAGTAGCGAGTGTGGAATCGTGTCTTGGCATTTGGAGATAATTAGTTGCAGAAGACAGCATTGTCCAAGTCTGTTAATTGAGCCTGAAATTTTAAACCTGCAACTGGGGAGTCTGATCTAGAGTCACACAATTCGCTGTAAGCACCTCAGCACAAAAATAATTTGTCTTACTGACGTGCAGCACAAACCCCTTTGTCACGTTCCTTCCCCCTGAACTGCAGCAGAGGGATCAGGAACTTCTCCCCTCGCCAGGCCCTGGGAGGAGCAGGGAGTTCTGTCCCTGCAGGCTTTGAAGGGCAACAGGTTGGAATATTTTCCTTAGGGGGAGTGAAACTCAGGAGTTCCAGCAGTTTGGATTCAGTCTGTGCCTGTCCCTGCTCGTTGTCCTGGCAGTCCACGTGCCTGGTTATCCCTGGGATGTGAATTTCCAAGGAAAGCAGAGGCTGCTCTGAGTGTGAGGGCTGGAAACTGGGAGGTCACTCCATTCTCACACTTCGAGAATTTCTGTGTTTTTTCTCAGCTTTGGATGCTGGGCATTATAATTATTTTTGTCACCCTTAGAAAGGATGGGTGACCAAAAGCAATCTAATTGAAGAAGGAGTGACTTTGCTCTTTACCACTGGAGTTTGTTGCAGTTATTAAAGCAGTCCCAGTCTCTAAGGCAAACACCAAGGACCATGATCCATAAGGAGTGGTTGGCTCTCACCTCTTCCAGAGCATCTTCCAGGCCTGCACTTCTCCTTACCCTCATTTCTGCAAGACCAGCACTGCTGCAGAATCAGGAGTGGCCAAATTGAGCAGAGAGAGAAAAGGAAAGTGATGCACATGCAGAAACAAGAGTGCTGTAGTGGCCCTGGCTGTGACAGAGCTGAATCATCCCAGTGTGGTTGTTTCCATGCAGGATCCATCCAGCTCCCCTCCTGCTGCAGGGCAGGTGCAGCCCCTCGCCCAGGGCACTGTCACTTGGTGTCACCCACCCTGAGCCCCAGGTGCTCCTCTGGGAAGAAATCCCCTTCTGTTTTCCCCTGTGCAAACCCCTCCCACTGTGCTCCTGGCGCTGCTGAGTGCTAAAGGTTACAAAATCCATCTTTTTGCTAAGAAAGCAACTTAATTAATGTCAAAGTTTCTCCGGTGAAGGGAACCCGCAGCAGATTCGCAGCCGCTCCCCTTTCCCTCCCCGCACCCCTCCCCAAACAGCTTTAATTTCTCTGCCAATATTGGACAAATGTAACAGGCTAACTTTTTAATTTTCTACTCCCAGGTCTCCCTTGTCCCCTCATGCATTTTTCATCACAGCTCATGGCTCCCTCTCTGCCTGCCCTGTGAACAATATTGATCGACTGATTAAGCCATCAAGCCATGGCAAACAACTTTAATTTTCTAACCAAAGCCTTTTAGTTCTCTTTCCTTTCTTGTACATTTGTTGCCTTTTCCCAAAGTTTTTAGTGTTGGCTCAGAAACAAATACATTTTTTGAATTAGGCCCTGGGTTAATTGGTGCTGTGCAGCAGCCAGAGGAATCCACAGGGAAGTATTTATGCATGAATTCAGTAAGAGAGTGAGTGCTGTTGGTGTGGTCACAATTCAAAGATAAACCTTTTGCAGAAGGGCTTGAAGAACACGTGGGAAAGGTTTTTCTCTTTGGCCTCTCCCAACGGCTTTAGATTTTACAGGGTGGAATCCCATCACAGCAGTGCAGCACCCCTGGCCACACCAACAGCTCTGGGTACCTGACAGGGCTCCTGCAGGTCCTTCAACCCCAAATTGGCATCCTTGGCTAAAGCCCCCTGAAGACTCAGAGGTTTCACCCACCCCACTGCTGCTGCACGCTCCAAAAGCTGCTGGAATTCTGCAGATGAGAGTTGGGTTGCCTTGTAAAGCACTTGTAAGCCCTGATGATGATGAGTCCCAGGGCTGGCAGGTGGGTAAAAACATCTTTCTTGCAAACTCGGAAGGTGGTTTCAGTGAGGCTTGTCAGAATTGCTCCGTGGGTTTGCAAATTGCTTTCCAAGGTAGAAATGCAGCTTAAATATGAGGATATTTGTCTCTCACTGGCAGCCTCTGAGCTCTGTGTTGTGCTGTGGTGCTGCAGTCCTGCCTTGGGTGAGCAGGATGGGGGTTCTGGTGCATGGCAAGATCCCCATCCCAAGCATTGTCTCCACAGCTTCTTTTGGTGTCTCCAGAGCTGCAAATTCCAAAGGCAAGACCTTCCCAAAGTCCCCTGTCCATGGAGGGTTTACAGGAGGGCAGTGCCAGCACTGGGCCCCTGCACACCTGGGCTCTCCGCCAGCTTTTACCTGGGGATCCAGCGCTCCTTGCTCTGTGCCAGGACATCCAGAGCTGAGCCCCTGGAGGTGGGAGATGCTGGCAGGGAGGGGGTGAGGCAGGAGGCTCAGGGTCCCATTCCAACTGTCACCCAGAATTGCAGGGAAACCTCAAACATTTCTCCTGCCACCCTCACCTCCGCTGGTGTGACCCTGGCACAGATCCGTGCATGGACTTAGTTCACATCCGTGCCAGAGAGGGGCAGGTCAGCCTCAAGCTGACTCCTAACACAGGTTCCATCAGTGAGTTTGGCCCTTCAGGCCATGTCCTGGTCTTCCTCCCCCAGCACTGAGCAGGGACTGTCTCATGGGGGCTGAATCCCACGGCTGAGCCAAGGTCTCCGTTCACCACGAACGCTCCGCTGCGAGTCAGAGCTTCTGTTCTAAACTCACCTGGTGTCCTTCAGAGGAGGAGATTTGCTGCAGGTAAACTGGGGTTCTTCACATCAGACATCAGCTGGTTTTTCCCATGGTTATTCCCTGGTTGGAAGCAGCAGGGTGAGGAGGGAATTGGTTGTTCTGTGAGCAGCAGCCCCAAAACAAAGCTGGCTCCGAGTTGCTGAGGTTTGTGTCTCCTCTCTTGCTTTGAGGGACAGTGATTGCAGTATTGGATAATTAGTTCCTATAAAGACATGTGTGTGTCGTGAACTTGTTAGAATTTGTGAGGTTGTCTTTTTTCTTCTCTTTTAAAAGCAAATGATCAAAACAAGACATCTCCAGACTTGCTCCTTCACAACACAAGGAGAGCAGCGACCCTCTGGAAGGGCAGAGGGGTGTCCCTGCAGCAACCAGGATTTTTTATCAGCTGGCATTTTGTCCTCTGTAAAGTTCAACAGCAGCACTAATACCTGATTACTGGGTTTGTGTCATAAAAATGAAACGGAATTTAAAAAAGTGAAGTATGGCACAGGAATGTAAATGGGCTTTTATTGTCCTTTGAGTTGGGAGAACCCAGGGACAGCTGAGCATTTCTCATTTTATTTACTTTTTATGTTAATAAGGAAGCTAATTTAAAATGGGAGTCCTTGTAGTTGGTAATAGACAGGGTTGTGCTGATTAAAAAGTTGCTCTGAAAACCAGAGGGCCGGGATCAAGGACAGAGAAGTTTTGTTATTCAGGAGCTGAGACTGAGCATTTTGGGTTTAAAGGTGCCCCATGCTCTGGTCTTCAGCATCTCCAACAGCTCCTGCAAATCAGCTCAGGAGTATTGCCAGAAAACAACAAATATGTGAAAAGTATTAATGGTGAGATCATTTGGAATTCATGAGAACAAATATTTGCGTCGAGAACGTGATTCTAAGGGTGGCGCTCGGGACGGTAACGCAGGCTGGGCTGGATGTTCCCAATTACAATTAACCCGTGCTGCCAACATCTCAGCTACTGAGTTTCACAACAAGCTGCTCATTCGGCACCTGCAGGTGAAGAATTTTGAGTAGGAAATTTCGGAGTAGCCTTGGTGTAAAAATAAAACTGCTGGAGGGGAGCAGCAGCCTGTGCCTGTGCAGCGCTGCCGTGCCCTTGTCTCTCACCGTCTGCACTTCCTCCCTGCGTTTTGGGTTTATTAAGGTATTTTTAGCCCTTTTTTCTTTCCTTACAGCCTCGCTGCTGTTGACAACCCCTCTTTAAAATGCTGAAAAGAAAGCGGGAGCGCTTTTTTAAAGTGTCACCAGCCGGGGCTCGGGCGCGACAATGGGCTGCGGGTTCGGAACAATCCGGAGAGCAGCCACAGGGAGAAGTGACCTGTGGCCACCGCTCGTTTTCTGCTGGATGAAAAACTCCGCCAGCCGTCGGTTCCTGGAGCTGGCGGGGCTGGAACCTGCGGGGGGACCCGAGGGGAAGGGAAATGTCAGATGAGAGTGGGAGCTCGGGAGAGGCGCCGGCTGGGAGGGAATAAAGGCGGTGCCGGAGGGGGACAGAGCATCCCGCCCCAGGGCAGGGCGAGCCGAAGCCAGGTGATGCCCCGAGATGCTGAACTGGAGCAAAAACTGCTAAAACACGACCTTAACAGGAGGCTTAATTAGATTTTGTTTTCTTTCTCTGAGGTTTTACCCAGCTCTCCGATAAATCCTGCTCTGATGATGAATTCCTCCTGAGCCAGGAGGTGACTCTGATGAAATGCTCGCGTGCGCTTCCAAATCCTTTCTTCCCGAGCTTCCCAAACCTCAGTTTTCTGACAGAAATCTGCTCCCAGCTAAGGGGAGGGAGAGAAACCGTGCTGGTCCTTCACATCAAGGTCTGCTCTGCTCAGGGCCCGTGTGGTTCCCTGAGCTTTGGGGTGTTTTTTCTCCCCTGGATCTGCGGATGAAGCAACTGATGCTGCTGCAGGATGTGCTCCTGGCCTCAGCTCAGGTTCCGCCTGGGTCTGACGCTGTGGAAGGTTATAGTCAAATTAAATTCGTTGTATTAAGTACTTTTCTCCTACAGAAAAAAAAAACCATGAGGAAATTAATCCCAGAGTATTCAACAAAACACGCCAAGAAGCGAAGCTGCCAAGCTCTCCGGGCTTGCTTTTTGTTTTCTCTGAGCCCCTCGCTGTAATTACAAACATCCGTGAAATTAAAACTGCAAATTGCTGAGGTAGGAGAGTGGAGAGGCCGGGCTGGAAAAATTTAAATTGCTGTGACAGGACATTCTTCCTTCCTTAAAGCAGCAGTGGGGGAGCAGGAAGGAAGTCCTGCCTAACTCACCTGACAACCGTGTTAATTGTGCTGGGAAGATACAGGTGAGCTCTCCTGTATCATCACAGCTGGTCCCTGGAGAGTTTGCAGGTGTGCAGGGGCTGCTGCAAGGCAGAAATTCCCAAACTTGCTCAAGAAGCTTTAAAGCCCTGCGTTTTCCTCACAAATTTAGCTCTAATCTTCATGTATAGTCCCACATTTAACACCTCAGTTTCCTGTTAAATCAGTTAAACCGGTTTATTTGTTCTGTTAAAAATCCTTTCAGTTGTTTTGCTGCTAATGGACTGTTACAAAATTCAGCAGAAAGGTTGGTATTTAATTTTCATCCATGAATATTATTAAGGATTTTCTTGGGGGAGAAAGGGTGGTTCACCACTGCTTAAAAAACACTCAAACATGGGCAGGCTCTGAACTAGAAAAAAGCTGAGTTATCTCTTTTTTAATATAAGCCACCTTATAGCACGAGGTGGAGAAATCGATACACCCTCACCCTGGTTATCAGAAGTGCTGAAAATATTCAACATTAAATAGTGGTGTTATAAACAAAACCTAACACCTTCAGCCCTTGAGATTAAACGTGGATTTACTTTATTTTTCCCAAGCCTGGTGCCACCAGGGCTCTGCACAAGCACGGTGTGAGAATTGCTGGATAGAGAATGCAAAGCTTTTGAAGGGCACTCAGAAGGCAAAGTAATTAAATTTTTAAAATATGAAACAAAACAGAAACAAAAAAAACCCACCTTGAAGTCCCTGGTTTTTAAGCTGCACTTTAAATTGGTGCTGCCAACCAGAACTTTTCTCCTGCAAGGCTCCTAGCACGGAGTAATGTGCTTTTGGTCTCTTTGGATGCCATTTGAGTTCTGTTGTTTTATCACCTGTAGATAAAACTGGTCCTTTTAAGGCTCCTATTTCAAAGAAATAACTTTGGGATACCTGGCATTTTGTCCTCTTCCCCTGTTATTTCAAGGAAGCTGCAAAAATGAGAGTGTCTTGGCTTTTCTTTATTGCACTCAAAGGCCACTGGGGCTGAAGGGTCTTGTGGCTTGGAGCATCCTTCAGCCTGAGGTGCCTTTGGCACACGTGCTCCTCTCTGTCCTCCAGGACTGTACTCAGATTTCAGCAGCTTTCCCCTGTGCTCAGTGTCTCCTGAAATGAGGAGAGCAATCTCCCGAGTTTCACCACAACGAGCAATGCTGGGTTTTTACTGATCATGGAAAACTGCGTTCCTTTAAAATGTAAATTTTGGAGAAGAGTTATATTTACATCTTTCATCCCTCAGGTATCACAGGCTTTACAGCCTCTGTTTAATCATGGATTGATGGATGCCAATGGGAGTTTTCCACTGGCTTCCACAGATCTTGGACAGGTCCCAGGGTGCAGCAATGCAACGGGGGATGCAGCAGCTGTTAAACCTCACGGGGTGATGCTGTAGAACAAGTGGAGATGCTTTGTCAGCCTGAATAAAACACAGGAAGCTCCTGGGCTGGATCTGACCCCTGGAGCAGCCAGGGGTTGGAGATGGGTCTGGGCAAAGAGCCTGGACTGCAATGGTGATTTAATGTCCCCTCCAAGGCTGTCCCTGCAGCTTCTGACCGAGCTTGGGACGTTCTGAAGACAGAGGGGAGCTGGGGGTGGCACAGGGACAGGGGGGCTCCAGGGGTGTCCATGGGGCCTGGGATTGGGGTGCTGGGTGAGAAGGGAGGTGCTGTTTGATGCTCATCTCAGTCGTTGTGTGGGAAGGGGAAAAGAAGCCTGATGATTCTGAGGGAGGGAGCGAAGGGATCCAGACTGATGCCTCAAATTTTATATTTTCCTGATCAGTGCTGTTTAGTGTGTAACTCCAGAAGTCCACAGCCTGTCAGCTGCTGTTCTCCTGTTTCGTTCAGACAAAACAATTTCTCTCTAAGCCTGAAACCCAAGGACACCTCACTTTCTCAGGCCCTGAAAAATGTAAATAACAGAGAACTAGGGGAGGCAAACTGGGGGAATGGGGCTCCATTACCTGAAGCTGTAACTGAACAATTAACATCTGATATGCAAATAGACCAAACTTAGATCTGTCAAAAAAACCCATGATGGTCATCCTTCTTGGGAGGTGAGACTCCTGCACTGCCCAAGGTGTCCCCTTTGAAGGCTTTTCAGTAAATAAATACCTACCTTTATCTCTGGCTAGCCTCTGCTCTAGGCAGCCTCTCCAGGCATCAAGACCTCAAGGAGAGGGATAGGGGGTGGGACACCCACCAGTCTTTGCCCCATCCCGTGGACAAGGAGGTGCCAGCCCCCAGTGCAGGCTGGAGGAGCACAGGCCTGTCCTCTTCTCCAGCTGCTCTTTG
The DNA here is from genome assembly GCA_013397195.1 of Hylia prasina. NCBI lineage: Eukaryota > Metazoa > Chordata > Aves > Passeriformes > Sylviidae > Hylia > Hylia prasina. Next base: position 773,810 of record VYXD01003617.1, on the reverse strand, counting down.
TAGGAAGCTGTTTCTCCCACCGGGATCGGGTTGCAGCCCCTGAAAATCCTCCCCACTGTGTCACACACGGCTCGTTGTGCGGGGGGCACGTGCTTGGGTTTGCCTATAGAAACATCCATAGGCGTGGTGTAATATGGACATAAATCACATCACTTTTTCTTGTAATGGGCTTGATCAATCTGTGCTGCAGATCCCCCACTCCCCCCATCCATAATGATCCATCTGTCTGCAGCACAAGATTAATAGCAGCCCGATGGAGAACATTAAGATGACATTATCTGGAAAGAGAGCAAACACCATCTGAAATTAGGATTGGAGTGGGATTGACAGTCCCAGTTGCTGTGGGAAAAGGTGAGTGGTTGTCTGTTCCCATCAAAAAGCCCCCAGTGCACAAGTTGGCAGCAAAGTGTGGGTAAAGCTTTGCTCGGGGTGGCTCAGCCTCAGGGCCAGGATGGGGTTGAAGGAGCCAAACAGAGACACAGCTCCATGAAATGCTGGAGATTACCCAGAGCATCACCCAAGGGTTACTGAACACCAGGATTTCACACACATGGGACTAGCAGGTACTTCTCCCACACAGCCCTGCATGAAGAACTGACAGGTTTTCTTTCAAAGATCCAAAATCCAAGGGGTGAGGCCCCAAGAGAGGCTCCAAAGCCACCACCCTCCTATCACACATGTTCCAGAAGCTCAGTGCAAGGAGCTGATGGAATTGTCACAGCTTTCCCCCCTCTCCTCTGCTCCCTCTCCATCCCCAGCTCTGCTCCACGACCTGTGCACAAAGGTAACTCCCCCACGTCCTCTACTCGTCCTGCTCTGAACTATTCAGCTGCAGCTTTTTCTTCTGAGCTCGGTGCTAAAAATACTTTAAAGGTAAACCCTGGGGTGGCTCCTTCCACCGATTCATCCTGCTCCTGCCTCCTCCTTCCCCACTAATTTCCCCACAGCTGAGCTGACCCTTTTGTCCCAGTGGAAACGTGCTATTGATCTCACCACTTTACAAAGGGAGGGGAAACACGACCCCTTTCATCCTCTCCTTGCACAGCCTGATCTCCGTGCCCGATGACGGGAGGGTTTTAATCCGAAAGGATTGGAAATCTTTGCCTTATCAAAGGGCCTCAGATGGGGGCTGCAGCTGCAGAGGGCAGGTGGAGAAATAGGGAAGCAAAAGGGATGCCCGGCTCAGGAACCAGCCCCGGGTGTTTGTGGGGATGGGGCTGCAAAGCCAGCCCGGCCGAGCATCCCGTGGCAGAAACCCTCGTGCAGGATGGCACCAGGTGAAACTCGAACTTTGTCTTTGTGTAATTCCCCCCCCTCCCTCCCGATTCTTCATTAACTCAGTTGTTTTTAAGCGTGAACACCGGGGCTGTAAATCTGAGGCCATTTCTCGGGTTAGGTGAACTGTGAAAAGCAGATTTGCACAATTTGCAGATTGCTTGTTGAGGTGAGAGCTAATGCTGCTGACTCACGAGCTGAGCTGATGCTCTTGGCAATCCTTCCCCGCTCTCCAGTTATTTCTATGCAGCCCTTCACCCCTCTCGGGTTTTGGCAGCATCCAAAGTTTACTCCAAGAGCAGAAGTTTTCTGAATCCAGCAAAACCACCTGTTTTCCTCCCAAATGATGCAAACGCACCGCCGTCTCTTCCAGACCCTGGCCCCAAACCTGCTCTTAAGCAGTCTCAGCTCAGACCAGCAATTAGTATTCAGGCAGGGGAGCCTTGGGAGCGGCAGGAATGCCTCGCCTGCATCTTTATTCATAATCCAAAGGCGTGTTTGCTCTCCGGGCCGGGGTTGCTGCAGTGCTGGAGCAGCCGGCTCTGCCTGAAGCCCACAGGACCTCTCAGGTGCTCCAAGGCTCTGTTGGTTTTTAGCATTTCTGGATCATTTCTGAGCTCAGGCTCTCACCCAATTCTGGGGAGCAGAAACCCCTCCAGGCTCAGGGCTGGGGGAGCTCACAGGGGGAAGTGCTGGGGCTGAGGGGCAGCAGCCTCTCCTGCAGTGTCTGCTTGGTTTTCTCAGCCCATCACACCCACCTCCTGTTGCTGCTCCTCTCCTCTGCACGCTGACATAAAGCTGCCTCCAGGTACGAGCTGTGTTCCATTGATCACTTGGAATTCTGCAGCAGGGCAGGGGAGAAAGGTTTTCCTGCCCTGGGCATCGCTCCCACCGACCCTGCAGCTCCAGGGCCTCCAAGACTGAGGAAAAACACTTGTTCTTCCAGGGCTTTTAGACTGGCATTTGTGCAGAAACGGGGATTTCTTTAATCTTGGCTTCTCGCTGTGGTTTGCATCCTTCTCCCAGTGGATAACGAGCTCTGGAAGTTTAGCAGCATCTCCCAGCACCTGCTGTGTCCCTGGGCTGGGATTTTGTGGGAGGAAAGGGTGAGGAGATGTTGATGCTTTTGAGGAGCAAGTTTTGATCTCCCTGGCTGGGCCAAGGCAGTGTCCTGAGCTGCCACAGAGCAGCTGCCACGAGACAAACCCCTCACCAGCTCCGTGCTCACCGCCCGGGGAGAGGCAGTGATAGATTAATCTGAACAAAGACTGATCAATAATTTATGCCGGTGTTTTCACTCACCTGGGGCTTAGACAGGCTTTGATATGATTTGATGGGGTCGGACCCACCCCGCTTTAATTAAACATGATGCTGAAAATTAAAAGGAAAACCTATTGGCTACTGGAACCGAAATCAATCTGTGATCAGTAACAAGAGACTGATTAAAGAGGTGATGCCCGGGAAGGAACGGGCAGGCTCAGCAGACGCTTCCTGAAGGCGAGATTAGCGGGACATATTGAATGTAAATACAGCTATTGGCATTTTGTCACGGCGTGGCCTTTAGCAGCCGAGCTGTTTGTGTGCCTTGATGAATGGCTTTGCACCAGGGAAGGTGCCGCGGGAATTGAGGGCTGCGCTGGAGGCTCTCCCGGAGCATCACGGGGGGGTTGGATGGGGACAGAGGAGTGCGGGGAGCAGCCGAGCCCCCCGTGCCCACCGCCCCTGCCCGGGGGGCACAGGCAGCGAGGAACGCGGCTTGGCTTTTGGGCAGGGAATTGCCCACCTTGGCCCGGCAGGGATTGGGATCTGGGTGTCCCGGGGATGCTCCTGCCTTTCCCCGTGCCCTGGGCCGGGCTGGGCTGTGCAGGAGCTGCAGCAGGACCCGCTCCGCACTGCGGAGCAGCCCGAGGGTTAATTGCGGAGCCAACCTGCTCAGGCAGTAATTAAGCAGCGCTTAATTCCCGCCCAGGGAAGCGGAGATGCTCCGGGAGGAGCGGTGATGCAGGAACGAGGTTGAAGCCAGAGCTGACAGCACAAGACCGGGGGTGTGGAAAACAGACCGAAGCCAGTGCTTTCACCGAGAGATCCTCACCCTGGAACGGGGCCCTGGGCCACCCCTCCTGCGGGAGCTGCTCCCAGGGTGTGACAGGGAAGAGCCTGGGAGCACTCCTGGTCACACCTCAAAGCCCGGAGCACCCCTGGGTGCGGGGACATCGGCCACCTCCCTTTGCAGGGCTGCATTTTCCACTGGAAAACAAAGAGGAAAAGAAGCTGAAAGGTTTCCTCTGTTTCCAGCCCACCCTCTCTGCAGTTCCATGCCAGACAGGGTGGACAAACAAGAATTTTCCAGCCCCGTGTGTCCCTATCTTTTGCTCTCCTCTCCATGACAAAGCCTGGAGAGACGAGACAGGGATGGGGACAGGGACAGGGATGGTTCCTTCCCTCAGCTGCTGCAATTGCTCTTTTTTCAACTTCCCTGCCAGTTTACAGGAGGAAAGAGACTCTGGGTGGAGAGGTCCAGGATTTTAAGAGGTTTCAGAGGGTGTGGGCAGCACATGGAGTCCCCTGGGGAAGGCAGAGCTGGGGATAAAGCACCCTTGAGTTGTGCTGTGAGAAATGGCTGGAAACGGGACGAGGGGGAGAAACCTCCCTAAGAACAGGGTGACTTGTGTGCCTTGGAATGAGCCTTTGCCATCAGTTCCTGCAGGATCGTGGAAGGAGCTCAGGAATGGGGGTTTGTGTGTGGTGGGCACCAGGGCCACAGGGGGACAGGGATGGGGTGGGAGATAGGGACAGCTCACCAGCTGAGGGACCTGCTGGTCACTCGGGGGGGTTGGAAGCTGCTTCCTCACCTGCCTGCCTTGTTGGGGCTTTGATTCCTCACTGACAGCCCGCTGAAGGATTGATCTGAGCTGGGATAAATAATTCATGCGCTTTTTTTGGGTTTTTTGAGCAGCTGTGAATTCTGAGACGTGAGCTGTGCACAGCAGACGCTGTTGGGACTAAAAGAACAGTTTGAGGAGAAAGCTGTATATTTTTGTTGTTGTTGTTGTCTGTTGCCGTTTATAATTTTTAATCTCCTTTCTCTTTTCCTCCTTTATTTTGTTCTCTTTATCTTGTTTGCTGTTTTCTTCCCACACACAAGGCTGGTTTGTTCCTGAGGCTCTCAGCAGGCGGCTGTGGCAGTGTCCCAGCGTGAGGGGATGGTTCCACCAGCCGAAGGCACTGGGTGGATCTGTAACCTCTGCCTGCAGGGAGATGCTGCCCGAGGGTGTTCCCTGCTCACAGCTGCCCCTCAGATCCACCTCTGGAGTCTGTGCTGCTCCCAGCCCTGAAAGTTCAGGGGGTGCTGGATAATGCCTTGGTTCCTGTCTCACCATCAGGGATCCCCTGGGAAAATGAGAGTGGGAGCAGAGCGTGGAGGGGAGAGGGGCTGAGGAACTTTCTCTGGGGGTGTTTGGGCACAGGGCTGGAAAAGCTGCTTGACAAAACAACATCTGCCCAGCCTGGGCTGCCCAAACTGCCTCCAGCCCTGGGTGAAACCCCTGTGACAATAGACAGGTGATTAAATGGTATTTAATGTTTCCCAGGTTATCTGGTAGCATTTGTTAGCTGAGCACCCTCCTAAATCTTTACCATCAGTTTAAAATCAACTGTGCAAAGATGTGAATGTTGGAAGGAGAATTTCCAGCTTAACCCCCTGATTTCACTGAACACCCACAGGCTGACTCCCAGAGATCCCAGGAAGGGAAAAAGGGGTTCAGAAGATTTCATAAGGCAAAATTAATGATAAAAATATTCCCTTACAAGTCAGCCAGAAGTTTTATAGCTGGGTTCCCAGCAGAGGCAGACAGTGCAGGGAGGCAGCTGCAGCCACATCTGGGGGGGGTCTGCTAATGCCAGTACAAGTCCATGAGGAAAAATCTTTGCTGTAGAGAAGTTTATTTTGGAAGACAAGAACCAGAGGCAGCCCCTGCAGTGCTGAGAGGTCTGTGAAGCTGCCTGGGAGCCCCTGAGAGCAGCAGGCACTGCCACAGAGGGGAGAAGGGAGGTGAAGAGGGAGCTCTTTGCCTTCCTGCCCCCCAAAACCACCCCAAGTGCTGCTGTCTGAGCCCAGAAAGCCCTTCCTGGGCTGCAGGGTTTGCAGCTGAGCTGCTGGGGGGCTTCTGCAGCCCTTGGAGGGAGAAGAGCTGAGTCTGGACACGTGTCCCTCATGCTCTGCATGGCCGAGATCTCCTCCAGGGGTGCAGGGACAGACCCTCACCCTGCCCTGGGAAAGGGCTGGGCCCTTGGTGGCTCCACAGACCCAGTTTTGTGGCTTCCACTCCAGCACGGGCTTTTCTTTTTCCCTCCAAACAGCTCTTGTTGGCCAGAGCAGCAAAAGTGTGCAAGATGTTTGCGGGGATGTGGCCATGTCCCAGGGAGGGGAGGAAGGTGTGTTGGAGGGTTCTCACCACATCACCCGACTCTTCCAGGGTTTCGTTTGTTTGCTGTAGCAAACATTGGACCTGGGAGGAAATCTCCAGGGACGTTGGGGTCACCATTCCCAGCAGGTCCTGGGCTCCCAGAAGCTGATGGACATTTTCCTGCTGCAGCTCCTGGGAGGGGAGAGGATGCCACCCTGATGGGCACTTGGGGCTGAGCCCAACAGCCACGAGCAGTTTCAGGCTGATGAAAATTATTCATGAACTTGTGCTGAATTAGATGAGGACTTGATGAATGGGGGGGCTGGGTTTCGTGTCAAAATGTTTCTTCATAATCCTTAAAAGATGGAGTATCCTGACTCTTTGTTTTGAAATGATGTGAAAATAACTAAATTTGGCCAACACTAATTTCATAAAGAAGGAGAACACCTACACAGCGTGAAGCATTAGGTTTGGTGGCAAAACATTCCCCATATTTTTTTTTCATTTGCTTATATTGACAAAGGAAGGAAAGAGGAAGCCTGGGGGGATTTGGTTTGAGTTTCTTTTTTCCTGAAGGCCACAGCAGTTTGTATATCCCTGCCTTTTGCCTTTGGGTGGGTGGAGGTGCTCGGGAACAATAAAGCAATATTTGTTATTTGATTCTTGGCCTGTTAGAGAGAGGAGGAGGAAAATACTTCACCAACAGTTATCTCCAACATGCCAGGCACACAGGGGCTCTTCTCCTTGCTCCCTGCACCTCAGTGAGCACATCTGCCACCCCAGCACCTTCCTGCACACCCAGGTTCCCTTCACTGGTGAGAAAAGCGACAGAGGAGCCCCTTGGGCTGGACACAGAGATGGTTAATCAGCCAATTAATTAATCAGTCTCTGGGATCCAGCTGCCAACGCTGTTCTGTTTCTCTTTGGTGGCTTAATGATGCTCACAACACCTTTTCCTTTGCACCAGGCAATGGACCCACAGCAGTGAAACCTTGACATCAAGAGCTTGATCTGCCCATTCCCACCCGGCTGCCACGGAGGAGGCACAGCTGTGCCCAGCAGAGGAGATAAACACTTGAAACGTGGCATGAAGGAGGCTTCAAACACCTCTGCTGCCTGCAAAAGAGGTTTCTGTTTCCAGCTCCCTTCCTGAAAGCCACAGAGATCACAGGGAGATGCTCAGAACAGGTGGAAATCTGCAGTGAGACATTATTTATTCATGCCATAATGTGTAATCATCCTGCAAAGAGCTGGGGTGGGGAGGGTCGCTGTAACTCAGGTGGATCCTGCTCACACTTTTCCATGTCGGGGTGGTGGAACCCGGCACTGAGTGGGACACTCACATTTCTTGCAGTTGGAAAAACGCAGGGAAAGCTCAGGAGGGGTTTTTCTTGGAAAACACTTCTTGGGACGTGGTGCCTGTTGAAGAGCAGAGCAGCTGCCTGCTCTGTCCCAGTGCAGAGGGGTGAAGTGAGCACCTTCTCTTGGAGCTGCGTCCTTGAGGGAGCTGCAGCATCACCAGAGAATTCCATGCTGGCTGTGACCAGGATGCCTCAGAGATGCTCAACAGCCAAAAAAGCAGGAGGGAGCAGGCTCTGCCCCACATTTCCAGGGTTCCTGAAGGAGCTGAGGGATGCTGCAGAGGCGCAGGGTCCCTGGATGTTCTCCTCTCCCCCACTACTGCTCCGGCTGCTGCCTCCATCCCGCTGCGATTGCGGCTCCTCCTCGGAGAAGTTGCTCCCTTTCGGAAACGGTGGCACAAAAGCCGACGGGAAAGGAGGTGTGGGAGGGGGAAGCCAGCTCAGTTCCATCAGTAGGAGATGAAATGCTGCCGGCCGGGGCGCGCGGTGCAATTACGGTGATGAGATTCGCGGGTAGTTAGCACATCGCCGCTAATTAATTCGCTGTGTTACAGGATCTGGCAAAGGGCTGCCGGCGCCGAGTCTCCCGCAATAATTCACCCAGCAGAGAAAATGAACCATAATGAGAGCTGATGGACGGCTTCAACAGGCAGCATTTCATCCCATGTGGGAATAACACTGCGCTCCTGAGGCTTTCCACTGTCCCAGACACCAGTGTGGAAGGGAGGAAGGAAATCCCTTTTTCTTTTAGCCAAATCCGTGCTGGTAATTTGGGAAACCAGAACTGATTTGCTGTTAGCACCTTTTAGTTTAAAAATGCCTCATAAACCTGCACAACACCCACAGCACAGCTGTCAGTCAGACACGGACACCTCCACCCTGCAGGTGGGCAGGAATGGTGGTGGAGGTGGGATCCCCACGTCCCACCACACAGGCTTTGGGGGACCCTGTGTCCTCCTGATGTTGTCCAGGCCGTGCTGGTTTCTGATGTGGTCAGCAGAGATGGCCACGGGGTGTCCATGCCTGACCTGTGCAAGGTCACCTGTGCTGCACCCGTGCTCCTTGAGCTCCTCGCAGCTGTCACTTCAGATATTTAAAACAAATGAAAAAAACCAGGAGAGAAGTGATCCTGGATGCTCAGAGGATGTCTGGGAGCAGACAAACTGCACTTGCATGCCTGGCCATGACCTCTCTGGGGCTCCTGTCCTGGCTGGGACCCGGGGCTGGCTCTGACTCCTGGTGAATGGCTCGGGGCCTTGGACAAGTGCCCAGTGTGCTCCTGCCTGGAGCCAGGATCTCATCAGCTCACAGTCCAAGGATGGGCTGGTGCTGCATGTCTGATTGCATTTCTAGTGCTCCTGCCCTCCCTGGGCCTGGGAATTGCTTCTCCACCCAAAAGCAGAGGATGTTCAGGGGCTCCTGTGTGAATCAGTCCAGAGAAAGGGACCTGGGTGCTTCCAGGGATGGGGCTGGAGCTTGGTGTGGGGTGAATGTCACCTTGGGGCATTGGGCAGCAGCTATCCCAGTTCTCTGGGAGAAGCTGCTCCTTCCACCCACTCCCAGAGGCTCATCCTTGCTCCTTTGATCAGTCTGATCAAGCACTGAAAAACTGTGTCCCCACACAGAGCTGTGACGTGCCACAGCCCAGGTGTTCAGGACAAACCCAGGTCACTGCAAAGGTGGGTGCTGGGGCTCTCCATATGGGATTCCAGCTTGGGCCAGGCTCCCTGCTGCAGGCTGTCCCCTGACCCCAGCTAAAGTCACTCACAAGGGGAGTCCTGGGGAAGTTCAGGCTGGACAGGACCTCTGGAACAGCCTGAGCTCCTCTCCCCTTCTTTTGTGTGCAAAACTGATAAAGAAAAAAAGAAACAAACCCCAACCATAAAACCAAATCAAACCAAACCAGTTCTTCAGCTTTATTTGGATGGAGGCCCAAAGCACAGTCTGGCGAGGCCCCGCACAGCACAGATGGAAATCCTATCTGGGGCTACTGACTCACGGCACTAAAAAAAACCTGTTAGTCAACGTTCAAAAGGGCTGGAGCTCCTGAAGAAACCCTCCATGGTCCCCGGGGGGATGCTCCACTGGGACTGCCACGGGCAGGGCACAGTTCCCTGGAGCTGCGTCCCCCTGGGATGCCCCGGGGGCGGTGGGTGCTGAGCGCTCGAGGCCTCAGCAGGGCAATGATGTGGATGTTATCGACCAGGATCTTCGCCTCCCCCTCCCCCGTTTACTGATTTCCCATCCCTCCTCAGTGCACTGCGTTTTTTAATCCATCCAGGTCATGGCTTCCTTGAGTGGGGCCAGCCACGGGGTCAGTACTAAGGATATGCTAATGAGGCTGGGGCAATCAATTCCCCCTAATCAGGCAATCGATCCTCACTGCAGGTACGTCTGATCTTGGGCTGTGTGAGAGCAGCATCTGATTTTATTATTGAGGGGTCCTTTCAAGCCGTTTGTCACAGCAGAAACAGACTTGGAGGACACTTACAAGGCTTATAAAAAAAAAATTCAAAAAAATTAAGAAAGATTGGGAATTGGAGAATCCTTTTGAATCCAAGAGCTATTTTGCTGGAGATGTCTCATAGAAAATAGTGGGGGTTTAGTGGGGTTTTGGTCTCCTTCTGCTGTAGTAGCCACAAACATGCAGAGAAGTGAGCAGGAACAGGACTTTTGATCCCCTGTATTATGATTGAGCCCTCTAATAGACTTTAGTGTCAGCTATTTTTAGCTCAGGGAATTTCCTGAGCCTGGTGTTGTTTGCCCCATCCCACTGAGCTCCTCACTCACTCTCCCCTTCAGGCTTTTTGCACCCTTGGATAAGAATTTCAGCAGCTCACATGATATGGGGAAACCCATTAATCACCTCTAGTCCTTGCACTAGGAAAGGGGAATTAAAATCCCCCAGTGTCACCTGAGTGGTCCCCTGTGCAGCTGGAAAAGGAGGAGGTGTTGGGAAGGCTCTGCAAAGCCTGCACAGGCTTTCCATTCCTTGGGTTTCAGTATCTCATTGCAACTGGGAACGGTTGGAATTAAAGTTGCATGTGCATAATGTCACACAGTCCCAGCGTGGGAGGAGGGATGATCATCCACCCCAGGCCTCCAGCACGTGGATTTGATGGGAAACCCCCTCACACTGAACCCAAAGAGCTCCTCCCTGGATGCTCAGCTCCTGGCACAGCCCTGCTCAGCCAGGACGGCACCAGGGCTGGCCCCGTCCCTCAGCCCCAGCAGGAGCTGCAGCATTGCCACCCAGCAGGCTCGCTGGGTTAATTAGAGGTGTTGGGATTTATGCTCTTGCCTGGGGCAAAACCCTCTCTCCAAAACAGCCCTGCCCTGAATTAAGCTGGGTGGCACCCAGAGCCCTCCATGGATCTGCACAGACGCCTTCCCTGGGGCTCAGATCCCGTGTTCTCACTCAGCCATGCCCAGTCACTCCCAGGGAAATAAAATAAAGAGCCAAACAGCAAGAAATGCACTTCAAAACGGGCCAGGGCCTCTGAAGTGACAGCACGTGGGAGCAGAAGGAGCAAACCAATCCCTGGGAGGGAAAAGTGCTGGCACCACCATACAGAGCTTGGGAGCAGGGGATGGCCAGAGGTCCTGGAGGAGCTGCTCACTTGGATGGTGTGGTGGGTGACAGAGGTGGAGGAGGCTCTCAGGGCGCACTGGGAAGCCACAGGATTGCCCAGGGTGCCCGTGTGAGGCTGCCCAGCAGCGCTGCCCTGTCTGGGGGGAGGTGGGCAGGGAGGTGCTTGTGTTATGGGGAGGTGAATCTTGTCGGACACGTTTTCTGGCAGGTCAATTAATTCTGCACCTTTTTTTCCCCTGACCAACCTGTCAGTTCCAATATTATCATTAATTAGAACACATGCCCAGAGTCAGCTAATGCAGCGTGAGGTGTGAGCTGTGAGCTGTGCCATCCCGGGCTGGTCCTGCTGCACATCCCGGCGCCATGGGATGCCCCCGGTGCTCAGAGCTGCTCCCGGTCCTGCCCGTGTGCCACAGCACCTCCTGCCAGCGCTGCTGAGTCAGCAGGATCCGCGCTGCTGCTGAGTCAGCAAAAGCACCGTGGTGCCGGCTGTGCCCCTGGGAAAGCTGCATCCGAGGGGGAGCAGCCACAGACGAGCTCTGGCACAGGAAGCAGTGGGAGCAATGGGATGTTTCTATCAGCCCGGTGTCCCCTGTGGCCAGGCAGTGATCCCAGCACGGAGGGGAGCAGGCAAGGACTTGGCCCCGCAGGTCCTCGGTGACAGGGGATGTTCCAGGTGAGGTTACGGCAGTTTTGGTCCCACACTCACCCCAGGACTGGATTTACCGTGCCGGGCTCTGAGTTCCCTGAGCACACACTGAGTGGGTGCCACCCCAGCAGAAGCTGCAGGGCTTTTCTGTCCAGAGCCACCCCCGGGTGGGGCAGTGGGGTCCCCAGACATGGGTGTCACTGCAGCCACCGAGCTTTGCCCAGAGCAGCCCCTGCCCTGGCCAGAAAGCAATGGGGTGTTTGGGATGCTGAGCTGGGCACAGTCACCTCCCCTCCAGCACTCCCTGTGCCAGCCCCTCCTCACGTCCATCCCCTCCTGCTTCCCTCCAGCATCCTTCTCCTGGGACCGGCATGTCCCTGATGTCCCTGCAGCTTGTCATTGTCACCAGTTGCAGACAGAGTTGGCATCGCCCCTCTCAAGGTCGGGAGGAGCTTTGGGGTTATCTCTGTGCTCTCCCCAGGCTCCACTTTCCCACCACCAGGCTCCCTTCATCAGCAAGAAAACTGTCTTTTCCTAACACTTATTAAGCCCTAATTTTCATCTTATTCATTACTACCAAGTCATTAAGCTGGCAAGGAATTAAATGAGGTGAAATGAAAAGAATTGAAAGAGACCAAAGAGTTTGGGGTGGTTGGGTTATTTTTTAAAAGAGACCAGACAATAATCTCCCAGGATTAAGCAGGTGAGAGCAACTAACCCTGTGGAAGGGCATGTAAGACTCAAAGATGAGGTTTCTAATTAAAAAGAGGCATTGAAGAACCTCGGGGGGTATCTCTCTGCTCCTCCCTGCTCGACCAGGTGACAATGAGGACAGCGGGCACTGTCGGCTCCCGGACGGTGAAGCAACTCCTCCTTAACTTCAATAAAGCTCCAATAAAAGCTGCTGAAATGGGGAGTTCAGGGGACATTGTGAGGCTCCCAAAAACAGCCTCTGCTAAAGCCTGACAGTGCCAGACTATGGCCCTGAGCTTTTATATGTATATAGGGGGGAACATTTAGGGATAATATTTAATACACTGATATATTAGATATAATCATGTTAATGAATTAATATGTAAAAATGTATTTAAATATATGCCTGTATGTATAAAGTCATTGCTTCCAGGAAACAGTCTTCTACCTCCAGGGCTATGGCCTGGCCCTTGCTGGGTGTTTGCTCCAAGGATGGCTCTGGAGTGTGCACGTGGCATTTACGGAACGCTTCGAAATCCAGTGTGGGAAGTGTCCATCTCTCTGTCCCTGCCTTCCTCCCCAGGATCTGATCTCACGCTGCCTGTGAGACCTGGCACAGACCTGGATCATGCAGGAGGTGCTCACAGCCCAGCTCTGAGGAGAGCTGAGCCCCAGGGGCAACCTGAGCACCCCATCCCTGGCTGAGTCCATAACACCCCCATTCCCAAACCTCCTCCCAGCCAGGCTCCGCACCCGCCGGGCAAACCAGAGGCATCAGCTGCTGCCTGGGCATGCCACACCAATCTGTGGCTTTTTTCTGTTTTTATTGTTGTTTCCTCAGACTGAATTAAAATAACAGCTCTACAGAGCAATGTCAGAGCTGCCAGAGGAATCCCATCTCTCTGGTGACTTCATTAGCGCCGGTGCCTCCAGTCAGCAAAGTCACGGGGCTTTATTAGTGTGTGGTGGGTTTTTTTCTCTCGCCCTCACATGCAGAACACTCATTAGTGGGAAGACAGAGCACTAAAGAGTCCCGTAAAGTTTCCATCCAGATTTGTTTCATCTCCTCCTTTCCTGACAACGACGCCCCGCCACCTGCAGCTTCACCAGCAGCAGGAGCATGTGCACATCTCTGCTCAGCACACCTCTCTTCTGGCCTGGCCTGGTGCTACTGCTTTTAAACATACCTGGGCAGGAAGGTTGGAGTTCCTGGGGTCCTGATCCAGCCACTACCCAGCGGGCTGAGGTTGTTTTTCAACCTGCTGCTTCCAGCCCTGCTTCACATTCCACACAGCCCTGGGTGAATTGTGACCCCGCCGGTCTCTCACTCATTTTTGATGCATTCAGGATGGTAAGAGGCTGTTATTTTATGATGGATTAACGATGCTGTGTTTGCTTTTAGCCTGTTTCATGGTGCCCCAAGTGCCTTGGCTGTAACTCTTCTGTTTGTTTTATTATCCCAACAAGCTGCTCATGGAGATCACTGTGGAAACACCCCCAGAGGGGCTGGAGGAGATATCCCACCCCAGGTAAGGCACAGCTCACCTGTGCTGGGGGAATGTTGCTTTGGAGCTGGACTTGGGGGATCAGGTGTGCTGGGTGTGAGGGAGGGGCTGCCCGGGGAGGGAGGGGCTGCCTGGGGAGGCAGGAAGGAAGGAGGGAAGGAGGGAATAGCTGCTTTAATTCAGTGACTCTCTCAGTGCATCCACCCACCGTGTGCAGGGCTGGTTGTGGGCCGTACCCTGGAGCAAGAGGAGCTGCAGCAAGGAGCCAAGGCCTGAGGAGAGGAAGAGAGGAGCTGTCACTGCTGCAGGTCACATGCTCTTGTCATCCCCACAGCTTTCTCCATCCTCACCTGGGTGCAGGTGAGCTGCTCCTGACGAGGCTGTGCAGCCACGTAAGGTTTGAAAGACAAACACAGGCTCGGGGTTCTCCCCATCTTTGGGGATGACCTTGGAGGTCGTCCCATTGTCCCACCTCCCCTCCCCAGGGGCTGGGACGTTTGCACAGAGGTATCTGAGTGCTAATACCCCACATTAACACCTCGGGCTGCTGGATGTCAGCACCAAGGGCCCGACTGCATTCCAAAAAAGCCTGGAAATTTCCAGTAGCAATTTCTGGCAAATTTCCCCCTAATTTCCAATAGCAAAGATCAACTGGGAGCTTCAGGGATTAGAGCAGTGGGTTGGAGGGGGAAACGAGAAATGAAAGAGGAAAATAAACATAAAAGTCATACAGAACAAATAGCTGGCAGTAATTCCATTAAATCAGATGTTTTTAAAAGGAAATATTAAAATATTAACTATGTAATTAAGTATTTATTAATTAAAAGAGAAGCCAAGCCGCGTTAAGCTGAGCAAGGCCCAAATCATGTGCAAGTTCTTGTTTAGCTCAGCTGCCAACTATGGACCTCGATTGTGTCTCCCAGGTCCTTGGGCTCAGGTCTGTGGAAGGGACAGGGAAGCAGATTCCTGACGTTAGAAGACCAAAATCCCCTCAGCCTTCCCTGTTTCCTGCTCTGCCAAGGTAAGAGCTGCCTGTGTTGGCTTTTCCAGCAGCTCTTTCCTGCCAATCCCCACAGCTGCCCCTGGAGCTGGGCTGGCAGCAGGGCCGCAGGGTGGTTCTTTCCCTGGCTGTGCACTGCTGCCATTCCTCCAGCTTTGTGGCAATCCCTCCTCTGGTGACGCCCAAGCGTGCTGGGACCCCTGTGCTGCTGTCCTTGGCCCCCTGAACTGCAGGGGCTGGGTGTGGAGGTGAATCCCTACGGCACAGACTGGGATGTCTCAGCACCTGCTTTGGGAGGGACCTTGGTGTCCCCCTGCGAGGAGCTGGTGTCACCTGGCTGTGACTTGTGTGCCTGGAGCTGGTGCCAGGGTCACATTGAGCTCTCCCAGCCCGGTCCTGGGGAGCAGGAGCTGTCTGGTGCCTCTGACAAACTCATCTGTCACCAAGCGAGGGCCATAGGCTGCGAGACACTGCAGAAGAGAGAGAATTAAAGAGGGGGAGAGAAAGAGCAATCAATACATTATTTAGCAGCAGGAATGCAAATGACAAAAAATTAATGA
>VYXD01003617.1:662254-758756 GCA_013397195.1 Hylia prasina | reverse complement strand
ATTGCTGACAAATTCTCTGGAAAATATCAAAACAGCCGGAGGGTGTAACCTGCCAGAGTGATGCACCATTATCTATTATTGATGGAAACCTTGACAAGTTCCCTTTAAAAAGGAGAGAGAAAGGGAGGGAGAGAGGGGAAAAAAAAATGCATCTAATCTTTGTTTTAAAGCTACAGTTGCTCATTTTCTCTTCCCTGAGGGCGGCTGAGCAACAGAAGTTGTCACCGTGGTGTCACCGTGTGGTGACGCTCCCTGAGCCCCAGCGCGGCCCGGAGCCTCCGGGCTGGGCTGGGCTGGGCTGGCAGGGAATCCACGGGCTCCGTATGGAGCAGCGATGTTTGTTTCTGCCCCTGTAAAGAGTCTTTTAAGCCTCATTTAGAGATGAAATAGGGCTGAGCTGGCGGAGACCGCGCTGGGGGTTGTGTCTGGGGAGAAGTTGGGGGCTTGGGGTAAAAGGCAAGGAGAGATGATCAAAGCAAACCACGCAGTAAATCCGGGAGGAGAGAGCAGCTGCGGGACAGGACAAGGTAGAAAAAGGGACTGTGGGGGAAAAATATCCAGCAAGTCGCTGAAGCATATCAAACCCTGTCCTGAGCAGCAGAGAGGCGAGAAACCACAGTAGCCAGCACAGAGTCACTATCAAACAGGCTGGTGAGTGACACACTGCAGGGATTAATACTTAATAAATGTCACCGTCCTCCTGACAGCCCCTCTGCTTTGGGCCTCTCAGAGCAAACCAGCAAAGCCCTCCAGATAAACCGTGCAGAGCAGGTGATCTCAGCTGCTCCTGTTGTCCCATCACCCTGAGCCAGGGGTGGCCTGTCCCTACTCCTGCTGGTGCCACCATCCCTCTGGTGCCACGCAGGGGACAACTGGGCTGCCCTCCTGTCCCACCCAGCCCTGGGGATGCTGTCAGCTGCAGGGCAGGGGGACAAGCCAACAGCTGATGCTACAGGGGCCCCCCAGCATCCTTTCCTCCATCCCCCTGAATTTATAACCTGCCGTGTCCCTGCTGCCATCCCCTGCTGCCAAGGAGATGTGCAGCTCTGGGGAGGGAGAGCTGTTGCAATGTGGGCAGGAGCTGTGGGCTCCCACCTGTGGCATCGTGCCTCAGTTTCCTCAGGCACAGGCTCTTGTTTTGAGGTCCAAGATGTAGGACACCTCGTAGATGACAGTTATGATTATTATTCACTGTTGCTTTTTTTATAGGTCCTCAAAAGAATTCCTCTCCTCTCCCAGCTCAGTTCCTCAAGGACGCTTATGGGATCTATTCCAGGCAGATGCTGAAATCCAGCTCCTGTTTCCCCATCAGTAGCTTCAAGCCTGTCCTCAGGCTATTTAACATTGAAGGTACAGCAATTACCCCCAGGGGTTTATATCCCCACCCCATTGTCCTGTCTTCAGCAGAGTCCATGCCAGAGACCCCAGAGGTACAAAATCCTGGGCAAGACAGTTTGTAGCTTATTAAATTTAATCCTGGCAAACACTGCTGTTGTTTCAGTTTATGCCCACTGGCGTTGTAGAGCCTGCTGAACTCCACATTCCTGTGAATCTTCATGGCAGAGCACCCTGCAGCTCTGCCTGTTCTCGGTTTGAAAGGTGCCCTCCTCTAACTGCATTGCATGTCTCAATGGTGCTGCGGGGGCAAATCTGTGCTCCCAGCCACCTCCCCTACCTCAGTGCTTTGTATGCCTCTGCCATGCCTTCCTTGTCTTCACCTCTATCCCATCCCCTCTTCTTCTAAAACTAAATAGTCCTAAATCTTTTTAATCTCTTCTCATGGATTATTGATACTATTTGTTGCAATTCTTTGGATCTTTTCCATTTCTGCTCTATCCTGGCTGAGATGATGGGGTGATGAGCAGACTCTGCTGAAGGTGAAGTTTATAAAGTCACAGCAGCTCAGCCTCTCCCTGCTCTGTCCAAACCCACTCGCTTTGGGAAGGGGCAGCTCCTGCCCATCACATTCCCTGCTCCTGGACCTCCCTGCAGCAGTGCCAGGCTGCTTCCCCATGGTTTTGTCTCTCAGGAAGAGCCCCCATCCACCAGCAGAAGGATTCCTGGTTTTCTCCCTGTGTTTTGTTGCAGTCACGTTTCCCAGCCCCTGCTCCTTTTTGAGTTCTTGGCTGCTCAGCCACTGCTGGCACTCCCAGAGCTGTTTTGAGTCCCTCCAGGCCTTGTTGCTGCATGGTCCAGAGCCCCTCTGGACCCCTCAGACACAGAGGTGATGCTGCTGCTCCCCATGGAACCTTTGCAGCATCCCTGTGTAACGGGGAGCAATCGTGTTCCCCTTCCTTGACTTGTTCCACCTCTCTCCCAGCACATCCCCAACCTCAGCAGCTCCTTGTGTTTGCAAATCCAAACCCACCAGGGGGTGATGCGGGCAGTGCACAGGCTCCTGTTTAACTGGGGAGGTGGCCCAATTTATGCAAAATTATTTGTGTCCTCTGGAGACCTAGTAAGCCCAAGGGGGGGCAGGCAGGGCTCCCCACTGCCTTCTCTTTGTGTCCTGCACTTGGGGGTCTCAGGAGGAGAAAGCCCCTTTGCCAAAGGGTTCTCCCCACTCCTCCAGCTCACCTGGATACTTATTATTTAATATTATTATTAGTTAAATCAGTGGGTTTTTTTGTTTTGTTTTGTTTTTTGTTATTGGAAGGCAACCAGGCTGATTCCTTGATTTTATCCCTTAGGTTTCCTTCAAGTTTGGCTTTTGCTGCTTTTCCAGCTTGTTGAGGGGTTATTTTACTCTTGTTTCAGCCACAAGGAAATGAGTCTTGATGTCCATCTGAAATGTGCTGCATGCTGGGGTTTGTACCACCCTGACCACAGCAGTGGCAATTTTATCAGAAACTGAGCTACGCCCCATCCACCTTTAAGCTGGGAAGAAAACAGGATGTGGTCCCATGCTAATTTGTACTGAAGGCTGAATGGCTTTTTTACTCTCTTCTTATTCCTTAGTTAAATCCAGCTGCCCCCTAAGCATGCAGGAAACGTCCCCCAGAATATCACAGCCCGCAGGGAAGCCCTGAAGGCCAAAACAAGGTAACAAAGCTGGTAAGAGCAATTGCAGAGGAGATTGCTGAGATGGGGCTGCCAAAGAATGGGGAAGCTCCAGCTCCTGCAGTGGGACCCCCCCAGCCCAGGCAGGCAGGCTGGCAGCTGACAAGGAAATCAGCATTTTGTGGAGATGAAGGTCACCCTTGGGGACAGAGAGCAGCCGCCGTGGTCACCATGGTGCTGGAAATGTCATGTCCAGCCAGAGCATCAGTTTTGTTTTCCTATTGTCTGTTGTGCTAAAGAAAGCTTTGTTGGCAAATGGACTTCATGGGAAGTTTATCTCCCTGCTGCTGACTTTGTGCAAAACAAAACAAAACAAAACAAAACAAAAAAAAAAGGAAAAAAAGAGAGAAAGTAATAATAAAAAAGAATCCAACAGAAATTCCCAGGAGGAATCAGGAGGTCAAGTTTAAAAATAAAATAAAATGAAGGAAGGAAGAAAAAAAACTACACCAAACAACCCATCAGCACCAGCTTGAGATGAAGACAAGTGCTGTGGGCTGAGGAATAATGGTTTGAAGTTTGCATCGTTATCAGAGGGACGTGCCCCACATTTGCAATGCTCTCTGAAATGTATCAGGGCTTGTGCAGCATAATGGGAGCAACATGGGGGTCGGCCAGTCCCTCCTTCAAGGCCAGGAGGGCCAAAATGAAGAGTGGCATGAGACATTGCAGTTTGTCACCCTGCACGGGAGGGACCCTGGAGGGGCTGGGTGACAATCGCCGGTTCACTGCCAGGGTGGGTGCTGCGCTCATTAATGAGGTCCAGAAGCGTCTGTGCCTTTCCTGTCTAATTGCAGAGGTGAAAGGACCATTTTACAAAAGGGGAAACTGAGGCACAGAGAGGCCAGCCTGCCCCAAGTTACCTTTTTGCGCTGAAAGCAAACGCGTTCCCTCTGTGCCGTGCACATCCTCCGTGCTGCTGCCACTCTCTGTTCAGAGGCAGCGCTGCCTTTCCCAAGCCTGGATCTCCCGCAGCCTTCAGGATTCAGCACATCTCACTCCTGACCTGCCACAGGCTCCTTTATTCGGTGCTGGGCTCCCCAGGTGGATTTGCCAACACAGCTCATTCCTGCCCTGCAAGACCTCTGCTATTTCAGACCTGCTGCCTGCAGCTCCCCCAGGTTTCCCTCCCTCATCCTCCCTGCAGCTGCTGTCAGCTGTACAGACCCTATGGAGCTTCAGCAACATGGCCAGGTGACACTTTGGCTTGGGCACAAGGTCTCCCCACCTGGGATTGGTAGGGAGGGGAAATCTAGGCTGTCACGTCCAATTACATTTTTCCCCAGGTGACCTTTGTTTCCAAAACGCAATTTTTATTATTTGACTTTGTAATATTGATTTTGATTTCCTGTTTTGATTCATTTTCATTTCACTCTTTCCTGCAGGGAGTGACTTGGTTCACCTTCAGCATCTGCTTGCTCTGTAGTGTGAGGCAGGAAGGGTCACTTGTCCATGGAAAATGACCTGCAAGAAAAGCAAGGTTTTAAAAAGGGCTTGTGTATGAGCTGGGCTTGCTTCTGGTGCTCTAAATTGGGCCCCTCCATCCTGTCCTTCATCAATACCCCTTGGCTTTATGGTGAGTTGTCTCCCTCATCCAGAGGTGGATGGGAACTGCATGGCAATGAAACAGGTCTGGATGTGGAGCTCCTCCAGTCTTTGTGGCAGCAGGAGCAGCAGGACCATCCTCTGATTGAAAGGGAGAGTTTGCCACAGAAATGTGTCCATCTCCTCATGTTCCATCTTCAGCAGTGACCAGTAATGATGCTTCAGATTGAAGGAAGAATTCAGTTGCAGCAGGCAGAGTCTAAGGTACATTTCCCACAGTCCTGGTGTATCCAGCAGCTGGTGACACAAAAAACAAACTTTCCTCTCCTCTGCTTGCTCAGTGCCCAGAGGTTGGCCAAGGTCTGTGATGCAGTGTGATGCACTAGGTGATGTTCAAGCCATCCAAAGGAGATGGGCTTGGGACCATCTGTGCCTCTGGGAAGATGTCTTCATTATCTGCAAGTGGAAAGGACTGCCCAAGGTATCCTGTTCCCTTCCTCTGAAAGGAGGAGGGTCTTCCCACCAATTCTGTCCTCAGCAACACAAACTCCAGAGCCAGAAGGGTCAGGGGAGGCTCCAGACACCCTGCTCAGAGCTGCTTTTACTCTTCAGGGACAGCACAGATGGACTGTGATGTCGTCAGCAAAGTCAGCAGCCGAGCTCCAGCCATGCACAGCAAAGATCTTTATTCAATTACCTGCCACGATCCCAATAAACCCCAGGAGGATGAGCCATCGATGTGAACCTGCAGGTGTGGGGAGGTGAAAGGACAGCCAGACATCTGACCACTGAGGAGGTGCTGACAGAAACACCTTGGAGTGCCAGACACCTTGTTAGCCTGTATATACTGTGCTGGTGATTCACCTGTTTCCACTGTGAAATAGAGTCCCCAGTAGAGGGAAAAGATTAAACCAGAGAAAGAACCTTCACAGCCTTTTCTACGTCCACCCTCACCTTCCTAATTACTTTTAAATGTACAAAGGGTTTGTCATAAGCTGTTTAATCTCTCTCTCTGTTTTTCTTTTTAATAATCCCAGAGCCTGGGGTTCTTCTCAGAGTCCCTCCTCAGATCCACCTCATCCTCCTGTGGCAGCACGAGGCCAACAATTTTCTTCCCTATTTGTTCCCTAAAAGACTAAGAAAAAGACATCAAAAAGCTTTACTTTAAGCTGCCAGTTAAACAGATATATGTGAAAGTGCAATTTTTTTTTTCTTTTAATTAATCCCTTAGTCCCAGTGACTTGAGTCTTTGCCCTCCTGCCCACCTGGCTGTTGGTGTTTTACAGATGGGGAGCCCTGAAACGCTGAGTGACCCACCCCAGACATCTGATGGGTTTGTTGCTCTTGGACTGGAGATTTGTCTGGGGAGCAAAACAAAACAACAAACTAAAGGTTTGTGACCAAGCAGGGAAGGGACCAAGGCATTCCAAGGTTGGGATGTTGCAACAGGACAAGGGGTGATGGCTTTAAACAGAAAGAGGGTCAATTTAGATTACATGTAAGGAAGGAATTCTTTACAATGAGGGGGGTGAGGCCCTGGCTCAGGGTGCCCAGAGAAGCTGCGGCCACCCCTGGATCCCTGGAAGTGTCCCAGGCCAGGTTGGATGGGGCTTGGAACACCCTGGGATAGTGGCAAGTGTCCCTCTTCATTTCAGGGAGTTTGGAAGTAAAAAGGGTCCAACCCCAACCATTCCATGATTCACTCCTTGTCGTGCCTGCAGGCAGAGGACAGCGAGCACCTTTGGGGAGCATCCTGGCGGCTGTTTCCTGGGGATAACCACTGTCGGGATTGTCTCCTCTCCTCGCCCCGAGGCTCCTCTTGGCTCGGGCTGGCCCAGGGATCAGGTGGGGGGAGCCGGCGGTGCCCCCAGCCCCATGTGCCGGCATATGCTGCCCTCTAGAGCCTGCACCCAAATCTCGCCTTTTTTAAAGGAAAAAGCTGCGAGAAAGCAAGTCCTGACAATCGTGTCAGAATGGGAGAACCAGTGGAAACTCCCTCAAGGGGACCAGCCCCACGCCCACGGAGGATGCACAGGGGAACCTTGACAATCTGCCCAGACCATCAGTTCTCCTAATAACAAAAACTCGTCCCTCACTCCTGCGCACAGAGCACGGGGTCTGTCACACAGCTGGGACCACCAGCCAGGTACCAGCTGCTGCTGTGCCGAAAAAACCTGAACACTGACCCTTCCTCGAGGAGGTGAAAGTGGAGATTTGCCCAAAATGAGCGTCTCCCATTTGCCTTTTTTTTTTTTTTTTTTTCTCCTATGAACTCTGATGCAGATTGCATCACCTATATTTTCCAGGGGACTGACACAGAGCTCTGTCCCTTTCTGCATCGCTCCTCTGAGTCTCTCAGCCAGAGCGTGTCCCCCATGATTGTGCTTCTTCCCCAAAGAATTCCTCTCCTCTAGCACACACTGGCATCCCACTCCTATTTTTTCCACCCCTGAACACCTCAGAGGAGTTGCAGCCATTAACAGGAGATGATAATCTTGCCCTTCAGCTTCCAATAAATGCCTTTTTTTTTTTTACCTCTTCCCAGTGCAGAACTTTCCACCCCGCAGGCTGAGCAGGGATGGGGCACATGGGGTCACTGTGGTGTGTTTGTCACTTGGGGGTCCTCGTGCACCTTGGATAAAGTTTTTCAGGGAGCTTTTGGAGCCTTAATCAAACCGCAGCTATCCCGAGCAGCGATGTTATCAGGAGCAGCGCTGGTGCAGAAGGCACTGTGCAAGAGGGCAGCTGGCTAAACCGCGTTTCCCTAAATAATCCCAGTTATTCCCTGCTGCTAAAACCCGCTCGGCCAGCTCTGTTTGGGGTGAATGGCCGCTGCCTCCTGGGATTTCTGCATGGACAGACACAGCAGGACCTGAGCTCTGATTCCCCAGACTGGAGGGGAGCAGGAGAGCGGGGCTGGGACGGGAGCAGCCCGGATTTGGGCTGAGCCCTCACTAGAGGGCAGGAGCGCTCTGTCGCTGCGCACCTCGAGTCTGGTCGGCGTTTCTTGCACAATTTCCCCCGTTCAGTGGGTCAGTTGTACAGTTCAGTGACTCACTGCAGGAAATCACCCTGTGGGGCTGCAGTTTGTGTCTGCTGGCCTTCCCTGGGTGCTGTCAGCCCGTCTGGGGCAGCCTCCAGCGAGGGGTTCCACCATCTGCTCAGCGTTCCTGGCAGGTTTTGCTGACAGGGAGTTTATCCCAGCAAAGAAATATTTGGGGAAGGAGGCTCCAGATGTTGCCCCCACATCTGGCATGTCCCTGGCTGTAAGGTGAACTTTAGCACTGTGCTCTTGTTTGATAACAAGGCAGGTACCCAACATATTCTTCATTTCTTCTTCCTGATGTAGCATCAGCACCTGAAAAATTGGTTCCTTGTAGAAAGTAACCAGCTACTGCCATCCCTTTCCCTCCATCCAAATATGCTGCAAGAACCATCCCTGTGGGATCTCACACAGCCTGAAAAGTGACATCTCTCTTCACAGATCTCCTCCTGCTCTCCTGGCCACAGCTCTGCCCTTAATACGACGCTCAGATGGACACAATCAGCTCTGAGGTGTTTTTCCCCAGGGGATATTTAGAAGCACCAGGTTTTCCCAGCGTTGTGAGTTACATCTTAATGCAGAAACCACAAGAGAAACTCCAGCATCCCCCGGAAGGCAACACATCATGGGCACAACGGGGCTTTTTATATCAGAGACTATGAAAAGACCTTCCAATTTAGTAGCTGTTCCGCTCGTATCTCACATTATTGCACACACGCTCCTTCTCCCTTGCCCAAGTCTGAGAACGGGAGGCTGTAAGAATAGCAGCTTGTTACTTCATCTGTCTGCTTCCTGTGTGTACTCCCAGTCGGGTCTGCTCTCATTAGCATCACCCGCTGCAGCTCCTCGTTACTACTGCTCACTAATACGGGTGAGTCAGCACAGCTCAGCGTGGCTACAGCAGCCACCATTTACATCTGTGCGAGCCAGAGGAAAGCCTCTACCTAAATCTTTCTCTTTTTTATTGGTTTTATTAAGCAAATGCACTCAGGAACTCTCCACAAGCCTCCCAATGAAAAAATTAATGAGAGAAAAATGCATGCTCTGCCTCTTAGGCATTTCCTCCTATACCTTCTGCCGAGCCCCGGGTGTGTGAGATATTTAAACAGGCTCATGAAGTCACTTTCAAAGTTGTGTGGAAAGCTTGCAGAAATAGCAGCCTTGTGAATGATTTATTTGATCAGGGAAGTAAACAGCCTCTGACAGCTCACCAGGCTTCAGATTTATCGGCCCATGGCACAGGGCTACCTGCAAGTCATTGTTGTGATGTCTGTCCCTAATTAAGTTGTAGAAATTAGTTAATTTTCAAATAGGACCATAATTATTTTGTTATTGCCTGGAGCTTTCCCACCGGGCTCTGCTGTCACTTCCCTGTGGAGTGAAGCCACTTGTCCCCAGGGAGCTGCCACTGCTGCCTGGGCTCAGAGTGTGTCGGTGGGGATGCAGACACGGAGCTGAGGGTGTCAGGGAGCAGGAGCAGCATCACAGCACTTGTCTGTGCCTGCTCTGGGGCTTCCAGCAGCCGTGCTGGGCAGCCTGGGGTCACGTTTGCCACGCCTGCCCTGAGCGTGGGTTTGGGGTGTCTGTAGATGCTGTGTGGATGCTCTGAGACGCCAGCACTGGTGTCCTGTTGCAGTCAGCTCTGCACAAATCCCACCTTTGCTCCCGTTTCATGGAATCACAGAATCATTAAGGTTGGAAAAGACCTCCAGTATCATCAAGTCCAACCTTCTAGTGAGTACCACCATGCTCACTAAACCCTTTCTATTCATTTTTTGAACGCTTCCAGGGACAGTGACCCCACCACTGCCCTGGACAGCCTGTTCCAATGCTTAACCATTCTTTCCATGAAGAATTTTTTCCTAATATCCTAATCAGAACCTTCTGGCATAACTTGAAGCTGTTTCTCCTTGTTCTGTTGCTGGCTGCCTGGGAGAAGAGGCTGACCCTCACCTTGCCACAGCCTTCTTTCAGACAGTTGTAAGAGTAATTGTAAATGATTAATTTCAATTTTGCTGCTGACTGCTCCAAAAGAAAGATTCTGCCATGGCAGTGAATTTGGGAAAAGGCAGAACCTGTGAAGCCTGTGGAGATTCTGAAGGCTCAGGAGCATCAGCAGGACACCCTGAGCAGTTCAGGATGGGGGTCCCTGCTCCTTCCAACCCCACATCCCGAGGATTACATTTTAGAGATAAAACCACCTGGGTTCCTAGGAAGAGCCTGAGGGAGTTGGGGCTGTTCAGCCTCGAGAAGAGACCACATTAATGTGTGAAGTATTTAAAGGGCGATGCCAAGAAGATACAGCCAGGCTCTTCCTGGTGGTGCCAACCACTTGGACACAAGGAAATGGGCAAAACTGATGCACACCAAGTTCCAGCTGGACATGAGGAAGAACTTCTTCTCCGCGCAATGACCATGCACGGGAACAGAGACAAGAAAGGGTGTGGAGTGCCCCTCACCAGAGATATTCCAGATCCATCTGGTCACAGCCCTGTGCCGTGCTCTGAGGTGACCCTCCTTGAGCAGGAGGTCGGACCAGATGAGCCACTGGGTCCCTCCCAGCCAGACCTGGATCCCGATGCCCATCCCGGGATTCTGATCCTCATCCCTGCATCCTGATGCCCATCCCGGTATTCTAATCCCATCCCGAGGTCTTGATGCCCGTGCTGGATTTCTGATCGTAATCCCGTGACCACGATGCCCCATTCCGGCATCCCGACGCCCATCCCGCGATTCCGATGCCCATCCCGGGATCTCGATGCCCACCCCGCGATTCTGATCCCATCCCGCGATCCCGATCCCATCCCGGGATCTCGATGCCCACCCCGCGATTCTGATCCCATCCCGCGATCCCGATCCCATCCCGGGATCTCGATGCCCACCCCGCGATTCTGATCCCATCCCGCGATCCCGATCCCATCCCGGGATCTCGATGCCCACCCCGCGATTCTGATCCCATCCCGCGATCCCGATCCCATCCCGGGATCTCGATGCCCACCCCGCGATTCTGATCCCATCCCGCGATCCCGATCCCATCCCGGGATCTCGATGCCCACCCCGCGATTCTGATCCCATCCCGCGATCCCGATCCCATCCCGGGATNGGCCCGGGGGCCGCAGGAGATGCTCTGCCCGTACCCCCCGGGGGCTGGTCCTGCGCTGCCCGGGCGCTGTTTGGCTCGGGCTTTGTGTCTGCTCCGCGTTTTCCTTTTTCCTCGCTGTTTTCCTGGTTTTCCCCCTAATTCCTTTATTGTAATTTATACGTTCTTGCACCCGTTCCGTCCTTGCCGTGCAGCCGAGCATCAGCCCAGCCGGGCGCTGCAGCGCTTTGGGGCCTACGCACAATGATTAATTTCAACTTCTCCCAACTTTCCTCTCCTGGTGTTTGTGCAGGATGAGAAAAGAGTCCGTGGGCAAATGTCAGAGGGAACTTGCAGGTTTTTTCCTCCCTTTTCTGCTCTGCCTGGGGTGCTCGTGAGAGCCAGAGCCAGGGGAGGCTGCTGAGGTTCCTCCTGCACTCGCAAGGAAACGCTCAAGCGCGGATCATACTGTCTGTCTGTGCTTCTGGAGTCGTGCCTGGTTCTCAGTTGTCACTTTAGATGCTTGAATGACCCTGTTTTTCTCTGTAGTGGGAGTAGTACGCTTAAAGATTCAATTAGTGGTGTGCAAATCAAGCAGCGAAGTTACGTAGTTTAATTATGTTGCATTTAATTAGCAGAGAAAAATCAATGCCGTTTTGTATATTTCTTTGCGGGGGAATAGCTAGGCTGTCTCTTTCTGGGGAACGCAGTAGGAGTAGGGCTGTGAGGAGCATCCAGGCTTCCCAGGACAGCAGCCGGGGATGCAGGAAGGATCCCCGATCGCAAGGAGTGAGGTCGGTAGCATCACGTTCTGCTTGTGCTCATCCCGCCCTGGTGCGCTCCGGCTGCTGCGCGTTCTCCTCGGGCGCTGCGGGTTCTGGAGCGGCCCCGGGGGATGAGCAGCCTGCCAGCCGGCTTCTCCGTGCAGCACCTCGGCGTGCTTCCAGCTCTTCGCGCTGAGTTACTGTCTAACAAGTGTGCGCCGCATCGGGGGACAAATGTTACTCCAGAAATATCGCAGGTTAATCCAGTGCGCCGTGCCTTTCACAGTATCGTAGCCCGGCTTTGCTCCTCCTGAGCTTTTCCGTGCTTCTCCCTTACTCCAGCGAGCAAGGAAGGTGTTAGCAGAGTACACAGACCTCGGGCCAGCTCTGGAATAATTGCCACTTGTTTATGCTGGAGGTGAATTTGGCATGGGATTTAGTAACTGTAGACAGTAATTACAGATGTATAAATAAGTGATCACGTTTTGTTTATTCGTGTGCAGTAAATAACCCTGGGAGAATAGTAAATAGAGCTCCACACCAGCGAGGCAGCATGAGGAGTTCAAGCACAGGAAGATGACTCTGGAGACACACACAAACTCATCACGGTTCCATAAACAACAGAACAGAGAGGCCAAGAAATGCCATATAAATATAAATACCATATAAACTGCCATATAAAATGCCATATAATAGTAATAAAATACCATATAAAAGTCATACCCTGCACAGCCTAGAGACCAGCCACACTGAGCTCCCACTGAAGAATTCAAGGATCATGCAAGATGCAGCCCCAGGTCAGTGGTGTGAGCGTGCAGTTAGAAGATGCAGTGGGAGAAGCCCTGATGCAGAGACATTTGTTCTAGTGGAAGTCTATCACAGTGATGATTTGCTGAACAAGAGAAACTGTAAATCTGGGAATCTGGCCTCTCTCAACTGCTTGTACTTTCATTTCTTTAGGAAGGATATTTCAAAAAAAAAATGCAGACCAAATATAAATGGGAGGAGAAGAGGCAGGGAAGAAGGGCTGGGAGCCAGCTGTTCCAGAGCAGGACCGTCTCCATCGCTGTTTCTGAGTGTTTGAACTTCTGATTGACACAAACAGTTTGGTTAATAGCGTCATGAAACAAACACAGCCTGTAATACCACAGCCATTGGGGGTAATGTTTGTCAAAACGTGTACAGTAGCAGAACGAAGGATACAGACTCATGAAACAAATGCTCTGAGGTCCAAGGTCTGTGCATTGCTGTACGTTTGAATTTGTTTTTCTTGCAGGGACAGAAACTCATGCTATGTGTTATAAATAAAAGAGACTATTGCATGGTCACAAGCCATGGTGACAGGCTTTGGAGTGGGCTTTGGTTTGACTCGTGTGGCCGTCTAGACAGGCTGCTGGAAAAGATGTGTTACCCCTTACAGGGTTAGACCCCCAGAGACCCTCATACATCTGCTCCCTGCGTCCTTAACCGAAACACCTTGTTGGCACTCAATAAAAAACAATAATAAACGATTAGAGATAACAGCTTCCATCCTGTCCGTGAAGGAAGAGCAGACAAGGCTCCCTCTGGAGCCTCTCAGTGCTGCTGTTTAATCAACAGAAGGGTCACTGTAGAGCAGTTCAGAGCTCTGCTTTGGAGTGAAGGGCAGCCATCTGGTAATTTAGAAGAAGATGGTATATTTGGGGTTTGCTAGTGTTAGAGCCCTGCTTTGTTAGGCTCCTGCCAGGAGACTTCCAGACACTTTTCCAAAGCAGAACCCTCCTTGGCTTCAAGAGAAGGAATGGCCATTGGCTTCTCTGTACTCCAGAACTGTGACTTTTTGTCTTCACTTTCAGAAAATATTTGCTCTCTCCCTTTTTGATGTGAAAGCCAAAATAGAGATGCCAAGAAAGAGCAGAGAAGGTCACAGATTCTGCTTGGGTTTCCTGTTACCATGGTGATGCACGAATTCCTGTTTTTATTTACCTGATGGATTACGTGCTGCAGGGAATTCAGTCACTCTGCATCATTCA
Organism: Hylia prasina; assembly: GCA_013397195.1. Lineage (NCBI taxonomy): Eukaryota > Metazoa > Chordata > Aves > Passeriformes > Sylviidae > Hylia > Hylia prasina. The sequence continues at coordinate 745,253 of VYXD01003617.1, read as the reverse complement.
GGGAGAGTAAGGGAGGAATTAGACACCACCACCTCTGAACCAAAACCTTGTTGTGAAACAAGTGCATTCAAAAATGCCCTTTTATTAAGACCAAATAACATATGGTTGCCATATTCTGAAGGTTTAGTCTACTTGGTGTTTTCACTCCTAGGCTTGTTATTTCTTTCAGGGTTTTCATTTCCCTTGTGAACTTGCTTTTCCAACAGCTGCTTGCTAAAGGTTGTTTGAGAGCTGTTTCAGGTGTTAGCTACCTGGAGTGCAGGCAGTCATCTCTATTCTGCTCAGGACTCAATGGGATGTGTTTATTCCCAGTAGACCAAAAATGCTGTTGGCTTTGCCTTTTACTCATAAGCACTTGCCCGATATGCAAATTCACCTCAAATTCTCACCCTTTAGTAGTGGTGGGATAAAAATCTAGGGGTAATCCCAGGAGAACTCTGTTCTTAAGAAAACTACAAAATTGAAGAAACAGTTCAGGATGTTGCATAAATCCCATCTTTGTAGGAATTTAATGTTCTGTCTGGAGTCCTTCATGCCAGTTTATGTGATCCTGAATTGTTCATCTGCAACTGTTTTTGTACTAATGTGAAGTTTCCTGGAAATTTTGTTTTTGCAGAGGGTATATTTTGAACTGTCATCATGTCTTGGATTATTTTATGGAAATGAGCCTGTCTCTTTTATATACCTGCACAGTTTTATGCAGTTTCTCTTTGTCTGTCATGCTTAGGTGGGTTACTAGGCAGGACTCTCTCAGTTCTGTTGTGCATTCACAGCTGTACCATGTTCCTCAGTATTAAGTGAGGCCTTCCAAAATTTTGCAGTTGACCAGCTTAAGTGCTTCTCTGCTGGTGGTTTTCAAGCAAAGCAGGAATTATCTGCAAATCTGAAAATCAGACCCTTCAAAAAACTTACCTCTCAACCCCAAAGGCAGTTCAGTTCCAATTCTTCCTTAGTCAGGCTTTTAGCACCTACTGTTTCCTCCTGTGTGCTGCTCCCATAGTGACATCCCACGTGTGTTTTGCTGTAACTTGTTCAAACAGCATCAACCATTCAGGCTGGTTTTGTGTTGGGGTAAAATACAGGTACAGGATGATCCCTGATTTCTACAAAATGGCACAAGGAGCAGAATTTGGCATCTTCTGTGAGCCATTGTAGGTTGACAGGTGGCGTGTTCCAAAATGCAGCCTGTGGGATGACGGCTGAAGGATTGAGATGGTTTTAGCAGTTGTAAGAAGGAAGTGGGCAAGGAGTGGAGAAAAAAGACAGCTGAAGGCTACTGGAATGTGAAGCAGCTGGGTTGTGCCTTAGTCAGTGAAAATCAGAAACTGGAAACAATTGCTAAATTTATTTCCAGTGTAAGCAATCGTTTTCCTTGAACCACAGTGACTAAATATATCTCTTGGTTGTGATTTTTATGTGGTGGTAACTCACTGGCTCTTGGCAGGCAGGGAGAGGAGTGGAAGTTCACTGTCAGTCAAGATCGTAAAACAAATATCCCTCATTTAGATCTCTTGATTCACTTGTGTGGCTTTGTTTGCTGCAATGTATTGCCTGAGTGGAAGAAACCTGTGTGTTTGTTTCTAGGGAAGGGAGTCAATCTCTACCTCCTCTTTCAGGTTTCCTTGGGGTTTTGTTCATGTTTTTGAAAGTTTTGAATTGCAGTTGATACTCTAGCAACTCAACTGTAAGTGCAGATAGATTCTAACAAAAAGGTGTGGTTTTTGGTTGTTTTGTTTTGCTTTTAAGAAATATACATGAAGACCTTACTTACTGCAAAGTGGAAAGCCCAAGGGTAGATTTGGCAAAATGAGCTTTGCTGCTGACTTACAAATCCTTTGGAAGAAGAGCATTCCATCCAGAATCTTAATAACATTTGAACTGCAAGTGGAGGAGCATGAGGAGTTAACTTTCTAGACTTCATTTTAAAGAAGCTGGAGAGATGTTGTACCTTCCTTGGCAGAGGCATTTGATGGCTAATCAGGTTTAATTCAATCTCTCAATCATTTATGTATATTATAGGCAGCTCTAAGTTGAGCTAGTGGGAGCTGGAGTTGTTTGTTACTGTAGCACCCAGTTTGGAAGATCCCTTGTACCCCAGCAAAGGTAAGATGATAAAGAACATTTTCTGTCTTTGTGCCAGATAAAACACCTGAAACTATGTTTTATATTAAAAATAACAAATTACATGTCAGAACTGCAGGTAAGGTGATTTAATAGCCTCCTTCCTCTCTCCCCCTCCTCACCACACCCATCATTTTGCATAGTTTGAATACATGTAGTGGATACAACTTGTTCAGTTTTCCAAAGCATATAATCACAACATTTTTCTGCTGGAACTCGAGATTTGGGATTGTTTGCTAGTTTGGGAAGCTCTTGCCCTCTGTGTACTGTTGCTTAGCATGAAATTAATCCTTTCAGCTTGTATGCTGCCTGTAGAGATGTTACATTATCTGGAGAAAAATCCTATGCATGGAGAGGGGGTCCTTCAGCTTCTCAGATTTGTGACCGAATAGGCTTTTCTCTCTGAAAAGAATTGCAAATTTATTATGCTGCAAGTGCCTGAATACTTGGAAAACTCTGCTTTGGAGTTAGATTTCTTTTTCCTTTTTGTTTGTTAGCATATGACTATGGGATTCAGCCAGTGTCATGGAAAGAGTATTGAAATCACATAGCTATTGCAAGGATATTAACATTGTTATTTGTGGTTTTTTTCTAAATAACTAAAGTTAGGCTACAGTTGAGAAATACTGTAAAACATCATGGGATGAGGGGATGCTAAGGGAGAACAGTGTGTCATTCTCAGGGCTTGAAATCGGAGGAAAAGGGAGAACAGGCTGAAGGAAAACTAGATTTATTGTCTTTGCAAATTCGAATTTGCAGCATCAGAACTCCAAGGTGTATAAGAACATGGCCAGAGAAGGAAAAAGGAGCATCACGTGTTGATGGAATGGGTTGAGAGATCAGAAAATCAAGTGAGAGGATGCCCAAGCCACGGGTGATGGGAGAGGAGGGAGCAGGGGGCTGAGTTGCGTGCGAGGAGAGCAGAGAGGAGAGGACAAGAGGGATGGCAGAGGGGGAAATCAGGCAAGGAGGACGTTCCTGACAAGGAGACAAGATGAATTTCAGCAATCCGGAAAAGCTGCAGGAATCCTGCAGGTTGGGACGTGCTGCCAAAGGAATGCTCTGCAGTTGTGCTGTTCACGTTTTACTGCAGCCTGACAAATTACAGCTTAATTCCCGGACCCACAGCATCCACTCTTAAAAATACATTTGCAATCTCTTCTTCAGGTGTCTGACATTGGCAGTGACAGAGCAAACAATTTCATCTGTGCAAGAGAGAAATGATGTCCTCACATGTTCTGTGAACCAGCCTGAGAAGGCTGATGGATCACATTATTGATCTGCTTTTATTTGGGTTGCATATTTCAGGGAAAGCTCTCCAGCTTTGAAACAGTCTCTTCTTGTTAAATCTCTTTGCTGTTTGAGCTGCTAGCACAGCTCACCTTCTGTGGAGTTTGTAAGATAATGTTTCCTTGTGAGAGCAAGGGAGAAGTGCATAGAAACAAGTAGAGGAAAAAGCCTGTATCAGTGTTCACTTGGTGTTGTGGGAGGTAGAATATTCACAGTATTTGGGAGGACTGGTCCTTCTACACCTTCTTTCTATTGGATCATATTTAGGAACATATCTTAAAGATCTGAGAATTGATAAGAGCTATATTCTAAATAATTTTTTGGTTCCCATTTTATAACCATTCTGAGAGTCGAATGAGCATGGGTGGCACTGAAGAAGAGATTGCTTAATTATAGAAACTGAGGCTTTTTGAATTGAAAAAAATGCATGTTTTGCATTGTCTTTACCTGGATGACAGTGTCTGCTGCTTTGGGTAGAGTTTTTCTGGTGCCATGAAAACCCTGTGCATTTTGTGATGTAAGTTAACATCTTGGCGTGGCCATCAGTGCCTCTGAGGAAATCCTAATCCATTATTCTGCCCAGGGAGAGAGGTTAAAGCTTGCTTGCACTCTCATGCTCTCATTCTTTCTCTCTGAAGGCTTCATGGGGGGATGCCCTTTGTTGAGTACTTAACATATTCACTGAACCAGTCCCATTTATATTCTAAACAAGATCTTTAATTTCGTCCCTGACGTGTACAAAATCTTGGGGTTTGAAAGAAGATTTGTGAGAATTTTCTTTTTTAGGCTTCTGGAAAGAAAGTAAAAAATCAGTGGAGGTTAAAATCAAAGAACAGTTACAGCTGGTGAGGTTGGAGGAAGCAGATACTGCAGCTTGGTTGGTTGATTAAACCTTTATAGAATTTTACTGGGAGACTGAATAAATAGTTCTGTATCTATTCAGCTGTAGTTTGCAGGGAGTCTTTAACAATTAAAATGGGAACCAAAACAACTGTGTTCTAAATATACAGCACACATTGTTTTATCCCTTTGTTTGGGTCCTGTCTACCAATCTGTCCTGTCTGTACTGCCCAAGAGGTGCCAAAGTAGCCTCAGGAATTAATTCCATATTTAGAAAGTTTCCTTTACGAACCAAACGTCACAAAGGGCACCCAGGGAGATCAATATTGCAGTTCTGGTTGTTGAGTACATTCCAATCAATTCTGGAGAGCAGAGCTCAGTGAATCCATCTGACAATGGGTTCAGTTTGCAGGACAATACTGTTTAAACACAGTTTTTCTTGGGTGTTTTATGATCCTTTCAGCTGTGCTCTAACTATATTAACTTTATCAGTTTGAGCATTTTGCCTTTTTTTTTCTTCTTTTGTAATGCTTAATGCAGCCTTGCATTCCACAGCTGAGGGTGATGTGTGCTGCAGCTTTCATATACAAGAAAAAAAAAATATTCCTCTTTGGATATATATGTTCCCTCTTAATTTTTAAGTCTACATTTTCTATTTTTCTTAGTAGAATTATATATAAGAATAGTATGTTTGAGGAACTAGGGAATTCAGCCAAAAGGTTTAGTTAGAACTCATCTATGAATTTACAGGGATTTGCAGAAAATGTAGAGCACTGGCTTGTCTTTATAAATACCCTTGAAAGGTCACATGAAATCAGATGTTAAGGCTGATGCTGGATTTTTGACGGAGCATGATAAGAGCAGTGCAGGGGTTGAATTTAACTTTTACTGCTTGGAATTGCTTCTCCAGGGCTGCTGTGTGGGAAAAATTTGCAGTACCCAAAAACATTGTTCATCTGAAAGTCACATGACTCTAAAAAACCCCCATAATCTCATATCTTTATGAGCAATACCTGGAACATAACTGACAATCTGAGGTGGGGAGTTTCTCTGTTTTCAGCTTAGTTTTTCTGTTCTTTTTATGTGTGTTTGCTCTTTGTTGTCAGAATCAGTGGCATTTCTGTCCCTGCTCTGTCCGGGATGTTGTTTTACGGGAGAAACACTTTGGAACACTGTAGAACCACCCTGTTGAAACGATGGAGTGAATTTAAGGAATGGTGTTTAAAGTACATGAGCTGGCACTCTCAGCTCTGGGCAGTTTTGTGATATTCAGGTGCACAAAATCCCTTTAAAGAAGAACCAGCAAGTGTTGATACATAACTTGGCACATCTCTCGGAGATAAGTTTGCTCCTTGTCTGCACCTCTCTTCCTTAATCCATAACATCCTTACATAAGGCAGTTGTGATAGTTCATCCATCCTCTGTTACAACTCTTGGACTTACTGGCCAATTTCTGTCAAACTTTGTGGAGGAAAGGATCACGTCCCACGTTTGTAGCCATTTGGCAAACCTGAGTTGTGAACGGCCTGGAATGGGAAATGCCAAGGAAAAGCAAAATCTTTGTGGGAAAAAGCCAATGTGTGTGTTTTGGAGACAGTTCAGAGGAGCCAGTCGGGGGCAGTGAAGGGTGGGTTGCCAATAAAAGCCTGGTACCATTTGCAGGGCAAAGAAACACTTAAAAACCAGGAGAGAATTTGGTTCTTGTTACTCTCTGTGCCTATTTCCAGGTAGGCTTTAAACAAAGATGGTTTTGTTCCTGTATGTGTCGGATGAAAGCACTTGTATAAATTCCCTAAATATTCATTGGCAGCGCTTACTCTTAGATTTTATCATGAAATACAACCTGCTTCATTAGACCTCAAATGTGAGGTGTGTGTTTCACTCTAACACTCAGAGGGCTCCCTGGAGACATCAGGTACACCACCAGTGATACCCAGGAGAATTTCCCTGAGCTTCCATTTGGCTGGCAGCCTGGTGGGTGCCAAGCTCCGAGGGATCCAAACCCTCTTTTGTCCTGGGCAGAGGAATTTATCTGTAAATCCTGAGGGTCTTCTGGCAACAAGGAGTGTATAAAAAGGATGTTGGAAGGTTGTTGATTGCCCTTGTCATTGTTTGTATACTTCTCAAGTTCTGTAAGGACTTGGGACTGGTATAAATAATTGTACCTAAGGTTAGAGCCATTGGTTATCCACTCTGTTGGAGCTCTACTGTTAATGTCACCAAAAAATTCCCCCATCATCTGTGAGCATAACTGCTTCTGAAATCATTCCCAGCCTGCATGAGCTGTTAATGTGGCTGTGGATCAACGTCCTGATCCAAGTCTGTAGTGTCCTTCTCAGCCGTGCCACCAGGCCAGTGCTGTGGCTTGTCCTGTGAGAAGGCTCAGATTTTTCACTGAAAAGAGAGGTCAGGCCTTGGAATCATTTGCCCAGAGAAGTGGAATCACTGTCTCTGGAAGTGTTTGAGAGGTGTCTGGATGTGGCTCTTGAGAATATGGTTTTGTGGTGATTGTGGCTGACAGTTGGACCAGTTCATCATGAAGGTCTCTTCCAGCCTTGATGGTTCTGTGGTTCTGAGAGCTAACAGGCTGGAAGTTTTGTTATTACTGTTAATTTGTTTTTACCATTTAATTCTTTTTGGGTGAGATAATTCCCATCTAAAAGCTTTGGCAACATAGTATACTAAGTTTCAAATATTATCATAATGGAAAAGGGTCATGCTAGAAATATTAATACCCAGTTGTATACATTTAATGAAATTGTTATTCAAAGCTTTTACGTCCAAAACAGTAACAGTTGTTTGTGTTGATGCTGCATGCTCTGAGCTTAACCTTTGGGATGATAACAAAGCCCAAAAACTGGCTCCTCCTGCAATCCTTTGTCCTTGAAGGAGTCACTTAGTTAAATTCCTTAATATTTTTGCAGCTGTGGTTGTGGTTTATTAACTGATGCTGCCTTGAAGAACAGCCTGTGTCTGCAGCAAAGTTTTCATTACTCATCTGTCAATACTTGCAGAGTAAAACAAATGGGTCTGGGTAGAGGTTTATGCTCTTCAGTCTAAGTAGTGTCTTTCCTTCCATCCCTGCTATTTTACCCAAGGAGAGGGTAGAGAATAGTTTTGATGCAGTGAGTGCATAGTTGTACTCTATTGGATAGGAAGGTCTGGCCTGCTTTGTCTGTCAGGATTATTTTAAGCTGTGATGTTTAGAATTTATTAAATGAACTAGAGGGAATTAAAAACATCTCTTTTTCCCAAAATATTCTTACTTCTACAGCTGTGAAATGCCTTTTATCCTGATTCATACCAGCTGAAGAATCTCCGGAATGTCTCTTCTGCAGTTGGTAAAATATGATTTTGGGCCACTTAAACAATTTGCTTGTCAGGAGAAATCCAGGTGAGTTTGGTTTTGGGTTTGGTTTTGTTTAAACATAGTCCTCAAAACTGAAAATCAGATAACCCAAAACTATTGGCGTTGCTGTGTTTACTGATGCAAACTACAAGTTCTGCAGTAATTGCCTTGGCCTCTGGGTGAAACACAGGAGGCAGTTCATCTGAGATTTTGTGGGGCTATTTTTGCATGGTAATTGCAGATGAGCACATCTTATTTGGAAGGCCCTACAGAACAGGGGTGGTCACCTCTGGGAGGTGATGGACATGAATTTCAGGGTGGTGAGTGGAAGGAACTGGAAGAACTGCTGTCGTGATTGAGCAGTGGATAGAAAATGCTTTGGTGTCCCAGGGAAGAGCTCAAGGATAAGCTGTAATAAGTAGGGGAGAAGCACTTGCAGAATGCAGGGGTTTGACTCACTTGACCATGTGCTTCTCTTGAGTTTCACACTTGACTGTGACAAATATCAAATGGAATAGCAGCCAGGCTAGTGAGCAAGTGTGCTGAGAGCCAGAGGTCTGTGCTGACCTCTCTGTGCATGTGGTTTGGGGGGAAATACCAGAGTCCCTGTCTCCTCTTCCTGTTGTGCAGTGTGGTTTTGCTTACTTTTATCCTACTTCAGAAAATCAGGGTGGTGTGAAACCTCACACAGCAGTTCCCTAGGCATGAAGATGTAAAGAACTAACCCCAGCCCAGTAAAGGTGATTCATAACTGGAGCCTTGCTTTGTACCTCTGTACCTACCTTGGCACATGATGTGTTGGCTGGTATAATTGGGGTTGGTTTCCTTAGCACATGGACCTGCCATCAACTGCGTTTTAAAGTCTGTCCAGTTTGAGACTGCTCTGAGAGTGGAAGGAGCCAAAACCTCTGCCAGACCTAGCTGCCAGCCCGAGGACCTAGTTTGGAGATAAAAACTGATTAGTGGATAATTCCCCCAGAATGAATAATCTCTGCCTTAAAAGATGAGTTGCAGATGGTTTTGGATGAGAGGGGGAGAGAGATCAGGTTTAAAATGTCATTCTTTCAGTAACCTGACTCTCCTGACCTTACGTGGCACTGCAGAGATGATTTCAGCCAAGTAAGACCAGGAGGAGAGGCTGGCTGGGGATGTGTGGCCAGCGTTTCATGCCTTGGGCTGACCCTGAGCCCCAGTGTTATATTTACCTGGTAGTTTGAGAGATCTTTCACTCCACAAGGTCAAGGAAAGCTTCCAAAATAGAGGGAAGAGGCATTTGTAACTTCCCGAGTGAGGATTAGTATCTGACATGACTTCTTGAACTATTTTCGGATTGGTTACGCGTCTGCTGATCTTTCACCTTTGCAAAGGTAACAGTACTTGTGTGTTTGCCTGTCCTTGACTGGGAAGGCTGCAGAAAACAAAACTGAAACTCAAAATTAGGTTAAGGACTATTATGAGCAGGCTGTGTCAATAAAGGCCATCATTTTGTGTAGCTGTGCAGCTTTTCAAATTACTCCAGCGAGACTCTCTTTACAAATGCTTTTGTACTTTGTTGACTCATCCATCTCAACACTCACAGTAACATTTCAGTACTGTCTTATAAAGCCTGTGATTGAAACAGGGCTGTTCTTGGGCTGGTTCATCAACAGATGCAATTAATACAATGATGTTTGTTTTGACACCCTGGCTCACTGGCAGCATTGTAAGCAGCATTGCTATATGAGGAGATCGCTGTGGTTGAGGACTCCGTGTACAGGCAGCTCACTCAATATTTGTATTCAGCTTAAAGTCAACACTGAAAGAGTTTCAGACCTCTCCTAAGCTGGCAAACAGGCTCACTGGTGCTACCAGCAATGTTAACAAAAGGGCAAATCATAATCTGCAGCACTTCTAATTTATTTACAGTCTTATAAAACGCTGGGTTTTCATTCTGTTGGAGAGCACCAGAAGTACAAAAGGAAAGCTCAGAGGGATTTTCTCCTAGTGCAAGTCTGGGAAGGTGGTGAAGGAAATACAATTTGGACTCAGATACTTATTCTTTCAGTAGAACAATGTCAGTCCCAGACCAGTGCTTCTCAGATGTGTTTTACCCTGGGAACTTGTATAAAACGTCTTCCTTTTCAGCTATTTCATTTTTAGCTTTGTAGAGGGTGTAACCATTGTTTAAGGGAGTGTCCATGGCATGGAGCCAGTTGATATCTAAACCCAATCATGAATTGTTTTAAAGAGAGTATGATTTTCTGCACTGAGATATATCGATGACTATTTTTCAGGGCAGGAAGTACCTGCTGACTCCAGCAGTTGCCAGAGCAGCTGTTCATTATGAGTAATCCACAGAAAAATCTTGTGAAAGCCCTAATATCTCTAGGAAGCAGCTCGAGCTTAAATGATCAGTCTAGTTAAGCTGTATTGAAGAACTGCTAGTTAGTTAACTGCTTATCTAGTTAAGCTGTATGAAGAACTACTTTCATATTTTTATTTGCCTGGAATTTTATATTGGGAAAAAAATTTCTGGTTCTTAGGGTATCAAAGTCTGTAGGATAGTTTACAGAGAGGTATTTAACTTCTGGCTAGTTAATATTTGTTAAGGCTTGTCTGGACACTCCCTAGACTCTTGCTCCAGGGTACAAATTTAATTGATTTATTCCATGTTGAGTTGAAGCAGCAGTTTCTTTTTCTGCAGTTAGGCATCTCTGCTGTCTGCATGGCTTTGAGCATTCTGTGGCATTGTAGCACCCTGTGACCTCTCCTGTGTTTATACCGGGACCTGTATTAGGCCAGGCACACACTGGAAATGCATTCAACTCCCTCTCCTGAGCTTCCTGATGAGCAGGTTGAGACTCTCTTTGTTACATTCTCTGTTTTTAATCACAGAGCTGACTTCTGATGAGATTATATATAGATTTCCGTAGCTTCCGCCAAAAGATTTGTTTCGAATTAATGAACATTTTTGTGAATTTCTGTAGTTGACATTTTCTGGAAAAATAAATTCTGATTTTGGTCCAGAGCTCTCTGATCAGTGCCAGGTGTGAGCAGCAGGCTCCAGTGCCTCATCCAGGGTATGGAGGTGTTAGCAGCACTGCTGACCTTTGGCTCATGGAAAAAACAATGAGCAAGGAGTACAGTGCTCCAGATGTGAACCTGTCTGGAAGCTGAGTGTGCAGAGATAAGCTGCTGATGGGAAACACCCTCTCACCTACAGCTTCTGCATTGTCCAAGTGAACCCAGTGTCATAGCTCAGCTTCTGAGATACCTCCAGCCCAAGTTCAGTCACTTCCTTCGTTCTCCATTTGAGCCCTGGGTTTGAATTGCTTTTCATTTTGTATTGTCTCTTACTGTCTTTGATACCAGGATATGATTCCTTCTCTGTCAGCTGTCCCTGCCCTTTGTTTCTCTTAGTTTGCAGTGTTTTGGGTGGTAACACTTGCGTTGCTTGTAGTGCATCCTCTGTGTCACAAGGTTTTGATTCGGGAGCGTTGTCCTGGAGATGTACAGAGATGTGCCAGCAAGCAGTGGTACATGTGTCACAGCAGAAGAACATCCTTACACATCTTGCCCAAGCAGCAGAGCTCCTCTTACTGCTAAGTGTGATTCTGGGGTCATGGCTCATGAGAGTGGTAACAATGGGAAGTGTGGGATGTTCTGGCTTATTTTGAGATCAAGATTTCATTTCCCTTGCAATAATTTCATGAATCAAAAAGGAAAATGTGTAATGCTTAGTGTTCACCTAGAGCTTTACATTTTTGAGCATTGTTCAAACATTTCTTCTGACTTCATGATGGGTGGTGATGGAAAGTGCTGCCTGTAGTGAGGTAAGGACCGTGAGTACAACTCCTGCCTTGCTTTCATTTACTGCTGTGGTTTCACTTGGTACTGTGGTCAGATGATCTCTACTTCTCCATCAGCTTTTCAGTCATCACTGGAGCTCTGTAGCCTGTGAGTGGGTTGTTAGTTCATCCTTTTAGGGATGTCATTAGGTAGTGAGAGTGGCAGACGTAGTGCTGGGTAGTGGTGACATCTCTCCGTGTGGGAAGGTCCAGGTGATGTGTGCACAGATCATGCCACCTAGAGGAATGGAGCTGGCAAGCCTGCAGCCTTTGCTTTGCTGCCAAAATTTTGGTGGTTGTGCCAGTGACTGTGTCCAGACCTTCTCCAAGCCATGCCCTTTGTGGCCTCATCTCACAGTCTATCATGAAGTCAGGTGTGAGAAGGTCCCTTCACAGGCAGCTCTCCATCAGCTCAACAAACATTTCTCAGCTTTTTACATGAGACTGTTTTTCCTGACTTAGCCTCCTAAATGTAGATCCTCATCTTTCCCAATGGTTCAAGAACATGAAATTAAGTTGTGGATCTCACTTCGTATTCTCCAGGAATTAGGGTGAGGAATCTAGCACAAGGTGTGATTTGATGGGATAACATTCTCCAAGCTCTCTGCTTTTTTTGGCTTGTATGTTGCAATTTCTTTTATGGGAGACTGTTAAATTTCCCAGAAGATTATCCTAATTTCCAGAGTCTCAAAGTCTGAATTGTAATTAAGCACTTAATTTGATGAGGGCTTTTAGATGTCTTGCTAGTCTACTGGCAGCTTGGGGAAATACTTCCATCTTCCTCCCAGCTTCCCTTGCATAGGTTCAAGCTCAGGAAGCTGGGATATATTTAGAACTGGCAGAACTGCCAGCCAGGCCTCAGAAAATTGCTCCAAATCTCTGCTTTCTGGGTAGGTAAAGCCAAATTCAAAAGAAGCCTGGCTTTTCTGAAGAAGTTGGGGTGGTGACAATTTATCAGTAACAAATGGGCAGTGGGAAATTTTAATAATACATTTTATTGCTTGGAATTGCATTGAGTTCCCTATTGCCACAAATGACACTAATCAGGACGTCCAACGGGGAAGCAATTACTTTATTTCTTGATCATCCAGACAGTCAGTGAGTTGTGTTATGAGATAAGCACATGGTTTGACCAGTGGGTGTCACCTCTTCGGGAAGGAATTTTCTTTTTGACCCACTTTAGTCTAATATATGGCACAGTAAGGTCAAGACCAATGACTTGGGCTCACAGGATTTAATACACAGACAAAAATGACTGACTAGAGTCTTTTTATTTTGCACTATTTGAGGTTAGGCCTTGTAGATGAAGTTTCTATCTTCTTCTAAAGTTTCTCTCTACTGTTTAAGTAAAACATCTTTCTCCCCCCTCTCTCCTGTGCTTCAACTTTTATGCTTAAAATCTCTGGAACAATCTTGAGTCCTTTACTCTGCTGTGCCTTTGAACTGACCCCCATGTATTTTCATCAAGACATTAGGATGGCCTTCCCATTTCCTTCTATTCTCAGTTGAAATTTTCCTGTTACGAGCATACTTAAAAAAACCAAAACCCCAAACAACTGATTTACAGTTAGTTATATGTTAAAATAACCAGACTAAACCCAGCAGGAAGAGCATCCTCTCAGTGCCAGCGGATGAGGCCACATCCCTGAGATGATCTTTAAGGTCCCTTCCAACCCAAAGCATTCCACGTTGGCTGTGGATGGATCTCTTGCCTGTATTGACCACTGGTGCATTGAACAGCCCCGTTCTGTGTCTCTCCCTTAACACATCCCCCTTTTTGCTGATAACTTGCTGGCCTCCAGGCTACCGACAGCTGTTGTCCACTTGCTGCTAATTAAGAAAGCAGCATGAGCGATGGGAACGTGGATTGCAGAGATTGAACCCCCCTCTCCACAGCCAAGCGTTTCAACCTGATTAAAAAGCGTCTGACTGACACTGAGCGGCCTCTTTTCTCCTGCTGTCTCTCTGCAATAGCCTGGTTTTTATCAGAACTCCCAGGTCAGGTGCTCTCTGTTGTCTCTGGATTTTTTAGATCCCGTAACAATGGGCAGCGTCAGAACAGATTTGCTGTTCAAAAGATGGGCACGTGTGAAATCTGAGCCACCATAGAGCCGCATCTTTAGCATGCAAAGCGTTGTGTGCTGTGCTCTTCCTCAGAAATTCAAATGTAGGTTGTGTTTTTTAAATAAAATGACACATACTGCGTTGAAGATTTCAAACTGGCTATAGGAATCAAGATCATTACAAATTAACAGCACTTACGTGGATGGGCCAATGATTTCAAAGATTTTCTTTCTTTGTTTGAGGATTTTTCCTTGTTTGCTTTGTTTGCTTGTTTTGGTTTTCCTTGTTTTGCATCAAGTCCCAGTGGGAGACCTTTTGTGTGATACAGTAATGCTGGGATTTTTATGATCCAGCAAGAGAATGGGCTTGAACTCTGAAATTCTCTTCCTGGCCTGTGCCTCTGTGGTGGTAAAATGATTGACTGGGGTTAATATAATACAAGATTGTTTTGTTAATACACAACCAGCAGGTGTGAATTCAAGTAAGAGTGGTGGTAATTTGGCAAGAAGAAGCCTCCTGTAATGCTGATGCTCTCTGGGGCTGTTTACCCCCAGGAATATTATAAACTCTCTATATTTCAGATTAGACCTCCAAAATACAATCTGAATTCTTATCTGTGATAAGTGGGCTCTGTATAGCCCTGCATAGCCTCTAGCATGCTTTCAGATGCATGTCATTTGCTCCTTTTTCTGGAATTTAATTTCTCCCTTGTGATTTTTCTCACCTTTTACCCTGGAGTTGAATGGTTTTTGATGTTTTTTGGAGGTTCTCTTTAAAAGCACTATGTAAATATAAGTGTAAAGTGTTTATTTAAATAAATAAAGAAATCACTGCTAGACATAGCTCCTTAGGTGTGTGAAAATCCTTTAATAAGCCATGTCTACCACAGTGTAACTGAACAGTAGGAACATGTCTAGGGAGAGGAGGATGTATGTTTGATTGTACTTATTGGTGTTCACCTTGTTATGCCCATGATCACTTTGTGAAAGGAGCCTTGGAGCATGTGACTCCAGCTTTTGTAATAAAGCAGTGTCTTATATTTGAAGTTGAACAAGAGCTGCTTTACCAGTGTTATCCTATATTCACTAAACACACTATTAAAATAGGAAATGCAAAGTGTGGTGTGCTCCTAACGAGCTGAACTGGGCAGACTCTTTGGGACCTGGGTGATCCAGGGTGTGAAAGTGCCATAATCTCCTTGGACAGCTTTTTGTTTTCACATGAAGAGAGCAGATGCTGACACGGTGCAAATAGAAGAGAAATCCTATCAGTAGATTGGCCCTGAGTCCCCAAGCTGTAGTCTGTAAATACAGTGATTTATGGGTATTAGAGATGAAAACAGTGTTTCTTTCTTTCCTCCAAGCAAAATATTATTTACAAATAGATCATCTCATTATTGGACTCTGGTTTGACTAGTAATTTTATAAAATAAACCTAGTAGCCTTAATGTTAGAAAATTAATGGGGTTGATTTCTCTACTACTGAGAATTTATGGAGGCTCCCCCTGTCTGTCCTGCTGTGGGAGGTAATTAAGAATATGAGGGAGCGGTTTCTTGGTTTGAAATACTAAAAATTACTCTAAGCATTGGTACTGTTACGTCTGGAGAGCTCCTTAGGGGTGGTGAGATTGGTTCTGCTGGGTCATTTGCTGTGAGGATTGGTCATTTCTTTCACAGTAGCCTGCTTATTGCTTGGGCAGCTTTGCCAGGCTGTTTGCTGTGTGCTGCCTGTGACTGGCAGCGTGTTTCAAGCCTGTTATATGAATATTGTGTGGCTTCAGGATCACAGTTATTCCATTTGTCCTTTAAAGCTGCTCCTGGTGACTTCAGGAGTTGAGGTGCCATCACCCAGGTAGGTCACCTGCCAATGGTGACGTGTTTTTGCATCTGTTCTGCGCGAGCTTTTCTCGTGCCTGACGGTGTCACCTGCTCTGAATCCCCACCTCATCAGTTTATGCCACGGATTTCTGGCTTGTAAAATGAAAAACGCATCACACGGTCATTCTGGAGGCACAGTTTTCTCATTAAAGGGGCAAAAGTAACATTCTGCAAATTTCAGTGTGCAAACAGCTGCCTGTTTGGTGCTAGGTCGGGCTTTGTTCAGGCTATTGATCAAATGTAAGCCTAGAGCCTGGCTGCTAGGTCTGGAGCTGACTTTGTCTTCCCCGAGTTCCTGAATGACAAAGTATTTCAGTGGAGCTGGCACTTCTTTGTTGGGTTGTTTTGCAAATGCAGACCCAGTTCCTAACAGGAGAGCACAAAACAGTTTTAAGTGTGTTTTAAGTCTGGTTTGCAATGGAAAATGTTGGGGTTATGTTGTCCTGATTTCTTATAATAACACAGGAGTGCCCTTTAAATTAAAAAAATGACAGTTCATACAAGAAAAATCTCTTCCTTTGAGGTTTGTTATCTAGTGCTGTTAAACAAAGCTAGACTTTATCTTTGAGAAACAACTTCCCATCTATATGAGAACTATCTCAAAATATTGCCCTTTTGCCTTATAGTTAGCTAAATCCATTATGCAAGTGGACAGTCATATTCCAAAGTAAAACTATGTAGAGAGTCAATTGGGAATAATATGTGTGAGTTTCCAACGTTCACCTTGATTTAAGCTACCTTTCCAGGATGGAGAAGCCCTCTCATTATAAAGTCTGAGCTACAGGGTTCTTGTGCTTTTGAATGTTGCCTGTTTTATCATGATAAATTCTGGTGTGTTGTAGTTTGAAGCGATTTCCCTAAAAGTAGATTTGTGCAGTTGCCAGAAAATCAGCTCAGCTCTTCACCTGCTCTGTTTTCTGCCAACAAATGGCAAATTTACTTGACTGTACTTGAAGAAGTATTTTCTATATATTTTTAAATTCTCTATTTTTATAAGTGATTTGAATACCTGATGAAAGTATCTTCTGTGAGGGCCATCTTTCAAAGTTCCCATATGGGCTCAGTTTCATAATTATGATTGTGTCTGCTATATATAGTGTTGGGTTTTTATGAAATAGCAGCAGTCAAGCCTTGAGGGGTGTTTTATACCTATGGCTGGTGTGTCATATCAGGATAGACATGGAAATGGTATTGGTTAAAGTCATACAAAGCTGTAGGTGCCTTTTGCAGACGGACGTATGAGTTTCAGTACGTTTTAATGAAGCAGCTTTTCCCAAACCAACCACCTTTTTCAACATTTGTTTGAGCCATCTTCCAGTTCTCCACTCTTTGCAGTAGATGCATAAGTGGCTCTCAGGTTAATGAGGAATGAGGGCACATTGAGTGTATTCAGACTTCTGGCTGCAGAGCTGCCAAAAATGAAGCAGGAGAGCTCTCTTCCATCTGTCATTCCTCTACAGACATCAGCAGTTTAGAAGTGGATGAAGCTGAGAGTTTATTTGCTGAGCTTCAGAGTTCATCAGTACACAGAGGAGAAAAAAGGCAACATTTATGTGTTTGTTCGGGGGGGAAGGCAAAGTGAGTTTGCTGTGTAAATTTGTAAACAGGGTAGAAAGGAAATAGAAGATTCCTGAAAGCATGTCCTAAAATAAATGAAGTCCAAGCTCAGGTTGCAAATCTTGTGAAGTCGTGCAGGGCATTGTGGGAGGGTGGTCCTTGTGTGGAGCAGATGTTCGTGGAGGTCCTGCAGTCAGTGACTAGTGTTTGATTCAACTAAGCCCTTCCCTGCAACACAAGGTTGTTTCTGCTGAGCGGAAAAGAAAAGGTGATGCTTTTTTATTACACTGACACAAAGTTTAGTACTAGATTCATATACCGCAAAGTGATATTAATAAACATGGATCATAGATTCAAAGTCAGTTCCATGCTTGCAACACTATAGGTGGTTGTTTTTTAGTTGAAAGATGGTTTATAGTGTTTCTTGTTGCTTTACTTCAGTGTAATTTTTTTGTATTCATTGGCTGGATCCAGGTGAAGACTCAAAATCCAGTTGGGGTGAAGCTTTTGTGGGCAGGTTGTGCATTACCAGTTGATAATATTGAGCCAGAAGATCTGGGAGGTGTTTGCCCTTCTAGTAACAGCGCCACAGGTATTTTTATAAACATCACCTGATGTCTTTCTGAACCCAGCTGTGTGACATACTGAATGCACTGCAGAAATCAGTGGCTTATTGCCTGTTTTTCACAGGGAAGGAGCATAAAGTGAATCACAGTGAAGCTTTGACAAGGCACCAGGCTCGGCCTGACCGAAGGGCCGTGCTCTCCAGAGGCGATGGAGCAGAGCCTGGCCTGACCCTGCACCACATGGCTCCAGGCCTCGTGGAGCTGAAGTTTCCTGTTACAAACTGGCTGCTGTTTTCCAAACAGACCTCCTAAAGCTCCAAAGTATTGCTCAACAGACCACAAACTGGAATTAGTATTGATTCACCTTTCAGGGCTGATGGCAGGATCGCCGCACAGCCGCATGTTGTGTTGCACGGACTTAAATAGCTTGGGCAGTTGTGGGTTTGCTGTTTTGTCAAAACCAAATTAAATAGAAATACTGTACAAAATGATTTCTTATTTTTAGAATCCTAGGGTCTCTCTGTTACGGAATCTAGGTACTGGCTTTTAAAACATGTTTTTTTTCTTGGAGTGGGTCATGGTCTTTGCATTGGTGTGTCTTCCTGGCAGGTATGGCTGGCCTGTGGGCAAGATCTCACTTTTGAAACCCGATGCCATGCCCTGAATGGGACGGGATATGATCAGGAAATGGGCTGTTGGTAAAAACATCACTCAAGTAGCTATTAATTCACCATGATTTATTCTGTGATAAGAGAATAGTTTCAGTAAGATTGTAGAGATGCTGAGATAAGGTTCTGCTTTGTTTTTGGTGAAATCTAGCTTGTGCTGGGTTCCCTTTGGCTGTTGGGTTGTTGTATATGAATGTTGAAGGCGTTTCTTCTTGAAATTCAGGCCAGCTTCCTGTGTGAGCAAACTGAAAGTTCATGGAAAAATTGAAGCAGATTCTTAGTAGGCCCCCTTTTGGGAATTTCCATTAAAGATGACAACAACTGTTAAATACAGATAGGATGATACAAGATTTAATGCTGCATGCCAGCAAAGAACGATGTGCCAAAGAAATGAGGCTCAGGTATCCCCTTGTTGAGTGGGTTTTCAGACTTGTCACTGCATTAAGCTGAGTAATATCTGAAGCAGCTGGGGAATAGCTACTTTTTCTTCAAAATTAAATTAACAAGTATAATTCTAGTGGCTGTTTCCTGCTACTGAAACCTCAAGTCTTCAGTTGGCTCAGATGAGTTATGGATGGGATGGATTCTTCAGACTCCCTTCATATTGTTGTTGATGTTTGTACAAATCTGCTGGGGTTGGCTGCTGCAGAAGTTCAGTCTTCTGTGTCTCTCCAAGTCAGGATTTGCCAAAAAGAGTGGGGAGAACTGCAGGTGTTGGTGTCAGTATGCCTTTACCTTGAAACCTGTTGTCCGTAGACCAGTATAACCAGGAGACTTTGATTCAGGCATGAGGAGATGGGGTAAAACAACGTTTGTCACAAATAATTGTTTACTGCTAAAGTAACTTTAATGTTCATGTGCAGAAGAGTGAAAGACAGACATCCCACTTAGACTCCCTAAGGTCCTTCATGTTTGCTGCCACGGTGGTGTAGGGCTGTAGGGATGTGCTAATCCTACAGCCAAGGAAGGGAAGAGGGAGCTCCCTCCTGGGCTGTTCAGTTCAATTAACATCTTGGTTTCCCCTTGCTGGAGGCACTGATGTTTCAAATCATGCTTATAGAAGACTAATATTTTCTCCTGCCTGTAGGCAGGCAATAAAGCTGGTGGTTTGGTTGCAGATCCTATCAGATATAGAAGAGAGTATGGAATTGAGGATATGGCCTGCAGCTTCTTAACCCTTTACTGAGCAGCAGAACAATAATCTCGAAGCAGCTTCTGACCTGATTACATCAGAAATTTCACACCTGCGGTGCCGCTGTATCACTTTACACACACACTTGTCTGGGTGTGTGGAGATAGAGAGCTGGTCCTTTGGGGCAACAGAAGAGCAGTACTTCAAAGCTGAGGGATTGCAGAGCCCTCCTCTGATGCCTTGTTTTATTGAGTAAGCAATATTAGGGAAGTTTACACTGGTATTGCAGTGCCTGTAGGAGATAGTGCTGGCCTGGTTCCTGAAATTCATTTTTCTCTCTTGTGCAGAGATGTGAGCCCCCAGCATGGTGCACTGGAGTTGTGCAGACATGTTTAATCTCACTGAACTGAATATCTGCTTTTCAGCATCTGAGCCCCGAGGATACAGTGCTAGTCAGAACAGTGAGAAATGAGGCTCCCGTGCGGAGCAGTTAGCTCATCTCGGAACATGCATGGAAAAGAGCTTACATCACACTCTCACCTGGACTGCTGCCCTTGATCCATGGCACTTGCTAAAGAAGGAAGTAAAACAGAGCATGTTTAAGCAAATGCTTTCCATGTTTTCATCTTATTTCTTGTGCTCAGCTCACATGAGTGTGGGCGGTGGCTTTTGGGCAGGGTATAAGGTTCCTCCCAAGCCTATTAGAAAAGAGGGGTTATCTTTGCCATTCAGACTGAATGTGCAAAGAGTCTGTAATCAGAGGTCAGAAATAAAGATGGCTATAATTAGTAATGTCCAAAGCAACTGGAAATTGTGTCAGGCAGATCTGAGCCAGCTTCTCTCTTTTTTTTTTTTTTTTTTTTTTCCATTGCCTAATGAATGAGAATGGAGGTTACTCTCCAAGGATGAAAGAGGCCTGAGTTTTTTCCCATTCAGAGCCGGTGCTATGAGGCAGACAAGAAGCCAAGGCTCCATTTACAACCTTGTTTGTCAGCTGTTGAACCTATGGCCAGGTTGTGAGCAATTAGGCTTTTCCCTAAAGCATCTGAAATAAAGCCTTTCTGCTTGGTGTCCTGCCGAGTGCTGTGACGACATCCTGTCACCTTGGAGATGGATAAACAGCTTCAGCAACATTGGGTTATAATCTTTCAGCTCTGAGTTTCAAAGCTCGCTGCCTTACTACTGAAACTCAAACCCAGCAAAGGTTTTTCAGGGAGAAAACTTAAACGTGCTTGACAAAGTGAGGGGTGGGGAGAAGGAATTGAAGCAGAGCTCGGTGATGAGGCTTTTTGCTTGGCCATGGCAGTGGTGTCAATGAACCAGAGGAGCTTTGGCTCCCCGCAGTGACTCAGGTGCTGCGCACGCACACTTGTGCCTGCAGGGCTTTATTTTTAGATGTCTGAATCACTGTCATGACTGTATCCTCCAAAAGCTGCTAGACAAGTGGGGATGCCCACGGACCCCATATTAAGTCATGTTTGGTGAACAGGGAAACTCAGCAGGTTCCCTCTCGACTGTTGCAATTTCTGTGTTAGGAGCTGTTTGCTGAAGTAATGCAGATGTTATGCCTGGTAGCTGGATTATTTTTTCCCATTTAAAATGAAATGTTAACATCCTTGGTGGCTTTCATGGGTAGAACAGGATGAGCAAGGGCCACATTGTTCATGTTGGTGTTGGAGGATACTTGAGTCTCTTGTTGTTCTAGTGCTGTTGGCACTGGGGGAGTTACGAGTCATGTTACCAGTGTTGTAATCCCATCAGTTCTCTGGGGCTTGCAGGGCTGTGCAAA
This sequence comes from Hylia prasina, assembly GCA_013397195.1. Lineage (NCBI taxonomy): Eukaryota > Metazoa > Chordata > Aves > Passeriformes > Sylviidae > Hylia > Hylia prasina. Next base: position 724,173 of record VYXD01003617.1, on the reverse strand, counting down.
ATCAGTTCTTAGATGGGAAATTACCAGAGACTTGTCAGATGCTGCACAAATGTTTGCTGGTGATTGCTGGTGTTTCTGCTTGGGGGTTGATTTGGCACCAGTCGGCTGGAGCAGCTTTCGATAAACCACAGCAAAAGTCCTGTCTGCTGCTTATCAATAAATTACAGTATCTTGTTCAAAAAGAAATCTCAAAGCCAGCTTTCGTGTGCTGCAGGAAACTGAACTGGGGTAGCAGTTTTACTTCCTTAAATCCCTCCTTGTTTGATTTATTTAAGCTTTTTTGCCCTTTTCTTTTCTTTTCCTCCTGTACATTGGGTGAGCGATACTGCTGCAGTTTTCAGCTGGTAAAGGATTGCTGGTTTATCTGCATACAAGATTTCTCTGTTCTGAAATACGAGACAAAAAGAGGAGTAGAAGGGAATCTGGTCAGCTGCTCTGAACTTGCTACTTGATCGTGTGCATCTTCTCTTCCTTACAACCTGAAGATTTGCTTCCAGATATGATACTGGAAGGAAGAAGAGCTGTAATGTTAATGCACCATAACATTAATGTTGACTAATCCAGTCCTTTTCACTGCAGTAGGGAGATGTGGTTGAATTGATAAGTTACCCTCTCTGCTTTCCAGTTCCCTTGCAAACACTGCAAGCTCTTTCCACACAAGGTTGCTGCAGCTGGAGATGCCTCATTCATGGTTGCTTAGAAAGAAAAAAAAAATCAAAATAAAAATGTGCTCTCTGACAAATAAAAATGTTTTGCTTCCTCTGGAGGCCCCAGAGGGCGGCATAAAAATAATGAAGCCTGTGAGTCAGTGAGCATTGCCTGGCCAGCTGAGAAGGAACTGAGCCTCCCTTTTCCAGAGAAGTTTGTGTGCTGTCACTGCACATCATTAATGCTCACTGGTTTATGCTCATTCACTGTAATGTTGCCAGAAAAGAAAAAGGGCAGTCGGACTTTCTGCTCCCAAAAGCTGGCTGCTTCCAAGGTGACGTGATGTTAGAGGAAAAGTTTCTTTAGCACTCGAGAACGATTGTTTGATTCTCAGCTGCCCTTCCTCCATCGTTTTCCTCTAAAACCTGGCGGCTCTCCTAGCAATTGGATTCCCTGGAGAGGGACTTGGAGCAGCTTACAAGCAACTCCACCTAAGGTACAAAGGTTAGGGTGGGCAAACTTCCTGATTGACACTGGACCCTCCCTTTTTTTTTTCCTTTCCAGGTCCCCTACCAGGTCTTTTTTCGTTTCTGCATTAATTCTCCTTCCTTCAGTCTCTGGGGATAATGGCAAAGCTGAGGAAAGTAAAGTCACAGAGCTGGGAGTAGTAGGTCTGAGGCTTTTGAGCACCCATGATGCAGCAGTGATATGATGATACATTTAAAAGGGATATTTTAATTCTGTTCTGTCGCATTCTGTCTTTTCTGTACTCAGGATCCCAGTTCATCATTTTGGGAACATGCAGCACTGCACAAGTGCTGCATATCAGCATTTTTAGGCTTCTGAACATCCTCAGGACTTCTGGAGAAAGAGGGTGTGAAAAGCAGCTGAAGGCTGTTTGCAGTGTAATGGGAGAGCTAGCAACACACTGCAGGTGTGAAAGGGTGCAGAATTTATCTGGGGTCCTCATCTGTTTCTTCAGCCCTCCTTGAAACCTCGTGCTTTCTCTCCACTTTCATAGCTGCACTTTGGCAGGCTTGAACATTTTGTCACAGGACAGAATTATTAAAATTTGTTTTTACAAGTGCCCCTGCAGTAGTTTTCTGTTGCCCACAGCTCACTGGTGAGCATCTCACTGTGCCTCCTGTGCCAGCTCTTCTGCAGAAGGACTCGGCTGTTTCCTGCAAAGCTCAAAGGCTGGGAGTTTGTCAGTCACTGACTTAATATTATACATTACAATGGAGCCCAAAAGCTTTAGCCAGGGCACAGTCCCCCAGATTTTTGTGCTTACAAATGTGTAACACATACAGCCCTTGCCCTAAGGGCGGAAGATGTTAGGAATTCTAATAATATTCATATAAAATCTGGGAAAACGTTTGCTTGGCAGAATGTTCCTTGATTATCGTGGTGAGCTCTCTGCCCATCCTGAATCACCTGTTTTCCTGTGTTTCTGAGAGCAGAATTGCACCTGGAGTACCCCTAGCCCAGAGCCTCTCACTGGGTGCTGCATCGCAGCATCCTCAGCAGAAAGGTCGTTTTGAACTCCAGCTCGTTATTTTTGCCTTTTGCTTCAGAACCCTTAAAGTCCCTGTCAGCTAGGGTTTAGCTGAAGCCTTGCAACTTGCCTTTTGTCTTCTCAAATGATGGAGCTGAGCCCAAGGGAACAAATGCCATTTTAATGGGCATCGTTGTGTAACTCATTACATAAGTCACTGCTGCCTTCAAAGGACTCGTGGCAAAAGTGGCAGGAGCAGTTGATTAAAAATGTGCACAATAGCTTCATTATGACATGGGGAGAGATGTCTGTTGTTATTTTTAATCTGATAGCTTTTAAATATGTGCATCCAGCAGAGAGACCTAAATGGCCTTTGAAAAAGGAACCATTTGTGGAACAAGATTTTTAGACTCCACTTCGTTTTTTTTAACAAGCCACAAGAGTCAGGACAAGCTGGAAAATGAACTATAACCCTTTTTTAAGGTTGTGTCTCCTCTGAAGCTGCAGGGTTTTGGTGTGTGAACATGCAGAGAGTGAGAGAAGATGGAGGGTTTAGTTTTTCAGGTGAAGGAAAGAAAAGGTAATGTATTCTAAAGTTTGTGGGGTTGTAATTAAAAATAAGTCTATTTTCAATTTGTTTTATATGATCCAAGCACTAGACAAATTGAGTAGCCTGTCCCAGCTGCTGGAGCCTCCCTGCCATGGGGCAGTAGTGACAAAAACAGGACCAGGAGGTGCAGAAGCAGGCAGGGCATTATTTCCCATTTCTGAAGGCTCCCATGTGCTGGTTACACGAGGTTGGTGAGTGGGACCCAACAGGTGGAAACTCTGCTGTGACTGAACTCTGTAAAAGGCTGAACTTTCACTTTGACCTTAAAGCAAATAACTTGCTTCTGGCTTAGCTTGGTGGAGTTCACCAGCTTGTGTGTGTTTTGACTTACTCTGGCCTTCATTTGAACCCAAGTGGAGAGTTACCATTTGACCATGGCAGAGGTGGATGTTGGGCTTTGACTTGCCAGCTTTCTCCTAAGCAGCCTTAGTTTCTTCGCCCACAAGCACATAAGCTGATTTATCTGCCTTCCCTTTTAATCCACTGTTGTTTTAAACCTGCAGTTCTTTCCTCAGCAGAGTCGGCTTTCTGTTGGCAAGCTGGCAGCAGCACCAATTGCTGGAGCTTGGGGAGTTGCTGGGGAATCAGGTGGCTCCTGGTTAGCCACGGTGTGCCTGGTCTGAGGGCTTGAGGGATGCTGCAAACCCCTCTGGCCACACCTGGCAGCAGGGCTGGATGGAGCAGACGTGTCAGGCGAGCTCTCTGGTGGTGTGTGTGTGGTCAGACCCCAGACACGTGCCGGGGGAGACGAGCCTGGGAGCTGAGCAGGGCCGTGACTCAACAGCTGGAGCACGTTCAAGCACGGCGGAGCAGGAGCCTCACTGACAGGGGATGGAATTAGCCATGAAACGAGTGACGTAGTGAAGCTTCCAGTCAGAAACCAAGAAACTCAGGTCCGAAATAAAGTCATTTTGAAGGGCTGTTTTTTCCAGTTGTGTGCAGCAGCAGAGAGCATCCAGACAGATGAAATGCGAGGGGATGGAAAGTCAGTGGTTCCTTGGAGACAGAAACGCTTTGATACAACATTTTTTGGTTGAAATCACTTCACTGAGTTTATTACCCTGACTTTTCCCATTCATCTCACAAATATTTGGACACTGCATAGAAGTAAGTGCGGGGTACCCTCCTCCTGCACACCAGAGAGGAGAAAGCCAGTGCTGAGACTCCAGCTGAACACTGCTGGCTATTCATCAACAAGAGGAGAGGGTAATATGATAGAATAATTTCCAGTGGGCAAATTCCCAAGCTCAGAACAACCTCAATGCTGCATTAAGGGGTTTGGTTACTGTAGATAGGCAGGAAGGAGCAGAGGGACAGAAGTGGTTTGAGCATTGCCATGGCTCTGTTTTCTGCCTCTGTGTATGTTATCAAATTATTTCATCTGTAAAGGCATGCTGTGCTGTTTGAACTTTTTAACTGGACAGGCAGACAGGACATATATGATATTTAAATTAGTATATAGTATAAAAAAAGTTACTTTTTCAAAGCAGACCAGTGCTGTGGTAACCAGTCTAGGAAGTCTTGCTCTGCTGTGCTCTTCAGAGGAGAGTTTCAGGCTTCATCTGTAAAAGCTTCGGTCCCTTACACCTGTGAGCTAGAATCCCTTCCTGCTCAAGTGTCACTTCTCTTTTATACCACTTCATCCAGATTCATTACAAAGCAAATTCTGTTTATAATGCTTGAATGATGTATCAGCTTGCAAACTGTAAAGCCCAGTGTACCAAATAATTGTTGGCATTCACTGAACATAATCACAGGAGCTCCACAGCTTGATCCATGAACAGGGGGAGAGGGCAGTGATGGAGATGCTGTACCAGAGTCCCTGACTCACCCTCTGCTCTGTTTAGACAAGTTGCTTCACCTCTGTGCCTGCTTCCCATCTGCAGAGTAAGGTTAAGGCCTGACTGTTTAAGGATGAGAACGATGTGTTTGTAAGTATCCTGGAACGAGAAAAGCGAGAAAAGCGCTATTTTAAGTGCTAAGTGTAATTGAGTGTGAGAGAATATTGGTTTGTGACTCATTTGTTTAACTGCAAATGCATCAGAAACTTGTGAGCAGATGAGAGCTGGAAGGTGCTTGGTGTAGACAGAAAGCCATGGCAGTAAAAAGCTGCATTAATTTGTGATCTTCAAAGCAGGGCTTAGCAGAGCTGTTCAAACAATAACATTTATTATTTTTTGCAAATGTCAGCTGGTTTACTTCACCAGTACTATTTTAAGCGGTTCCTATTCTGCTCCAGCCACTTGCTTCTGTCCTTGCTCTGTGTGTCTATCTCCCCTCAGTGTGGCACACAAATGATTTAGTGTTTGGTGTGACCAAAGTAAAAAGAGCAAAGGGGTGGTGAAGAGGATCTGCTGTCAGCAGAAAAGGAATTTTCTCTGATGACATCTCCTTTTGGAGGTTCCTGGCCATGCAGATGTGTTGGTTCAGCCATTCATGTGCTTGCCCCATGAAGGTGGGTAGAGATGTCTGATGGCAAGGAGAAAAGGAAATGGTAATCTATTGAAATCATTCTCCCTTCCATATATATTGTCCCTACAATGCAAAATTATCACCATTGGTGACCAAGGTTTTTGTAGGTATTGAGTGTTCTCTTACTGAGACAAGCAGTTTGGATTTCACTGCAGCCTGTGGAGGAGCCAGACACAATTTGTTGCTGTCACCATTACTTCCCTGTAGATTAATTATTGTAATTGTTTGCCAGTTCTCCAGAAATTAATTCAGAGCCATGACTTTTCATGGCAAGCGTGCATATGCGTGCAAATATGGAAATTCTCATATCGTGTGTGGAGTAAATACAAATGATTTTCTGGGGAGGAGTTCAAGAAGAGTGTTATCACAGCAGCCAGGAACTCTCTTCAGTGGTGACCTTCAACACCCTGTGGAGACAGAGAGGTTTTAAAGGTTTGGAGATCCTCTCGTGGATGTGAAGCACTGACGTAAATTGTAGCTAAGTTGGGGTGCCAGCTGCTGTCAGTGATTCTTCAGAGGCCAACTGATACGCCTGGATTTATCTGCAGTGGCCAAGGCTCTTAGTACCTCCTTCCTCAGTGCACTAAACAGGACTTTAGGATACAAAGAAAACCTGGGAAAACATTTACTTGTGTAAATGGAGAACAGGTCTGCAGCCAGACCAGATTAGGATCAGTGCTCACACAGCTTCCATTCGTAGGATGCCTGCAAAATCTTGGTCTGGGGGACATACCTAACCAGAGTATTGGTGAGTGTGCTCACAGAGGGTCATAACATGCTACCAGGAAACCAGGTTTAAAGGGAGACAGGTTCCTTTCCTTGAGCTGTGGTTAGGTGGTTTCTGAGTACCAGGAACAGCACTGCTCTGTGGTATTTAGCTGCTGGGTGCTAGATTTGACTCAGCAGCCTTTGCTGTTTGCAGTCTGCATGCTAACGAGGTGCTGCAGTGCTGCATGCATGGGGCTGTCCTCTGGACTCATTACAGCCAGTGCAGTTAATGCTCAAATAATCTAAAAGAAAAATGAAACCTCCAGCAAAACTGTGTACTTTTCTTGATAATATAGTTACAGACAAGTTGGGTAACTTCTGCTGAATTATCTGGGTCACTAGAGAGCAACACAGACCTTCATTTATTAAAGTGCTCTTTGCTCAAAATACTTTCCAAATTGCTCTCTACAAGGCAGCTTAGTTTTATTTAGCTTCATGGTTAAACAGATAAAAATGTATTTCAACAGCAAGTCTGCATATGGCATGATTGCAAACCTTTGAAACTTCTGCTTTTAGGTATTCAAAAAAAAACCTAAAATAGAGTTTTTAAAAGGGCTGAGCACTTCTGCAGTTCAGCTCCTTGAAGGATGCCCCGGTATCAAAGTGGTTCCTCTGTTCTCTGTTTTTTCTGGTACACTGGCAGTGAAATCCATTGCAGATGACAAGGGCTGGCATTTTTGTTCAGATTATCCGTGGGGCCACATTCAAAACTGATGCTGCCGAGTGGGTGGAGATCAGCACCCCGGGAAGGGCATTGCCTGGGGTTGTGTTCTCCATCCCTGAGGCAGCCAGGTCCCAGGGCACGGCAGAGCCCTCCCTGCACTGACCCACAGCCAAGGGCTCTGCTCTGCCAGAGGTCTCTGGGGGAGTCACTTCATCCCCTTGACTCAGCTGCTCATCTGCCAAAGAGGCACGATGATTGCCTCCTATGTAAAGGACTGTAAAGGACCTGCTGGAGATAAGTGCTTTGAAGAGAGGTGTTTTTCCTCTTCCCTCCAAGGCACAGAGCAGTAGCAGTCCCGCTGTCCCTGCCTCTGCTTTGCAGCGTTCCTGCCTCCAAGGGAAAGCAGGAAATGATGGTGATATTGTGGTTGAGGAAAGCAGGAAATTACGGTGGTATTGTGGTTTGAAACATAATATAGAGCTGTAGTTTATTAATTTTCTTTATCGTGTTCCGCTCAATAAATTTACGTGGTGCAAGTGTCTTCCAGATAATGCTGTGACATGTCCCTGGTTTCAACATAATTGCCATAATCCAGTAATGCCTTTCTGTGTCTTTCTAGATTCTGAGCGTTCCCATCTCTCCTCGTTCACGATGAAGTTGAAGGGCAAGTTTCATTCACCAAAAATAAAGAGAACACCCTCAAAGAAAGGAAAGCAAGCTGACCTGACAGTGAAAACACCAGAGAAGTCAGTGAACAAAGTAAGCAAAGGCCATGTTCTGTTTTCCTGATGGTTTCTTGCTTTCCAGTACTCAGTTTGTCATAATTTGGTGTGTGAATTTGTCCTCTGCATAATTCTGCAGCTCAGGGATCCTCAGGGTCACTTTATGGTTACCTATAAACAGCACTGTGTAGTGTTAAATCAAGATATGCTTCCCTTTGGGGACTATGACAAGACCTCCTTCCACAAGCATTTAAATACCTCATTATGGAACGTGGTGTATGGCCTGACACATCCTCCCCACATGCACACCCTGTGGGTTATGCTTACAGCTTCCAAAAAGCTGCCTGGTTTTGGGGTGTGATCCTTTAAAAAACCCCAGATCAGGCGAGCACATCCTTGAAGCTGCTCCAAAGATGTGCTCAATCTCTCATGACACCAGCAGGGAGAGTCACACAGGAGTGTTCAAGCAGCTGCTGATCCAGCACAATGTTCCTCACACCAAATGTGCTCCAGGTTCTCTAAGAAATGAGGTCACAAACTGATCTGTGTTATCTCCTCTCCTGTTGTGACCTGATTATGTAGCTGGAGACTATCTCTGTGACAACACTGTTGCAGTCAGTTTTCAAGTGCAAATCAAAGCCAGAAGTTAAGAACAGTTGAGGTTGTTTAGGATAATTAAACATCATTCTCAGCTGTTAAAAGTCTCATCCAGTGTGCAGTGCCAGACATGCAGAATATTTCAGATTATCTCTGCTGAGAGTTGTTGTAGAGTTACTGAGAGCAGCCAGCAAGATAAAGTTTTCTTAGGCTGTGTGATTTGCTTAACAGCCAGAGAAGTCTCTGCAGCACTTCCTCACCCTGCTCTGCACCATCAGGTGGAAGATGATGAGGGTTTTTCCCCAGGCTGTAGGGTTTTTTTCCCCCAGGAGGCTGTGGAAATGTGTTCTAGGGAGCCAAACACCTTGCACTGCTGAGTGCTATTTAAAAATAAAATAAAAAAAAAACCCAAGCAAAACAACAGTGAGAGCAGTGCTTGAAGGCTTTTAATTCCAATGATGTTTCACCATGGTATCTTGAGATAATTTAGAGGCCTTCCTTTAAATTGATATGTGACCACATTAAATACATTAGAAAATGAAGAGCTCTTTTCAAAATGTGGTCTGTAGCAAATGCATGTTAATAATAGATGAAGTTCTTGCTTTTCTATTTTTCCCCTAAAAACAGTGCAAGAGGATTTACTAATAAGCCAAGTTGGACATTAAAACCATTTTTTATGGAATATTGGAATATTTTTAATTGGAAAACAAAACACTCGCAATATTTTTTATTACTGTACCTGATTAAGCTGCGTTCATTTTCATACTGTGAAATATTGTTGATTTCCATCTCATTCCTTACCTATTTTAATAGCTACTGCCCAACTAATCAATTAGTTGGATGTAGTCAGCTCATCAGCTTTGTGTGGAGGGAGTGGGGGAGAGGATGTGCCTGGATTGCTGCCAGGATTTCTCACTGGAATATAGACATCAGTTGACAAACAGGAGATCTTCTGTCAGAAGGCTCACTTGGTAAACCAAATATCATCCTTTTCTCCCTCTTAAGTACTTAAGATGCTATTTTTGTGCTCTTGAAGTAGATAATCACTGTACAGCAGAAATAGCAATACTAAAAATTAATGTAAAATCACGATGTGTAAGCTGAAGGATATGCTGAGCTCATGCAAACATCATCATCTCCTGTTCTCCTTTATATCTGGATAGGGGCAGCACTGGGGGAGTTCTTTTCAGAACCTCCTTTTGGCCCCTGAACCCTGTCTGTGATTCTTACCCTGTTATAGGAACAGGAGTGTCCTTCAGTGCTATATACAAACTTATGATAGGTTTTACACTGCCAAAATGTAAGGAAAAAAAGGATGATTCCAGCTTTTGTAATTGGGTGTATTCTGTACAGCTCACTGTGACCCTTTCTGGGTCAGCTGTGTCTCATACATGATGCATTTGCAATTTGATTATTAAGGGAAAATTTCAGAAATCATCCAAAAATATCTATATGTGTCAGGCAGGGAGTAGAGATGCTGTTTTGCCTGAGTTGTAACTTTTTCTCATTTAATGCCCAAAAGAGAAATGAGTGGCTGCCCCATCCCTGGAAGTGTTTCAGGGCAGGTTGGACAGGGCTTGGGGCAGTCTGGTCTAGTGGAAGCTGTGGCAGGGGATGGAATGAAATGAGATTTAAGGTCCCTTCCAACCCAAACCATTCCATGGTTCTGTGCACACCTACGTATGATACCTTTGGACCTTGGAGGAGGAACCATTAAAAAGTGCTCCTGGGGAGTGTCACCCAAAGAACTAGCAGGGAAAAAAAATAACAAAAGGAAAAAAACAAAGGGCTGTGTCCCAGACAGTGTCCGGTGGCTGGAGTCGTGTCCCTTGGTGTGCTCAGCGGAAGGATTTGTGTTTCCAGTTGTCATTCTCAGCCCTGAACTCTGTCAGGCCCATCCCTCCTGTGCACCAGGAGAGTGTTTAAGCTATTAAGTCACAAGCCTTTCTACAGGAAACAGTTGTTGAATGAAACCCATAAACAGCCATCAGAGCAGGAACTGCAGTCCACATTTTTTCACTTCTGTTTGAGAATTTTGACTGCTGGATCATGGTTGTACTTACCCAGGGAATTTACAGACTCTCTGATCCCTAAAATGTGTGATCATTTCATATGAAGTGCAAAACCTTCTTGGGAGAGGCTGAGGCTCTCCATAGATTAATGGTTGGGCTCAGTGATCCTAGAAGTCGTTTCTAGCCTAAATGGTTTTATGATTTTATATCCTGGAATAAACTCTGCAGTGGTGAGGGCACATCCCTGCAAGATGGGAAATGTCATTTTTTTATCCCGTTGAGTTGCCAGGATGCTCCTCAGCAAGGGAGTTCAGGCCACTGTGGGCTGTAGATCAGAACTTGAGGTTGCTGGCAAGAAGTGTTGTCCAAAGGGGAAGCAGCAGCAGATTTCGGGCACTGCCCAGATGAGATGGAAAATGACAGGGTGGTTTGCAGTTCTTGGACTGGGACTTAGACTTCTGAAGTTGGAGCTAGATGGAACTTGGTATCCTAATCCTTTTATGCAACTGGCCCCAAATTACTAACCAGTGGTGCCTATAAATTGTTCTTCCTAAAACCTTTTGGGCTGCTGGCCTGATTTTGCAGAAAAGCAGTTTTAACAGCTGACAAGAATATGGGGAGCACACAATGCCCAGAGGTCATTAATTCCTGAAGCTGAATTTACTGAGGAGATAATGGATGAACTCTGACTCTGCTAAGCTCTCTGCTCCTTTTCTAGCAATGTTCAGTAGTTAATTTAAATCTCACTTAGAAACTACTTGTGGCATTAAAAGTCCTCCAGGCATACTCTTGTAAACTTTTAAAAAATATCCCTGTCCAGAACGTCGTAGAGGTATCATGTATCACTTCTGAATTTCCTCCTCTAGTGTTGGTGGTGGCACAGAAATCAGTGACCACAGCTCAGCTTTATTCCAGTGAATTGTTCCCTTCAGCAGCATTCATTCAGCAATGCCAAAACTTAGCTTTTACTCTTGGTCCTCATGGAAGTTGTGTGAGTTCTCTTGTTCCAGCAGCATCACAAAGTGATTTAGGTCAGAGGCTCATCAGAGTGAAGTTTATTTGAATGTTTTCATGGATTTTACAAGGACATGTAGTAATTGGACAAGGGGCGGTGTTGCCTTTAAATTGACAGCGGGCAGGTTTGGGTTAGATATTAGGAAGAAATTCTTCCTTTTGAGGGTGGGAAGGCCCCGGCATAGGTTGCCCAGAGCAACTTTAGCTGCCCCATCCCTGGAAGTGTCCAAGGCCAGGTTGGATGTGGCTTGGACAGCCTGGGGTAGTGGAAGGTGTTCCTGCCCATGGCAGGGTGTGGAAATGGGCTTTAAGGTCCCTTCCAACCCAAACCATTCTGTGAAGTGTTTTTTCTTTCACTGTCCCAGTTTAGGGTGTGGGTTTCAAAGCAGTGTCCTTGATGTCATCAGTGGTGCTAATCTTAGCCCAAAACTGATCAAGATCAGCCTTCAGTTTGGAATGCAGGTAATTCTGAAGGTTAAAGTGTGGGTGTTATCTTGCACTGACTATTGCTTTGAGAGACTAGTAATTCAATTTAAAAGTGTTTGTTCTAGAAGAGTTTTTTCCCATTCCTCCTGGAATACACCTCAGTGTCACCATACTTACTGTTTGTTAAAGGAACCCTGCCCTTAAAAATGCTGAAAAATACTGAAGTTTTAACCCATCTCTCCTTTTCTTCCCTCCTCTTTAGAATGTATCATGGCTAGAGGAAAAGGAGAAGGAGGTTGTCAGTGCATTGCGCTACTTTAAGACTATTGTGGACAAAATGGCAATTGACAACAAGGTATTAGAGATGCTGCCAGGCTCAGCAAGTAAAGTGCTGGAAGCCATCCTGCCCTTGGTGCAAACTGACCCACGCATCCAGCAAAGGTGAGTTTCCTTCTTGGATTCTGGGACCATGACAGACCAACAGGCTCCTTCTTTATGTGAAGAACCGCAGTGCAGGAGATGCTGATGAAGGATCTGATGACTGCTGGTTTTAGTAATTATGTGGTGGTTTTCAGACATCATTTAAAAGCAGATTCCCTGCTGTGAAGAAGCTCATGCCGAGGAAAGATAAAGCAAATCAGGCTGCTTTCAGAGTGGAGGAAGGGATGGTTCTTAGCATAAACTTGGAAATTCATCATTTTCTAGAGGGAAGTTCTCTTCAGATGCTATTCCTGTTTCTGCAGTCCATGGTGGTATCCTAAAAGCTGCCAAATCCAATAGCTTCACCTGAAAAAGAAGTTTATCTTCAGAGTAATCCTTTTTTGTGCTCAGTTTATCCACCCTGATATTGCAGAAGTCTGAGCCTGAACTCTTAACTGATTTTTTTGGATTTTACTGGATCAGATACAGAAGTAAATAGATGTACTTCAGCAGATTAACCAGTCCAAATTCATTCCTGCTGCACTCAACAGATTATTGTTTTATGTTTTAACAGATTATGTGTATTATAGTTTTTACCAGTTAGGCAGTGGGCTTGAGGCCAGGAAAGAAGTAGAAATTTGCCAAAGCCAAGCTCAGCATGGATTATAAGAATTTGTGGTGTTGCCAAGCTGTAGAGATATTGTTGGTGTTCATCCCATGGATGCTGGAGCAATTGACTTACAGAAAACAAACAAACATTGTTGAATAGTACTGAAAGAGCAAAGTTAACATAGAGAAAAGCACAGAACTAAGCAGAGAAATGCAGGTGTTTGGTTCCTGAAATCCTGCCAGGTTTTATGCTGTTCCTCTTTGTTTTCCCATTAAACATCTCCAATGGTTTTTTTTTTTCAAGATGCTTATTTTCAGTGCTGGCACAGGGAAGGTTTATAATGTAGTTGAGGTAGAACTGGGGTGCCAAATACTTTGCAAACAGAGATGTTCAGTTGTGGCCCAGTGCTGAGGCCAGGGCTGCTTCTGGCAAAAGGAAGAAGGAAATGGGTGAATATCACACCTGTGGCTGGGACAGGTAAGATCCAGTTGAGGTTGGATCTATCCAACCATAGTGAGCAAATCTGTCAGAATGGGAATGTCCTTTACACAGTGGTAAGTCTCTCTTTCTGGAGACAATGTGCATTAAAGCACAGATCTCATGGCCGTGCCCTGCCTTGCTTAGCCTGCCAAAAAACCCAAAAGGGGACCTGGCTTTCTTAAAAAGCTGTCCCCTTCTCTCCCTACCTGTGGACTTTAGTGGCAGGACACAAAGGGGTGGTTCTCATGGCAAATCCCCCTCAAGGAAAGTAAGCAAGACTTGTGTCAGTGTCAAAGAAAGCCCTACAATTTTTGTTGGCTTTCTTTTTACTTTAGGGGAAGCATTTGTATCAAGGAAAAAATTAATTAAATCTTGCACAAAATGGGCTTTTAATTACTGCCTCCTTAGAAGGAAGCAGACTGAAGATTAATGGCAAAGAAATCAAAGCTTTAGAAAGAGATGGGGGAGGGCCCTGTTTAGGAGATATCTCCTACCAAGCTAATTTCATTTGAAATGAACAAATGGCAAGCAGCAAACCTTAAAAAAAAAAGCCCAATCAACAACCAAACAATCAAGTCCATGCCATTGTTTGTATCCTCTGGTTGTAACTTGACAGTAGTTCTTTCCCCAGTCCTGCAAACCTCATTCAGCTAAATAAACTCATTGGAGCTCATGGGCTTGATTCTTTTCTCACAGATAATGAAGTTACTGGAGTTAAGCCAATGTAAAATGGATACCAGGGAGAAGTGGGAAGATTTGGAACAACTTGTATCAGTAATGATTGCAAGATTACACCTTCTCTTATCTGTTTATGGTTTTGATGCAGTTTGAAATTGATTTAACATGACAAAGAATTGCTGAAGCGTTGCCATCAGCAGTACTGTTAACACACCTTGTTTAGTAATGAAGTCAGTGTTTTCAGAATGGCCAGGAAAATGCCTGGGAGCACTGTTGTTACAGTTAACTTTTATTTAAAGTTGTCATCCTTCCAAAAATCTCTTTTTTTTCCCCCTTCAGAACAATAGCTTCAACTCTGTTTCTCATTAAAAACAAAACAAAGCAACACCCTTCCTCTTTCAAACCTGAAATTCATTCAGTTCAATTTCTCTAAAGAAGTAATTTTAATGACATGTTTTCAGGCATTATAAACAGTGAGGCAGTGATTTGTAAAGGAATGAATAGAGTCAGCTCTCAGTGATCCAAGGTGGTTTTGGGGAGAGCTGATAAAGAAGAAGGATAATACTGAAATAACATAGCTTAAACCTAAATGTAGGGCTTAAATACTTAACTTTAAAGTTAAGGCATAGGATGGAGCTGTAAATGAAGATGGAAAGAATGTTATTTTTAGCATTGCTGTGTTAACCTGCATCCCAGATAATTCCTTCTCATACCTGGGAATGAGCTGTTGATGGTTTGTACCTTCAAACTGTCATCATTTGGTGCTAGAGAACGGGAGAGCAGCTGCACTGGAGGAGAAGCCTGAGCTTTGTCACCTGCTCAACGCAAATTCCCAGTGTCAGAGAGCAAAGCAGTGAAATGCACAGTGTGAAACTCTCGTAACATTTTGATAACATCTCCAAAATTTCTTTTTGTTCTTTTTTTCTCAACTGCTCCCTCTCCTGCTGTGCAGTTCTGCCATCTCATCCTGCTACAGCCGAGTGTACCAGAGCCTGGCCAACCTCATCCGCTGGTCTGATCAGGTGATGTTGGAGGGGGTGAATTCAGAGGACAAGGAGATGGTGACAACAGTGAAGGATGTCATAAAAGCTGTTCTGGATGGAGTCAAGGTACGTGAGACAAATATTGTAAATCTTATTATAAAGAGCATATACTAATGTATTTTAGAAGAGATCTATGTAAACTAGGTTTTTAAGTGCAGGTAAAATGTGAAGGTCCCATTTCTGGCTTCAGTACACTGCCCCTTAAATCAAGTGTTCCATAAGTTAAATGTTCCCTCTTGGAGTGCTGATTAAAGAGTAGCACAGTTTGGCTCTGAATGTGAACTTCTGGCACGCTCACCCTGGCATCTGGATGAATTGGAAGAAGCAATGGATCTTTATTCAGCATTGTATTAAATTTTCAGCGAGTCATTCCCAATCTCCCATGCAGATTACAAGACACGGTCTGCACATTTTCTGTCTCAGCAAAATAAAATTAAAATGCTCCCTGTCAATGCCTACAGAGAATGAAAGACTTCAGCTTTTAAGAGAAGTTTCAAGGGATTTGTCAGTGATACATCACCACTCTAAGCAGCTGGATTAGGGTGTGGAACAGGTGATGAGCTAAATTCAGTTTTCTGGAGATAAGTTTTGCATTGCTGATGGAAACATTTAACAGAAACCTTTGTGTCCATTGTCTGACCTGCTTGTAGCATTCCCCTCCCTGTACTGCCCTGGAAAAGCTGTTGGCTTTCCTTCTGCCTCCTGGTAAGGTTCTTGTACCAATTATTTCTGTGTCCCAGGCTCGTCTCTGGTCTGATCCCTCCTCACCTGTCCTGTTGGTAAAAATTTGGTTGATGTGGACTTAGGGCACCAGTGGACAGACTGTCATATCTCCTGGGAATCTTATTTTGGAAACTGTAGAGGAAGTTCAATCTCTTTCAAGAGCAGCGCTGAATCTAAAGGGGAATGTTTAAATCAACTGCACAAGGAAAGTTGGGATAGAGTTTTAAGAACTGCAGTATGTGTTTCACCTGGAATTATGAATCAGGAGCAGGTGTCTTTCACTGTATTCAGTCTCAGTTTCAGTAAATGGAACCAAATGCAAAAATGAAGTGGATCTCCCTAGCTTTGACTGTCACATTTTCAGGCCTCTTGGTTTGATGTCTGCATCATCTGGATATCTCTTTAATGTTACTCAAACACTGTTACTAAAATCTGCTATTACTTTGAGCCTTTTAAATAAATATCTTTGAAACAAATCGTTTCTATCACCTAAAGAAGATGGATTTTCTAGGATTATTTTGTACAATATGTTCTGTAACTTTAAGCTACACATTTTAAAAGTAAAGCTGGTCTTAAATTTGCACAGCAGGAGAGAGGAAGAGAGTTTAGCCTAAAATCTCAGCTGCTGTTAGCACTGGAATTCAGCAGCAATTTGCAGGATGTGAAAATCTGTGCTGTGGTATCTGAACTGTAATTCCTCAGCAAATGGTGAGTTATCACTGGCTGAATCTGCACAATCCCGGGGAGTGATTTGTTATTCCCAGATGTGGAACAAAGTTGTGTGGTCTCACTGCGGGAGACTTGGACACACGTTGTTCTTTGATTTCAAGCAGTATTTAAACTCACTGATACCTGTTGCCTTTCAGCCAGACCTGTGTCCTCTGTGGACTGGGGGAAGGTCTGGGATTGGAGAAGGTCTTGGATGTCTGTTCATGAGCCAGCCCAGACTGGGAGCAGCATGGACATGGCCATGCAGTGCTGAGCCTGAGCTGTGGAGCCCCACTCAGCAGCATGGCTATATCAGTCCCTGCTTTGTTTTGAGACTGAAAGTTATTTTGGCCTTCCAGTTGGAGCTGCTTCATGTCTGGTCAGCCTTAGAGCAGATGTGTGGCTGTCTGGGGAGATGGGAGAGTATTTGCCCATCAAGAGGTCAGCATTTGGAAGCAGCATGCTTTCACCTCCTGCACAGCAAGGAACAAGGTTTATTTTAGAAAGGCCAAGCCACATTTCAGATCTGGAAGCAGAACTGAGAAGATGGACACTTCTCTCCACAGAAGAGCCTGTTTTGTTTTTCTGGCTGATCACACAAGATCCACTTCCACATTTCAGTGCTTACTTCTTTATTTTCAGATGTAAGCATAAAGGAGACTTGTTCACCTCTGTTACTTGATATTTTGATCTCAGGTTTTAGGGCTTTGCTAGGCAGGAAAGAGAAATCCTTGGTTTGATTACATAACTTCTCAAAAATCCATCTCATTGTGGAATTTTCAGCTTGCTGAAGTAGCATAGTTTGTAGAGAGGCTTTAATTATCTCTAATTACTGCTGCAGGAATCTCTTGCCTTGCTGATAAGGAGTAGCATAATGTGCATCTGGCTTAGTTGTGTGCGGATTACCTCTGTGTGTATGCTAAAGATTTTTGGCTTGATATCCAAATGCTAGTTCTCATTTGGGGATAGCAGAGAGGAGAAACATTCAAGGTCCGGTG
The DNA here is from genome assembly GCA_013397195.1 of Hylia prasina. Taxonomy (NCBI): domain Eukaryota; kingdom Metazoa; phylum Chordata; class Aves; order Passeriformes; family Sylviidae; genus Hylia; species Hylia prasina. The sequence goes on along the minus strand of VYXD01003617.1, from coordinate 707,085 downwards.
ATATTTGTCATAGTTGGAAGGGAAAGTGATCCTCTCAGGTAATTGCAATCATGCATTGCCTTGGTGCCTCTGCTGGAAGGTGCTTTGGGTTTTCCCCCAGTCCCAATGGTTTGAATAATTCTGAAGATCTTTTGAGCCAAATTGGATTGATTTTCTCCCATTTTAACCTACATTCCCATGTGGTAGACAACTGTGACTGGCAAAATAGGAAAACTGAGCACTTCAGCCCTGAGTGTCTGGGGCTCCTCAGCACTGGTGTGGCACAGCCACCACCACAGTCTGCAGTGTTGGCCTGGCTTTGGTTTAAGGTGGTGAAGAAAGGTCAGGAAAAGGAGACATTACACTTTCCCTTCCGTAGCCTTTTCTGGGAGATGTTTAAGGAATATTTTGGCTTTTGGTTTGAAAGCCCATACATTTCATTTCCTTTATTGTACTCCTGCACATTTGCAGTCCTGTCTGGCCGCTATCCCAAAGGCCCACAGGATCCAACCCCAAGTCCATGAGGATTTCCAAAAACCTTTTCAGCGGTGGAATTTTGTCCAGAGGGCAGAAAGGTGGCAATCCATTGTGTCATCACTCGGCCCCATGATGCCAAGTGCAGCCAAAAGAGTCAAGTGATGTTAGTGATCAGGACACTTCTCAGAACACAGAGTTCTCATTGGGGCTCTCTGTCCCAGCAGGGACATTTTCATAGTTTTAGTCCCTATGGACATCTGTTTGTGCTCCTTCTTCCTTCCTTCTGTGTGGGATGTTCCAGGATGATCTGGAAACCTGAGTGTTTGTCCTGGTTTTGGGTAACACAGTGTACATTCTGTTGGAGCACCAGCTCACACCAAGAGTGTAAGTGGAGCATGGAGACCAAAGTCAGCTGTGGTGGACATTTGGATGGTGTTTGCACCTTATTCCTCCTGCTGTGTGTGTGTTAACCCATGGAATTTCAGCTTTCAGTAGAGCCTTATGTAAAACTGCCAGAACTAGAGTATTTTCCTTCCTCAGAGGGATGATGGCAATGACATTCCAGTTGCAGCTACTGCACTGAGAGAGCAATGCCAGTTGTTTCCAAGCTCCACGGACAAGGACACAAAGATGATACTGGAATGATGACACTGTACTTCAGGCTGCTTTGAAAAAAAAATAAAATAAATTAAAATTGATTCCTTATAGTTTCCTTTGTGTAATATGCTGGGAAACCAATAGTGGCAGGAAGCACTGCCAGTTTTCCAGCCTGCCTGTAAGAGGGGCATGTGTTTGTATGTGTGAGCAGATCTATTTGTCAGCCTCAGACATCCCTAAAATGTTCTCTCCTTCTTTCTGGCGTGAATGATTGTAGGTTTGACTGCTGGCAGACTTAGAGTTCAGGATTATCATGCCCTTATCTCTTTATCCAGAGCCTTATCTGCCTATAACAGATACACTACAGTAGCTCCTTGAATGATTAAGTCTTCTATTGCCAACAGTGTTAAAAGGTGGCTTCAGGGGAAGCGGGCCTTTTAATAAAGGTGTTCACTGTTTAATTTTTGGTTGGGCATTTTACAGAAAATTTGCTTTTTGAAACAAATACATGCATATTTGTAAAATATAAAGCAGTTATTTAATGTTGTTTTTGGCTAGATGAGGTACTCCACTAGGCGGGACTGTTTTGTACTTACATCTATGTATGTAAAGCAAATTTACCATTATCTAGGGTGTTGTGTGGACTGGAACACATTTGTGAGATAGAGGAAAGAGGAAGCACAGCAAAAAGACACACATGTGGGTTTGTGCAGAGTCCCCATACAGTCAGGGTAATGAACTTCACTCAAATACTGCCAAAACTTCCTCAGGCTGTTCCTTAGCAGCTGTTCTGCATCATTGGTGTGGCTCTGTACCAGACAAACCCAGCTCAGCTCTATGTCCACACCATCATTAAACCACAACCAAGAGTTTACTGCAGTAGTATCCCTTCGTGTTCTGGTATGTTTAAGTGCAGCATTCAGCAAGCAGTGATTACTCTCTTTTTCTTCTCTCCATCCATCAGGAGCTGGTCAGACTCACGATTGAAAAGCAGGAGCATCCCTCTCCCACAAGCCCAGTTAAACCCAGTTTACCAGCATGTAAATCTGACAGGTGGGTCACTGATTTCTTCTGTGGGCGGGACTGATACAGAAGGGATAATTTCTGACTGCTGACAGTTGAGTTAAATCGTTCAGCTGTTCTCCACAGAGGGTGGTGTAGTGTTCTTTATGTAGCCCCCCATGCATTTCAGTAGGATCACTAAAAGAGAATATGCTATGATAGGAAAGACACCAAAATGTGGCAGTGAAACATCCCTTTGTGTCACATGCACACTGAGCTCTGCATATACATGGAATTCCACCTGCAGATGCAAATTCTGCCTTCTGCTCTAGGTGTCTGTCTGACAGCACATGATTTAAAATAGGTTTGAATCTCTCAGCAGGCTGCATTCCAGCTGTGGTTTGTGATCTACAATCTGTGTTTTGCATGTTGCAGCCCATCAGAACTTCCCCTTACCGACCGAGAAATGGAGATCCTCAACAAAACAACTAATATGACTCAGTCCAATGAGCTGCTCACTGACTCCATGGATGAAGAAGTTGCACCTCCTAAGCCCCCTCTGCCCAGCATTCGTGTGGCAGAGAACAGGTAATGCTGACCAGCCAGCTGACCGAAGAACACCAGTGCCTCTTACCAGCCTGTTGGTTTTTAAACATTCTTGCAAAATGTGCTCCAGAGAGGAGGGTCAGTGTTGCTTTTGAATTTCCAGTCCTCCAGAGTAATTCTTCCCTGCTCCTGGACTCTGCTTTGTGTTCTGTCTCATTATTTTTTGTGTTTTTTCCTTCTTTTTATGTGAGGATAGTGCCATGCCCTGACATCCGCACGAGAGGCGTCACATAAATCCATAATAACCTTACATATAACTGTGTGAATTCCACACTGTACAAGTGTCTTGGGCTGCTGTATCCAATGGGAAATGTTCCTTTAACCTCGGGGGGCAGTTACCAATCTGTCCTGCACAGCCAGGTAGTTGGGCTTTGCCCATCAGCTTAAGAGTGAAAGCCAAGAGTGTGTGAAAAAAACCTTGTGCTTGGTTGTTCTTACCTTGTTCTACGAGTAACCACATGAAAGTTTCTGTGTTCTATTTTGAGAAGGAAAAGAAAACCCCCAATTTGCAGGTTTTTGTATGTGTGTGTTGTTTTTCATCTCCAGTACTGGTGCACATGGCTGGTGTGAAAAATAGGTGTCGTGTTAATTTGAAAATGCGGCATCAAGGGCTGTGGCTGACGTTGTGGCTGACAAAAAGAATCTCATTTCTGTGTATTTTATGAACTCTCAAAGGTTATATAAAAATTTCCTGCTATGTTCCAAGAACAGACTATGTGTGCTCTTGGGAACTTCTTGGGCTTGATGACTACCAGAATTACGTGTCATTAGAAGCAAAAACTAAAAGGGTTAAACTCTCACAAGTCACTGCAGATGTGTGGGTCTGACACAGATTCATGCCAAAACGTGGGGCCTGCCCAGTGCACGTGGTGAGAGCAGCTCTGACCCTTTTGTTCCCTGAAGTTCACCAAGAAAACAAAGGCCAAAAAAGAGAATTTGCCTGTCCTGTAAATTTGTGAAACTTTGAGCATTTTTCAAACCTGGAAGGTTTGAGGAGAGGGAGGGACTTCTGCGAATGGAAACAATATTTGGGTCAACCAAAACATGTAATTTAGATTTTCACTGCTTTTATTAAGAAATAATTACCATGCTAATTAGCTCCATTAAAAATACTTTTTAGAGCAGCATTTGTTTTTGTTTGAGAATTACCAACCTTAAAAAATAAATTAATTAATAGGACCTTACCTATGAGAGTATTTTTAAATCGATATTTTAGTGGATACATTTTGCTGAATAGCTCCTGGCTGATAAAAGCTTTCTGGAAAACAACTTGTGAAGCCTCTGAAAATCTTTTTTTTTTCTGGAAGAATGATGGAAGCATCGATTCCTGTTGTGTCTTGCAGCCCTCCACCAGCATTGCCCCCTAAAAAACGTCAGTCGGCGCCTTCCCCAACCAGAGTGGCTGTTGTGGCCCCCATGAGCCGAGCTACCAGTGGGTCCAGTTTACCTGTTGGGATCAACAGACAGGTAATGGCATAACCCCTTTGTGAAAGCCGAGGAAAATGTGCTGGGAACTGGAGGAAAAGCTCAGTTTGATGCTGTGACCTGCAGCCACACAGATCCCTGCACGTTCCTGCTCGTCCCAAACAGCCCAGCACAGGCAGCCTGCAGTGGGAGTGGCAGTGGCAGGAACATCAGTGTCATAAATAATGTGAACAGCTTCATTTTGGTTTTTTTTTACAGTGTTGTTGTGTTTAATTAACAAATTGCTACAAACTTTGTTGCCTTGAGCTGTAGCAGAGTGTGTGGATGGGAGTGGCTGAGTGTCCAATAGATCAGGGGACAGCAGCTGGCTGAGCTCCCTGAGATCTCATCAGGGTTTACTCACAGGCCAAGGGAGCATGTGGCTGAGTGAGATCAGAAGTCTGTCTTGGTCCAATCACAATTTAAAACCTCTTTTAACTCAAGCAGTAGTTTGAACTACTGCTGTGACTGCTGCTGGTGCTTTGGGGAAATTTTTCTCGTAGAAAAATGGGAAGTTGTGTGTATGCTAATCACATTCTGTTTCTTGTGCTTGTCTGGGGTTTATGAGGTTGTAAATGGCTGGGTTTGCTTTACCCATTCAGGAACTTACTAGCTCAGCAGTGAGGACTGGAATCATATCAAATTGCACAAAAATCAAATCTTGTCCTCATCCCCAAAGCCTCAGCTCTGGCTTAGGGAGCCTCTACAGTCATTTGGCTGACTCAGATAAAGTTGTGGCCACTCTTCAGATAAATTAACAGTCACACTAAGGTTGTTCTGCTGGAGTGGGAATAGTTAAGGGGTTCACTTGCAGGTTAATAAGCTTGAGGTAATTTCTGAAATGGGACCATAGCCATAGGCACAGAAAGTTGGATCTCACTGTAGTTTATTTTCCCTTTGCATGTAGCTGAGGTAACCAAGGTATGTCATGAGAAATCTTGCAGTGTCATTCCCTTGTCTCAGTGTCAGGACAAGTCATCAGACACACGCAGCTGTGAAGAACTTGGTCATCTTCTCAGCATCTGTAAAGACCACTGTGGGTCAGAGCAACCCCTGCTTGAAGTCAAGAACACACAGAGCTCCCTGGCATGGGCTGTTTACCAGATCAGAGGGTTTCTGTGTTCTCCATGAGCTTAGACAGGGCCAGCAGCACTGATCCTCTCCTGTGAGGTCTTTGCTCCTCGAGCTGCATCTTTCTCACTAGCGAGCTGCCAAGAGTGATGGTGATTTTATTTAATTTTTTTTTTTTTTGTCCTGAAGGATTTTGATGTTGACTGCTACGCCCAGAGGAGGTTGTCAGGTGGAAGCCACTCCTACGGGGGGGAGTCTCCTCGCCTCTCTCCGTGCAGCAGCATCGGCAAACTGAGCAAGTCTGACGAGCAGCTCTCCTCCCTGGACCGCGACAGCGGCCAGTGCTCCCGCAACACAAGCTGTGAAACCCTGGGTAAGAGGGGCTGCTGGGCCCTGTCCCTCCTCTCCTCTGGGAGCTGAGGTGCACAAGTTGATGCAGTAAATGCACTGAACTCGCAGCTGCTGTCTTGGAGTTGCTGCAGGCGGTTCAGTGCAGAGCTGTTCTGTCGGAGGGGAAAAAGCCCAGGGGAATGTGTTTCCCTTGCTGTAGGTGATGGTTGTCAAACTCAGTTCAGCTCTCTAGTGGAATGTTTTCTTCATTTCAGCCCTTTCTGCAGAAATGACAGACTGATAGACTCCTGATAGACTAAAGCAGTGTTGTTTCTACATGCTAGGAAAGAAAATAAAAATATAAATATGACACAAATTACGTCTGCAGTTGTCTACCTATTGAATTTTCATTATTTGTTTGCTAGTGTAAAGAATTAATTTTGAGTTATATGAAGTCTAGGTGTTACAGAAGGTGTAAAAAGATGGTCCCCGCTGCAAGGAAGTTCCACTCTGATTAAAATGAACTGATTAATTAACTGATAGAATGGGAGGGACAGAACTGAGAAGGGCTAAACAGTGTAAGAGAGAAACTAATACAGCCTTCTCTGTTTTGCTAGATCAATCGGATCACTATGATCCAGACTATGAATTCCTGCAGCAGGACCTCTCCAACGCTGATCAGATACCTCAGCAGGGGTCAGGTGCCCTCAGCCCATTGCCAGAGTCCTTGGGTGAGTCTGGCTCCCCTTTCCATGGACACACTTTCCAGCTCCCGCAGGGCAGCTCTCCTCCACTGGAATTCTGCAGCCTCTCGGGAGCAGCACAGCCAACAGAGACTCCCCCAGCTTTACCAGAGAAGAAGAGGAGGAGTGCAGCCTCCCAGACTTCGGATACCTCGGGCTGCAGGGTGTCCTACGAGAGGCACCCTTCCCAGTACGACAACATCTCCGAGGACGACCTGCAGAACGCCGTGGTTGTCCCCTCAGTGTCCTTCACACCCTTTGCTGCTGTTCTGCCTTTCCAGCAGGGAAACTCTTCAGCACCCATGGAATTCATTGCTGATTTTGCTGCTCCAGATTCCAACAGTGACCCAGAAAAGCCGCCACCTCTGCCAGAGAAGAAGAACAAACACAGTAAGCGAGTTCCTGTGTTTGGGTTTTACTTCTACCTCGTTGTCGTGCTTCTGACCGTCACTAAGTAGTGGTGGTCATGGTAGTTCTCTCATTTGAGTGTGTCAAAAGCAGTTAGTATCAAAGACATGGAGGGGAAATGTCAGTGCTGTGGTGGGGAGGGAGTGATTCCTGGGGTCAGGATAGATTCAGGCCCAAGGGATCTGGAATCACATAGCATCTTCATTACTGTAGTGGGACTTCTCTGAACTGTGCCTTGCAGATCTTTCTGTTTTATTCTCCCTTTTTAAGTCCATTCCTTCCCCCCTTCCCCAATTTTGTTTTCCCACTGCAGAGAAGAGTTGGGTCCTCTCCAAGAGCTCGGAGAAAGGACTGCTTTTCTGTCCAAAACCCAGCCTTGCCAGAGCAGTTACTTGGCAATAGGAGCACAGTCACCCACATAGCTGTGCAAGACAACACTATTAACTGGAGTCCAGTACTGCTGTTTTGCTACAGGATCTCATTTCCTTTGGACGCCTGAGAATTTCCCACATCATTAAAACAAGCAGCCTCTAAAAGCAAAGGCTCCTGTCCCCAGCCAGACTCCTGGCACACCAGGGCTGACCACATCTCAAGCTCACAAGCTTCTTCTGATTTCCTTAATGTTCATGGCTGAAAAACGTGAAACCTCTTGCCAAACAGATTTTATCAGTGTTCTGCCAGGGGAGGCTGTGGACTGCACAGTGAGCTCCAGCAGATACTGGTTTACTGGTGCCTGGCTGGCTTTGCAGCTGTGTGCTGCATGAGGAGGTAATATATACAAGATCTGGAGGAAGAGCATTACGTTGCATGGCTGGCAGCCCAAGAGAAGAGCTGATTTCAAAGTGCTGAGTTGGCCTTGCTGGCTCCTTTCTGCAGTTTATAGATTTCTCACTGAGAATAATTTTTTACCCAGAGAGGTTGTGGACTCCCTGTCCCTGGAGATGTTCCAGGACAGGCTAGAGGGAACGGTGAGCAACTTGGCCTAGTGGAAGGTGTCCCTGTCCATGGTAGGGGGGTTGAAACTGGATTCTTTAAGGACCCAAACCAGTCTAAGATGCTGCAATTCCATGGATAAAGTGGGAGTAAGAGGGGTGTGTGGTGTCAGGGTGTATTCTCTCCATTCCTATGTAGTGCACTCTGCCAGTCACTTCTTTAAAAATACGCCTTGTCTAAAAGCATTTCCATTATCCCTAAGTGACCAGACCACATGAGTAACCCTCAGGGATTTTATTCAGAGCACAAGGCTTGACCCACCTGAAAGTGAGGGTCATCCAAGTGTCCCCATATGCAGGAAATCTCTTTTGTTCCTCTCTGGTAATCAAGCAGCTAAAGACACTAAAATCAGCTAAAAAAGAGGCTGAGATGGTTGGTTGTGGACAACAGAAAGGAAGTAAAAGGCCACAGCCCAAGGTGGTTGTTACAGCTGTTCTCAGGCTGGGATGGAAGCAGGAAATGCACCTCTGTGCACATAGGCAGCTTCAGTGGAGGGGAGATTCCTGGATGAACCTTGGGTAAGAGGCAGTTTGACATTTGAAAGAGATCTGAGCTGTTTGCTTGTGTCTTTAAGCCCCATGTCTTTGTTTGCTGTTACCACACAAGATGCCAAAGAGTTACTTGAAAACAAGTTTGAAAGCAATCTGCATTATTGCCTGAGCACAACTTTAACCTCAGTACCAAGGCCTTGTGTGCATTTTCTTTGATGTTGGATTAGAGTTAATTGTAATCTGGCACTATCAGAAATTTTGGAAATATTGATCAGGCTGCACTGTTAGGAGAGGTAGAAGCTATTACCTAATGTGTTGTCAGCTCTGATGATTTGATAAAGTATCCTTGCTGCAAAACTTCTTGGTGGTAGTCCTGGGGCTGATACCTGACCATTGCAAATATTTTAGTTGCATTTGCTGAGAATTTACTTTAGATTGGTTTTACTCCACTATATATCACACCACAGATTTGTTTTACTAGTTGCTAGTTTTACTTTTATTTTCAGCATTTAAAAGGCCAGTCAAACATTACTCAGGCTCTGTGGTGACACCCAGGATATTTTTTGCCCAGAGGCTGATGCATGTAGATATTGTGTAATCACACAGGGCTGCTTCCACAACCTCAACAAGCTCCTGGGATCTGGAGGAGATGCATGGATTTGTTAAAAAGAACTCACACAGATGGGACTTGGTTGTAGTGCCTTTGTTGTGGGTCATCTTTTGGTAGCTGGTAGTAAGTGTTGCAGCAGAGACACTGGTGGTATTTTTATTGGTAATATACAGAAGATCTGCTTGAGTTAACCTTGTGTATTGCTGTGAGCTGTGCTCAGAGGGACCTCCAAGAGTTGTCTTCTGTATAATTTAAACAGAGGAGTGATAGGGCTTTTAGTCTGGCATGAGTTATGGTTATCTTGCTGTGCTGTAAGAGCACATGTTACTGTGCTAAGGGCAAATTGCTCCAGACTTCTGCTTGAGCACCAGCATCGTGCTCCTGCTGAACAAGACACAGACACGGAACAGCTTCTGCCATTAAGAGCCCAGAGTCAGAAATAACAAGATCCTTTCCCCAAACAGCTTGGAAACTACTGGTGAGGCACTTATTCATGTTTCCCTCCTTGTCAGTGGGAACAAAACTCAGCCTGGTGCCCAGTGAGCAGCTGGTATTTAACTGCAGGAACCACGCTGAGGGCAGGCTGGGCTTAGCCAGCAGATAATGTGAGCTCTGTGAGGAGCAGCTCTCCTCCCAGAGGTGACAGCAACGACTGCCTCATTGACCTTGACTTCTCCAGTGAGCTGCTGTGTGGTATAGCTTAAGAATGTCCATTATTTTGGCTCTTGCCCAAATACAAATCTGTTGTGCCTGTGCAGGGCCCAGCTGCCAGCAGTGCCAGGGTCAGGCTGGGCTGTCTCCAGGTGTGCCTCACCTTACTGCAGGTGTGCCTTAATGCTGATCATCTCCTAATAACCCCCTTAGACTCCAACAACCACCAGTCCTCTCCTGGGAGAGCAGTACCTGTGACTTCTGCCATATGGGCAGAGCTGGTGTGTGCTGGAAATCCCTGAGCAGCTTTAGCTCCTTCAGAAATGACAGCCGAGGCACTGCAAGCAGATTGCTGGGAAGGTGTTCCTAGCCTCAGTCTGAGACTTCATGGTTTTTTAAATTTCACATATTTTCTGTCTGGGTTAAGAATTGACATAAACTGGGCATGTGGTGGGAGAGGTTTTTCTCTCACGCCTCCCTTCTCTCCTGGGGTGCTGCCTGGAGACTGTCACTCCACCCCAGCTGCTCACTGGGGAGTTGCAGCCCCCATCCCTCCCTCTGCACAGTTGCTGCAGGGCGTGCAGCCTGAACTGAGCTGCTGATGTAATTTCCCATCTGCTTTTAAATTTCTGCCGTGTTAAAAACCACAGTGGAGAGGGGGAGAGAAGACCCTTTGCAAACAGGAGTCATGGGAGTGCCCTTGCTCTCTTACTCTCCTGTTCAAGATTGACAGGATTTTAATGATGCCTGTTTTGATTTGCACTCTGCAGTGCCAGTTTGTATTTCACCATCCCAACTGTTCTTCACTTTGCTTAAAAACAAAGATGACAAAGTAGAGGCAGACATGCTCACCTGCCCAGGACTAGTTGTAACAAGCCAGGCAGGGGAGCTGCCATGACAATGGGATGCATTAGCCCCATGAAGAGCTGAGATAAAAGAGCTCTTCATTATTCCCTTGCAGATTGAGTTAAGGCTCCCAGCAGCATTCAGGCTCACTGCCCTGAGTTACAGTGATTTAATTTTACACAAGTGTCTCATGTGATGCCCTTTTCACCAACACTTCCGAGTTGTGGTGTCATTCCAGTGTTTGGTGCCGTTCCAGGAGCTCACAGCTATGGATCCCCAGTGGTGTCTGCAGATCTGGGTGTTCAGTGAAGCTTTTGTAGGTGACTCAACATGAAGGGTTGGTCTGGATTCAGCAGTGTCTGCTGCATTATGCCAGCGCTGCCAGGCCTGCCTTCTTGGCTTTTGTCCTGCTCAGCTGATGAGCTCTCAAAATGTGGTTTTTCCCTCAAGCTCTTGTCCTCTACGCTTCTGCAAGGACTCCTGATCCTTAGTTCAGTTTTGCTGCTAGAGAAATACCTTTCATAAGCCTTCTTTAGATCTTGTCCCTTGAAGTTGTTGTGTGATACCAGAGCATTTTCCAGAGCACAGGAGCCCCTTAGCCAACTGAATCACTGATACTTGAAAAGACTATTTTAGTAATTCTGTATTTCCTACACCTTCACTGTGATTCCAAATAAGATGGTATTTTCAGAACATGCTTCTTTTCACTGTGGGGTGGTGCTGGGAAGGAGCAGGGACTCTGAGGGAGGAAGAGGGGCGAGGCTCAGGTGGCAGGGAGAGCTGGAGGTCAGAACTGCAGCAGCTTTGGCTGAGCTGTGCAGGACTGGCTGTACTGCAGGACACGAACAGGTTGTCCACTGGCAGGACTGAGGGGTCACAGGATGGGGAGAGCAGGTGTTACCGGTCAGGATTGAAATCCATCAGCTCCATTTCCTGTGCTCCCATTGCCTCGACCTGTTTTTTTTTTCATTATTTCTTTTTTTTTTTTTTTTTCCTTTATTCTATTTTTTGGAAGGGGGTTATAATTCTTTTGGGGAAGGGCAGCTGTGTTAGCTCTGTTTCTAAATGGAGTTTAAAATATTAGAGGAAATCTGAAAAAAGGTGCCCAAGACAGGTGCAAAGCAACTCCTTCCTGCTGACACATTTGCAGGGCTGCATCCTGTTTAAAGGCTGGCCCAGGGATCTGCCTTGGCAGGTGAACAGAGGACTTTGCCTTGCAGCCAGTGTGGGAACCAGCTTCATGATGTGCAAATCCTGCATTGTGCTCCTTGTATTTATAGCTCTCACTGAAGTCCTCCACTCCTTTCAGCTGTACAACTGAAATGCCAGCAGAAGCTGAATAATTGCCACCAAATGACCAGATTACAAAAAGTGACAAGTGCTTGTTTATCAGGAGGAAGGGAGGGATGATCACAGTGCCTTGTGCATGACAGCATGTTTACAAGAAGGCTTTGCTTAGTCCTTCCCATGACACTTAAATACATCTGTTTCTCCTGCTCTTAGATGTGCAGAGGGGGGCTCTTTCTTTGTTTTACATTATTCAGTACACTTCTGATCCTTAGTAATGGGGGTGGGCTTGTAATAGTTTTTCTATGGCACTGGATGTCATCCTCCCCCTCGAACACTAAAAGATTGCAGCAGTAATTAATCCTCTGTCAGAGCTGCCTAGGCTACCTGTGTGGATTTGTTCATGGATTTTGGAAGGAATATTGTACAGGTGGGAAGGTCCTCTAGATAAGGTTTGATCCCATTTAACATTTCTATTGAACCACATCTCACAAAAGTTTGTGAATCAGTTGAATTTGAAAATTGGAGTTGGTAAGTTGCTTTGAAAAGTTATGAGAGCAAAGGGTGTTGGATTTGAGCTAAGGAGGTGTGAACACATGGTCAGTGGCACTTTTAGAAGTAAGTATTTTGTACTAGGATTGGCAGTGGCATTTAAAGAGCTGAGGGAGAGGCACAGTCTCACAGGTAGGTGTTCTCTGATAACAGTTTTATCAGCTTGCTGGAATGGAGAAACACTGTATGCCTCCTGGTTCTAGAAATCTTGCCGGCTGCAGTTATGAGACTTACTGTAGGCACAAGAATTATTACAGATTTATTGTCAAGGTTGCATTGTTACACTCCCAAAATGCAGACTGACATTATTCTGATTTTTTTGTGACTTTGGACATGAGCTGTTGAGGAATATTCTCAGAGTTGCCATGGATTGTGTGAGGATTTGGGCCAAGCATCAGTAAATGAGACTTCTCAAGTTGCTGTTTGGAGACTTCACTGGTTCCAGAGCATTATCAGCTGTGTTTGTGGCCTGGGATGGTGTTTGTTGTGTGCTGGCTCAGGGGATGGATGTTTGGATTTGCAAGGAGGGTGGCAGCTGTGTGAGCTCCCTGGGAGCACAGCCTGGGTGCCCTTCTGAGAACCAGCAGCTGCTGACCCTCAGCTGGGGTTTGCAGACCAGGGCAGTGAGTGTGACCTCCCTTTGCCTTGCAGTGATGGCCTACATGCAGTTTGTGGAAGACTACTCAGAGCCACAGCCCTCCATGTTCTACCAGACCCCTCAGAACGAGCACATCTACCAGAAGAAGAACAAGTACCTCAGGGAAGTCTACGGGATCAATGACTCCTTTATCAGCTTAGACGCCTCTCAAGATCTGGCACCTCCTCCTGCTCTCCCACCCAAGCAGAGGCAGCTGGTGAGTGACACCTCAGGGACACCTGGCAGGGCCACCAGGCTCCCAGGAGCAGCTCTGCTCTTCCTGCTCCTGGCTCTGACAGGCAGAGGTGGTGGGAGGATGTCTTGGTGGTGTTACCACATCGTGCTCTTGGCAGCTTGTGAACGTGGTTTTAGGCATTTTGCATCATTTTTGCTGCTTTCTAACCCCACATTCAGACTGTTCCCCCATAAGCTTTGAAAGTCCTAAAATGCCCTAAAAATGAAACATTCATCTTCCACATGGCAGAGCTGAATCTGTGCCAGGCTTGTGTAACGACAACTGCTTGGAAGATTTTGACACACTGAGCAGCACTATTTTCAAGAGATTGCTGCACTGTTGTTCCCACTGCTGTTTTGCAAACTGTTGTCAGAGATGCCACTAATAATAACTGTTTAAACATAATAACTACTTTTATGTTGTTATGCACAGACCTTTGGTATAGCCACTGCTTCACTTGTGCATGTTTTCTGCACATTAGTCCTGTTTCCTTCACATTTTACCTGTTTCTCAGCGTTCTGCTGGCCCCCCAGGCTGCCAGCACAGAAAGGCACATCCACGTGTGTGTGGGTGGTCGGTTTAATAGCACAGAAAGGGCCATTTTCCATGTGGGGGATGAATCCTGACCTCAGTGATGGCAGCAGCAGTTTTGTTTCCGACTTCAGTGGAGGGTAGGATTTTGTCCCATTTCCTTTTAAGGGTTTTCCGTTCATTTCTTTTCTCTCTCTTTTTTCCCCCAACTCCAACCTAAGGTATTTTGTTTATATTATCTTATTTGTTCTGCTTTTAAAAAAACTCTTATGTTCTGGTGTAGCTTACTTTAATTTGGCCATGGCATTAACAAAACAGGAGAAATGTGGGAGCAGAGCCATCATCTTGCTGCTGTGAGGGTGACTCTTGCAATATTTCTTCATGTTGTATGTGCTAAAGTTTGACTGTCCCAGAGTGTTACTTTTTAACTCTGATTTTGGGATTTGCATATCTACATTCCTGTGATGCAAGTAGGAGGTCCTAAAAAGATAAAGTGACATTTTGGCTAGGCTGAACTGAGTATTATACATTAATTCTTTGTGGGGACAAGACCTTAAATGCTGGGATCCCATTTGCCTTGCAGGGACACCAGAGAGTCTACAGGACTCCTCTCTGGAGGATAAGAGATTTCCTCAGGGCCTGTCCCATCAGTGTGACCCTTGCATTGTCACTTTTACCTTGCAGTCCCTTGCCTGCCTTCCCCTCCTGGAGGTGGCTGCACTCCAGTGATGTTTGCAGAGGTGGCTTGGGCTGCACAGTCGTGATCAGTGTCTGCAAAGCACACATTTACTGCAGCCATTGCGCAGAAGGGAAATTCTCCTCCTGTCCTGAATTTGTTGGCTGAAGCAAAGCCTTTCTTTGCTTCCCTTTAATCATTATCTGGACAGCCAAGATGTCACTGCTTTGCCTGCTGGCCATTCTTGTCATTTTACAAGCTGATACCATCAAGGTGTTGCTTGCAGTTCCCCTGAAGCAAAGGTTTCTTCAAGTGCAGCCTCCCACCCTTAGTCCCTCTGTTGGGAAAGAGGTGCAAGCAGGTGATGGCTTATTCAACAATCCCTCTAAAAACCACCAGACTTTGTTCCTCTGCTCCTGCTGCCCTGGGAGTTTTTGATTTGGCAAATCAAATGGGCATCAGCTGCTCTAGCAGCAGCAAGTTTTGCTGGATGGACTCCTCTATAATATAATGAGGAAGTCCTTTCTTGTCCGCTTCAGATCTTAATCAAAAATAAGATTGTATGTTTACACTGTATGTTTTATTCAACAAGTCTTAGAAAGCCTGAATATACCTTATCCTCTCTCAGTGTCCTTACCACAGGGGAATTCAGGAGAAATTCCTTGCCAGGATTTGTCACTTACAGTGTAATAAGTAGCTGTCTCCTGTGCACATGATTATGATCTTGGATTGGGCAGAGAGATGGCAGGATGTCACTGTCACCCAGTCTCACAGCAGTTCCAGTGAGGACCCACAGCTCACACTGGAGAGGCCAAGTTCCCAGTCTGCAGGTTGCCAGAAAACAATAGTGGTGTGCAAGAATTGTGTGCTTAGAGCCAGTTCCTCCTTTGGGTATCTGCCCCCCCACCACGGAGAGAAAAGGGCAGCGAGGAGCAGCTTGTCTGTGCTGGCAGCAGCTGTCCACGGGTGAGCAGGGAGGGGGAGGCAGGAGTTCATTTTTTAAGGGATTTGCGAGACAAAGAAGATTTGAATTGTGATTTTTCTCGTGCCTCTTGAGCTCAAGAAAGGCATATTGGTGTGTCTGGCTCTGATGAACTGTATGAATAGCTGTTTGTTTAGCCAGCCATTATATGCATTGTTTTACAGTTAGCATTTCTTGCCCTTTATTCATCGCCTTTTCTGTGCTCTCTTTCTCTGTGTCTTGTGTCTCCTGCTTTCTCCCCTCTCCTCAGCAGGCCTCCTATGCTGCCTCTTCTTTCTCTTCTGTCTCCTACTGTGTCCAGCAACCTAAAGTGCCCTTCACCCCCGAGGACTGCGGTGCCACTCAGGGCCTCACTATGTCAGTCTCTAACTCCTTTCTCAGCCGGCACAGCTCCTTTCCTGTGCACTCGGTGAGTTCCCTCCGCTCTGGAACACGTGGGTATTGTCTTACTGCTGATCACTTGTGTGCAAATTCTGTGCTTGTCCTCTCAGCTGAAGGTGGAGCTTCCTTTGGGGGGCTTTTGAGCTCCTGTAGTCACCAGCCAGGTGGGAGAAACGGTGTGTAAACCTCACCAGGTGTAAACCTCACCAGGTGTAAACCTCACCAAGTGAAGCCAGGGGAGGTGTAGCTTTCTTTGCATTACGTGTCCACTTTGACATTTGTGGTGGGGGACTGAGGGAGGAGAGCTGGCCCCTGTGCCCAGGCTCATTCCTGTGACCTCTGTGTGCCCCAGGCTGCATTTGGAGCTGCAAAGTCTTTTTGTCCCATTGCATAATGCCAGTGATGTGGATGAGCCAATTAAAGGCTGCTGTGTGAGCCTGGCCTTGGGAGAAATAACAAGATGTTGTCCCCAAAATCCATGGATTTAGTCAAACATGTGGAACAGGGGCTGCAGCTCCTTAGTTTTTTTTTCTAGAAAATGGCCTCTACTAGATCTTCCATCTCATTTTTGCCTGTCTGCTTCCCTTCACGTTTCCATGGTCCCAAACAAGCTCAGTTTGCTTTTATGATTTGCTGATGGATGAGCAGGGTTTTTCTCTGCTACAGCACTTGTGAGCAGCATGAAGAGAGAATGGCAGGAGGAGCTGGAAATCATTTAAATCAAAACAATATTAGAGCACTGCTTAAATCTCTGATCAGCTGCTTAAATTAAATGGTAGTAATAACGAAGTGTTAATATAATGAAATTAAACTCAACCATGGGATTCCACCAGCTCATCAGTGTGGGACTCGTTTGCATGTAAAACTATGTGGTTATGCTCTGATTGCCATGTGATGACAACTGAGAATACACTATTTTTTGACAGTGACCTGGATGTTTAGTAAATTAGGCTTCTTCTGGAGAAGAAATTATCAGACAAGACTTGAGAAGATTCAGAAGTGTTCAATTAGTTTAATATTAAATGTTTGAAAACAGTATCCTCCCACTGTGCCACTGCTATCTTCCCATTCCAGCACTTACTCATTCTTTAAAAATTAGTGATAATCACTGGTCCAAAGAAGAAGAAAGTGTTCAAGTGCTTTACAAGTAGAGCTACTTCACAAGCCATGAATGAAAGCTTTTGGCTTCCACTTGTAGTAGAGAGAGCAGTATCACAGCTTTGCTGCACAAATGAAAAGGCTGAGGGGTGGCAAGGTTAGTGTTTGCATAAATTTGTGGTAAGCAGTTCTAAAATTCGAAGTAAAAGTCCTGAATTGTACCGCTGTCGTACTTGGTAGTGGTCCTTGCCAGCAAAACATGGAACTGTAGGACTAGATAAAAGTACTTGACTATTTTTGATTTAATTGAGAGGCTATAAATATGGTTCTGTAATGTTCTAAAAATACGTGGGCACTTTGATTTAAAAAAGCGTCCTTGTTGGATTAAATGGTTACTACCTATTAAATTGCTCTGACCCGTTCTCATCTTACTTTGGACTACATTACTGTGAATATATTATTTTAAGAAATGTTAAAGGTTCATTAAAAAATCCTTACTCCTTTTTGCAAGGATTTGGTGAGGGGTAGAATAAATGGCTGGAGCATGAGGAACAGTGAGAACAGTGAGACAGTGCACTGTCAAATGCACAAAGGAAATAAGCTGAATTAAAAATGGTGATTTTTCTATTAGTGCCTTTAAAGTAGGATAATTTCACGGTTTCTCATTACTCTATCTGGTCTATTTTTTCACAGCCAAAACTGAGATTTTTCTCTATGAAAGTGTCTCTTGGAGCTGCAAAATACCAATGTCCTTACGTGCGTCATAGCTGACCCATGTAACACCATAACCATGGTTTATCCCATTTCCCCTATCCCTAATAAGACAGAGATGTGAAACAGCTGTGGAGGTCTGGATCCCTCCCAGGGTGACACCCTCCATCAGCACTGGAAGGCCAAGAACCCCTCCTGCAATCTGCCCCATGAGGTTCCACTCAAGGGATGCCACGAGCTGCACCAGTAGCACTTCAGGATGCTGCTCTGCTCCTCATATTCTCTTGTCTTCATTTCTCCTCTTAGAGAAAGGCCACTCAAGGGAGTGCTGGTGAATTAATAAACCTGGCAAAAATCAGCATTAGCTGCCACGAGCCCCAGCGAGGGACTCTGTGCCAGGGAGAGCACACCTTCCAGACACTGCCAGCTGAGCACTTGGCCTCTTGTGTACCCAGACAGCAGCAGTGGCTATCAGATCTTCTAAAATTATATGTCTCCTACATAAATTGTTATTCATTCTGCACAGGAAGGAAAAACCTCCTTGGATAAATACCATCGAGCTGCTAAACTCGATGGCTGTCAACTGACCCAGTGTCAGCAAGGCCCTGCAAGTGCAGCCAGTTTCCAGGAAGTGTGCTGTGCTTTTTTCCTTCCCTGGAGACTGGCCTGGGGAGGACACAGGGGTCACTCCCAGGGAGGACCTGTCCCTGTCCCCATCTGTTCATGTGCCAGCAGCAGGGAGGCCAAGCCTGCACCACGTTCTGCTTATTATCCCCTTTGTGCTCCAGGTGAAGGATTAGTGCCTTACTCCTGATTTACACGGCTTAACAAGACCATTTTCAGACAGCAGAAAAGAGGTGAAGTTGTTCAGAGCATCTTTTAATTTTTAATGGATGAATTTTTCTAGAGCCCTTGACTCCTTTCCCTCCAACTGGGGCTGTTGCAGCCCAGCTGCCACCACTGCTCAGTCAGCCCACTAATTGTGCTTTTCCCTCCTTTGCAGGAAATTGTGTCAGAGGTAATAGCTTTTACTGGATAGAGGCAGATCTTGAGCAACTGGATCAGACCTCATAGGTTTGGCAAGTTGAGCTGTTTTTTAAAGGAGTCTGACTCGTGTCTGGCCTCTGTGCCAGCAGGGGTTGTGTTTTTAGTGTGGGCTGGTGTTTTAAGGAACTGCATCATGTTCCCCATCCCATGGACAGCTGAGCCATTAAATCCCACACTGGAGGTACAACTGGATTGTACTGGCAAGAATCATTCAAGGGATTCCCACCTCTTTTGAAAGCTCTAAGCAGTGGGAAAGGAGGTTTACAACAAGAAGACATTGTCCTCGATTATGGTTGGCACTAGTTTCTCTCCAGCTGATCACCTCCCTCCCTTCTTCTTGTGAGCACGGAGCTGCTGTCCCTGGGTTTAATCAATCCTTGTGCTGTTTGCCTGGAAATGGGTGGGCAGGTATCCGAGCAGCAGGAATAATCAGATCTGGAAATCTCGTTACTTCCTGGCAGCTGGAGAACTCTGCACTGATAGAGGAAATCATCTGGGACAAGCTCCACTGCTGTCCATCCACGCATTTTCCACCAAGGGCTGCAGAAAGTCTTGTGGAAGCTTTTCCTCCCTGAAACAAGGAGCAGTTGTATCTCCAAGGCACGTACGTGCCATTAGTGGAAATTTGGCTGCATCCTTCACTGTGGAGAAATGAGTTGCCTTCCTCAAAATGTTGGGGTTTTTTTTATGTTTTCTTTTTAATTAAGAAACATTTCCAGGAATTTTCCAGAAACCAATTGGCTGTCAGATTCCAGCAGAAGGCGCAAGTGATTTCCTTACGAAAGCTCCAGTTCAGAGCTTCTGTTCTCACTTTTTCTCACCATTCTTGAGCAAATTGAGCAAGTGCACAGAAAATTCACAGCAACTGTTTCTCTTTCTTGTGTGTGTGCTAACGTATGTTCAGGAAAAGGGGGGGTCAGATAAGTGATTAGAGGCATGCATAATGCAGACATGTGCTTCCCACGTTTTCCCTGCCTTGTTCCCATTCCTGTAGCTCACTTCCAGCCTGCAGCACACACCAGGCCCTGGCCCTCAGCAGAGACTGAGCTGTTTTCATTCATATGGTGGGAGGCTCAGTCAATCCACGGCTGGGAAGTTGTGATGTGTTTGTTCGTTTCTGTCCTCAGGTTTTGGCTCCTTAATTTGGAGCAGAGGGAAGGGGGATTGAAAAGATTTGCATCCCTTTAACCAGCTGCTCTGACTTAGGTATTGTTTTGCCTTTCCTGTTTAGCATTCCTTCTTTGTTTGTGTTCATTTCCACTGCCCATGGCAGGCCTGGACACTGGTATTAATAGTGCTGGCATCACTGGATCCTGCTGCTGGAAACCACTTCCTCTGGGGGTTTATACATTTTCCTTGCAGCTGGAACACTGCAGGTCTCTGTAGGTCTTTCTGACCAGTCCCATGTTGACTTCATAGGCCACACACCCCATGTTTTTATTGTGACTGACTTTTTAGAAGTCCTGTCTTGGTGTCCAGACTCTTTTCTCCAGATCTGCCATCTTGATTTGGGGGCTTTGTCCACAAGCTAAAGAGTTGATGCTGGAGGTGCAATTGAATTGAATTCAATTCTGATATTTTCCAACAGGAGATGCATAACAGCATGGTTAATAAATCTTACAAATGTTTTCTTCCCCTGCTGCCCCCTTATTTGTTTTGTTGCAAAGATGTGCAGGAATCTCCCCTCCACAAGGAAAAATTTGGATTTTTTGTTTTCTTGTGCAGAAACCAGGAGACACAACAAGCCCCATCCATCCCTCTACTGTGCTAACCATCAGTTAAAACCAGGGAAGTCGGCTCTGCAGCCAGGTCAGAGGCCTTGCTGAGAAACATTCCAGCCTGAGGAGTTGCTGCCCTTCCTGTGGCAGTGCTTGAAGCCATTCTGTTGGCAGCTTGTGTTTCCAGCCATTCATTGCAGGAGCATTTCCTTCCTCATTAGCAAAAGTACCTGGAAGCCCAGCATTGTGTCATGAGATAGGAAGTCTTTTCCAATAGTTGTCTGTGCAATTATATTGTTAGGGTCTAACGACTTTGCAACACCCAGTATTTTGTGAACATAATTCTCTACTGTTACAATTTGGGCATCCAGTTCTGGCATGTTGCCCACGTAGTTCCCTTAATAGCATTAGCAGAGGAGATCTAAAAGATTGATCCTTTCCTCTGATAGCTTCATACTTGGGGAGTCTGATGCTCTACCTGATCTGGGAGTGTCTGGCAGGATGGCAGATTAATTTGGCAGAAGTCCACAGGGTAACTGAGAAGGCTGTGCTTAAAAGGTAAAGACTGTGTCTGCTGATGCTGCAAATGCTCTGTAACCCATATAATTGAATTCAACTTTGGATTTGGGCTGGAGACTGCTGTAACTTGCAACTACTGACTCTCTGCATATATATCCCTGTCTCCCTGTCAGCTGTGGTCAGCCATGCCTAGTGAGTGTGAAGAAGCATCACTCCTGAAATAAGTTTTCTATTAGAGTGCTTATCTCCTGCCATCTAATCCAAATAAACAGCCAGAATGTCACTGACCTTTGGGACATCCTGGAACAAGGCTTCTAATGATGGAAAGCTGTTCTGAAATATTCACCATTGCAAAAAATCAAAGGCAGCAAATTGAAAAGGTTGAAAGATGCTGTCTCTGGGAGACCTCTGTGTGTCACGGTGTGTGGTAAATGTTCAGGGCCAGGCACGTTTGCTTCCTGCTGTTCCCAGGAGACAGACTGCTCCCAGCTCAAAGCTTGCTTTGTGCAAGCACTTCCCAAGTGGCAGAGAGGTCTTTTTAAAAACCACTGCACTGGGAAAGGAGAGGGAGCTTTCTCTTCTCCCTGTCTCAGCCCTTTGCTGTCTTAGCTCAGGGTCATTCATGCTGGGAGCTCTCTTCTGGCCCTGTGGTGGGAGCTGGCAGTGTGGCCAGAGTTTGGATGCAGGAGAGCATCCTTTCCCAAAGATTCCTGTTGCACCCTGTTTTGTAGCTTTCCCAGAAATTATTTAGAAATACTTCACTTTAAGCAAAGCCATGGAGTGGGAGGTTGTGTCTGTGAAGCCGTAACCAAGGCCTTACTGACCCTGCAGGAAACCTCTGAGAGGCTGATTAAAACAAGCCCTGATTTGTTTCCAAGATAAACTGTTGCCTCTTGGGGGGAGCACTGAAGGATGCCTTGTTTCCTTGTGACAGTTGTGTTGAATGGACCATCCCCTCCCCAAAAAAGTATTTATTTTAGAGGATGACAAGGCTTCCAGCAGATGGGCAACACCCAGATCCCATGGAAGCCATTGCTACAATTCCTGGGGCAGCTGCTGGCTGGGCTGGGTCAGACTGGGAGCAGCAGGAATGGGTGCCATATGGACATCATCTCCACTGCAGGGTGGGTTTTTTTCCCTTTGAAAAGTGTGCTTCACTCTTGGCTCTTGTCCCAGCACGGCTGCATAACTGGAATTCCAGAGCTGCTTGCAGGCTCCGGAGGAGGGAGGGGGGCTCCCTGGCTCCCTTTCTACGAGATGCAACTTTACAACAAGATTGGAAGTTGAGAGCAGGCTGACTAATTAATGCCAGCACACCAAAGGCTTCTCTGCACTGTTCCCTTTGTTAACAGCATGCTGAGAGCCTGTCTGCATCCTTAAATGATTGTTCATGGATCACATAATTGAGATTAATGCGTTTTCATCGGTACCTGGGCCTTAAACTTGCATTTTCAACATATCTCATGCCAAGAAGTTGTTCTGAAGGTGTATTATGAGACCAGGTAGAGAGAAACGTACAGTGATCGTCAATACTGACTTATCTGTGTTCAAACTTCTGAAATTTCCACAATGTCCTGATATATTTAGATCTAAATTGCCTTCAAATTAGGATTAATGTGTGTGAAACTCCTCGAGGCAGGAGCTGTGCAAATGTTCCAGCCCCAGAAGCAGTAACTCATCTCTCTGAGCTGCTGGTCCAGGCTGCAGGCAGGGAAGCAGAGTCTGCCCTGAGCTAACCCTGCCAGCGCCTCACGCAGGGCTCTGCTTGTCCCAGAGTGACTTGGCTGAGGACAGTCATTTCCTTTCACTCCTGCCCTGCGTGAGCTCCACTGCTGCTTTGGAAAAGCCTGGCTTTTCCTCTGGGTTCAGCAGGTCAGGGACAAAACCCCTTGGACCTCCTGGGTGGAAGATGTCCATCAACTACAAAGTGAAGGACAGCGTGTGCCGCCTTTGTCATGTGGGTGCAGGAAGTCCAGCAATGGGGGAGCTGGCACAGAGCTTCTGCTGGAGCTAATTATTTCCTCTGCAGGAGCGAAGGATCTTGTTATCAGCACAGCAGTTTTCTTGAGTGCCTTCTTGAGCTGTTGAGCGGTGGTTTGGGGTCTAGGCTGGGACTTGGGGTGATCGTTGGTGTATTAATGCCAGTGAGATCATGAAATACCAGGCAGGCATAATGAATCTGCTGAGCCAAGATGATGTCATGAGCCTGGCGTCTTAGGAGGGATTTAGTGGTTTGTGCCATGCAAGTGAAAATGAATAAATGTAGAGCATTTATCCAGGCAGAAAGTAAATACAGAGATTAGACTTGTCATTGTTACTGAGGCAGCTCCAAAGGCTGACAGTGTCCCTGGAGCCAGCGCTGCTCATCCGGAAAGAAACGGGCAGGAAGAGAGAGGAGCCTGTCCTAGAGCCAGTCTCCTTTTTAGCCACAGGCACATGGTGGGGATTTGCATTTTAATTATTTTTTCAGTAGTCTTTTAAGCTCTCTTTCCAAAGCATCCCCCTCTTCTCCTCTGTATTATGGCCTGCAATTTGTTTTGGGTCCTGAGAATATACCCAGAGCACTGCTGGACTCCAGGAAAGGCACAAGGCACAGCCACTAAAGGATTAAGGTGGTGGAAGGTAAAGTCTAGTCATTGACCTTTACATTTCCTTTCCTTTGTAGTGGAAAAGCTTTTTTGACCAGGCTTCTGGCCTGAGGCTGTTCTCAGTTTAGATTTTTAAGCCCACTTCTTTCCTGGGTAGAAACAAAAATACCACTGCTGAGCTGGGTGCTGCTGCTGGGGCTCAGGTGATGGACTAAGCTTTGCTTTTTCTTACCCGCTCAACTCCCCTGGGAAAATGTAGCCTGAATGCTCCAATTTCTGCCTTTGATTCCCTTTTGTTTCTACATCACAGTGGTGTCACTTTTCAGCCTGGTTTGAGCAAGTTGTGTCAGTGCTTCTTGAGAGCTCTGTGCTGCACCGTCCTTCTGCAGCAGATCCCTCAGTGGAGCAGCGCCACAACTGTGTTCCAGCCTGGGGTTTTTTGGATGATGTGATTCTTCTTTCAGTCCACTTGACTATGACCAGCTTTGCGAGTTTTAAAATAAACTCCTCTCCAGCAGATTTAGTATTATTGTCCTTTTTTTTTTTAATGGCTCTCAGCTTTGTTTTGGACTTACCCCGATGGCAAATCTTACTAGCACCAGATGTTAAAAGACAGAGGGTTGCTCTTGTTTTTCTTGGCACAATATATTCCCACTGCACCCTGTTTAATATTATCTGAACAGTAATCTGATGATTAGGAGAGATAGTGAAATAAAGCTTTACGCAGATGATCTCTTTTCATCTCTTCAGCTGACTCTTCAAGGCACTGCATTAAAGGATCGGTTTGATAAGGAATTCATCACTCCGGAGGGCAATTACCATTTTTGCTCCCTGTTTTTCACGAATAGGAAGGAGTAGCAGCATAATCTCCTTTATCCTTCAGTGTAACTTTGAAGGCAGTATCCAGCCACTCCTCCCTGGGAGCTGTGTGTTCTGGAACAGACTTGACACAGTAGCTGTTAAATTACAGGGCTGGAGCAAAAAGCATCTTAAATTTGGATCCTGTGGAAAATCCCAGAAAAGCAATAAGAAGTAGTTTTCTCTGTGTAGATACTTCCAGCATGCTCAGAGTTGTGCTTTCTGTGTGCCTTCACATCCTTTCCTCCACTCAGGTGATTCTCGGGGCCGCTGCATTAGCAGTTCTGAGGTGTCCAGGTTTTCCCTTACCTGGCAAAGGCTGGATACCTGCAGGTCACACCTTGCTGCTCACCTGCTCACTTTCCCTCTGTGAGATGAGCAGCCAGGCTGCTGGTGGTGCAAGAACACACCTCTCCAGGAAAAGCCTGGCTGATGTATCTCAGGTAGCAATTCCTCTCCAGCGTGTGGATGGTAAAATAGTGCTGCCTGTGTTAGAAATGCCTTGTGCTGTCACTGCTGCGCTGCTGCCAATCTAATTACTTTTTCTTTTGTCTGTCTCTTTCCTTTCCCCATCTTCCTTGTTTTTGTGTTGTGTCTCTGCGTCCTGCAGTACAAATCTGTGTTTAGGTCCTACTCCCAGGACTTTGTGCCTCACAACCAAGTCTCCATACCTCCTTTCCTCTCTTCTACCTCCTCCTCCTGCTCCACCCCGCCTTTTCCGCCCGTGCATCCATCCCAGAGCCCTGACCTAGCGGTGCCCGCTGCAGCCAGCCAGTCACCCAGCACTGTGGATGTGCCAAACTCCTCTTCTCAGGAGAGCAGCTTTAACGGGAATGCTCCTGTCTGCCTTCCTTCTGAAACCTCTTTCACTGATTCTCTCCAGACGCCTTCGGTGAGACTATGCAAAGAGATGATAACGCACTTAACACAAGGCTGCCTTTATTTGTCGCGTTGGTTTTTTTTAAAGAAAATGTCTCTTGTCTTAATACATGCTAAATTGTGGTCTAGTCTAGTGAATTGCAGAGAGGAAATTTCATGTAAAATGGCTAGAAAGAAATAGACGACCTCAGCAGGTTTTAGAAAATGTTAGACATATGTAGGGAACACAAAATGTCAAATGCTGGTGAAGGGGAGAGTTTGCTGTAGCTTCCTGCAATTGTAAGACAAAGCTGAGGGAGGTAAAGGAGTGTTTTGTGAGACTGGTAGTTACTTAATGCAGGCTCCTAACAGCAGCTCACATCCTGCAGTTGCCATCCTGCTCCCTCCTAAGTCACCAGGAGCAGTGGATACAGTCCAGCTCTGTCTCTCCTGTGCATAAAATCTGTTGTTCTCTCCAGGTTCCTGCTCTTCCCAGTTCCCATCAGCCCCAGCTGTGTGCTTGGTGGCAGGTTGTCACGTTGGTGAAGTTAGGCTAACGCTGCTCCCACTCTGCTAGTTTGAGGTCCCAGATCACTTTGCACATCACTGAGCAGGTCTGTCTATTAGAGATACTTTTTTGAACACCTCATTTTCAAGACAGTTCCTCTTTCCTCTGCTGCGAAGCCGAGAGTTGATGGGATGAGAGCTGTCAGCACAGGGCATGCTGGTGCTGCCTCTCTGCCAAGTTTGGAAGAGGGTCACTGATCACAGAGTAAATGTGCAGCTTTTCACGCTTTGGACGTGACCTTGCTTTGCATCTTCCTTGCACTGGGTCCTTGTTATATCCCAGCAGGCTTCAAGTTTGGTTTATTCTGGTGTGATGGGTCTAGTCCATGCTTGTAGTTTAGTTTGGGGGATACCTTTGATGCCTGTGGGGCTGCAGGGCTGGTCTGCACTCAGCAGGAGTAGGGTAGGACAAGGAGCTCCGTGTCCAGCTCGGAACATTCCGCTTCCAGCACCTTAAAATCAGCCCACTGCACCTTGGCAGTCTCACCTGGGGTCCCCAGCTCTTGCAAAGCAGTGCTTGCTGCTCTTCAGGGCCTTCAGGATAGTCCTCCAAAGCCAGAAATGATGACCTCCAGGATGGTGCAGCCTCAGTGGCCGCTGTTGGCCACAGACACAGAGAACAGCTCCGAGGGAGCTGACAGCAGCTGCCGGGGGCAGTTCTGCTCCCAGCTTCTCTCTGCCATAAAGTGCTGGTGGGGGGCACCATCACGGATTTCCTTTCATCCTGTCTCCCTCAGAGTGAAAACGCCAGTGAGGAGGCTGGTGAGGGTGAATATGTCAATCTGTATTCCTCTGGGCAGAGCAACGGGGAACTCCCTCGCTCTGAAGGAGTAAGTAACAGCCCCGAGAGGCCGGGGCTGCCTGGTGCATGCCGCCCTCGCGCCGGGGCTCACGCGCTTGGCACCGGCCTCTTCTGCACAGCCTGGAGCTCCCTGTCCGTGCTGCTGCCCCAGCTCCCCAGCCACCCCTCTGCTTGCCCACTCCTCTTGGTGCAGGTGCAGAGCAGGAGATGCTTTTGGGGTCACGCTGAGCCCTGGCAGGAGGCAGGGATGGCTTCTCCTGCCGCGCTGTTTCCTTTGCGCTTCGCTGGCTGTTTGGAGCTGCTTGCGCAAAGTTCCCTTCCAGAGAGCTGCACCCTCTGCCCTCCCCGGGCCACATCTTTTCTTGTAACTGCTTTGCCTTCCCTATTTTAATACAGAAAGCCTTCTGCACTAAATATTTATTTTCTCCTTCACTGTTTGGTTGCAAAGTAAATTACTGATTTAGCATTGTACTCACACGCTGTTTCTTCCTTTACTCAAGCCTTATATCATGGATATTTCCTAGAGGAGCCAGGGCGTTTTCCATTCCAGGGAGGTCCCATCTTCCTGTTGGGTCATAGGAAACTGGCAGAAAGTCCGTGCCTTTTGCCTGCCCCCCTCTCAGAAGGCACATCTCCTGCAGGATGTCTCCAAGACCTTTATTCATGGTGGTGTTAAATACGCCAAGAGATAATGCTCCCATCACTTCCCCTCAGGAGACACATCTGGGCAGGCCCATCCTTTTGGGCAGCTGTGAGCAGGTTCTCGACTTAGAAGCAAAGGGCTTTACAGGTAGAGTCTGGAAAAATCCTGCAGACACCAAGAAACCCAGGCTCAGCAGGCTGTTTCCATGCTGACTGGATAGCATGGAGGTGGTTTCAGTCCTGTCTGTTCACTAGGTTGCATTTCCAAGCTTCACTCTGCGTGATGTTAAATAATTCTGAACTCCAACACTGTTGGATTAATATTCCATTTGCTGTTCATGGCTATTTGTCTCCTTAATAAATGGCTAATTTAAAATGCTGTATCTTTGCTCTGAGCTCTCTACCTGCTGTTCCGTGCCGCGGGTTCAGCTGGTTCTGCTTTTTTGCATTAGCCTCATTTCCACAGCCCTGAGTCGTGGAGTGGAAATGTTGCATCGTTGCAAAACCTCTTCTGATGGGAGAGAAGGGAGGTAGGAATCAGTGAGCATCCACTCCCTGAGGCAGGGGGGCTGTGGTCAGGAGGGGAACTGAAACTGGAGAGCTTAGAGCTGATTGTGTGTGTTTGGAGTAAAGCAGGAGGCAAAGTGTATTTCAACAGGAAGGGCTGGAGGAAAAATAAAAGGTCATGAGAGGGTTAAAATCCAAGACAACAGCTGACTTGTGTTGTAACTTTCAGCATCATTTCACAATGTTAAAAGCAAACAGTACTAATTACACTAGTCTCCAGAGATGCTCCCAAATTTCCTGTCTGATTAACTTCTGTGTTTTCCTGGCATTTGGCATTAACTTGCATCAATCTTTAACCACTCTGTAGGAATTTACAGTAAAGGGCCATTTAGAGACAGGCAGACTGTAAATGCAAGGCTGGCTGGGCTCGAGGACCTCGTGTAATGATGAAAAACTCCTTTCTCTTGGCAGGAATCTCCCCCTGTCAAAGATGGCCACTCCAAAGACTCTTCTTTGAACAGCAGTGCCATGGGGAAGGAGGGCAAAGATGGTGCTGAAAGGTGAGCCTTGGTCCCCTGGTGTCCTCCTTCCAGCCTCAAAGGAGCCTGAACAACTCCTCTGCCAAACCATCCTTGGGCTGCCTGGTCTGCCCTAAACCTCCTCCATGTTGTCTAAATTCTGAGCCCAATTTTTTTGCACAGCCAGTGCATGTTGGGATCCTGCTGAATGGGGAGAATCCTGGCAAGATACATCCTTGCTGAACTCAAGGAGCCTGAGGGGGGTTAATGCAGCCTGTGTTAGCCATCCTCAGTCCATCCCAATGGCAGTGCTGTCACTGACACTGGCTGCTCCCTCCTGCTTCCAGGGAAAAGTGTAAAAAGAGTCTGTATTGCTGTTTGGAATAGTCTTCCAGTGGGAATTTCTTCCTAACCCTGCTAGTTAGAGGCTGGCTGAGGCCCCAGAGCAGGAGGTTTTATATCCCTTCTAATGCTCTTAGCTGTCATTTGCCTATGTAAATGAAGAGGTGCAAGCTGTAACAGATGGGCTTCAGGAGGAGTGGAGTGAGTGCTTCCCTGCTGCTCGAGATTGCTCTGCAATTGCATTTCTAAAGCAAAAACAGAGAACAGCGTTGATTTGTGTGTGACAGTCAACTTCCCTCCCCCATTTTCCTGCAGTTTGAGGGTTTTAATCCCTGCAGTGAAGGAGACAACACAAGAGTGCTCTGCAAAGCTCACTATCTGCCCAAAGTACTGACTGGTGCATGGGATTTTGGCCTGTGCCTGGGGAAAGCTATGAGGAACATAAGTACTTTATTTTAATTTTTGTTTTTTAGAAGTACAGGCACAGAGAGGACATGTCCTGGCACAAGAGTCCCAGCCTTTGGGGTTAGGAATTCTAGAGGAGGATGTACACCAAAAAAATGGTCATGATTTTCTGCTCTATTTTCCTGCAGAACAAGAGCCTGTCATATCCCCTTGTCTCAGCACAAGGGGTCATGAACTAACTAAGATGTGTATGTGCAGAGTGTGCTCAGTCTCTATACACTTGAGGAAGGGCTTAGATTTGTGTGCACTAAAAATTTGGTGGATTAAGGAGACATGGAAGTGTGTACTTATAGTAAAATCCTGTCTGCCAGAAATGCAGACAGACAAGTGTTCAGGTCCTAAAGGTTTATCTTTCTCTTTTTCAAGAGATGCACAAAGCAACAGAGTTAGAGCCAGACATTCGGGCTTGTTTGCAAAAGATTTACCTCCAGAGTGTCTGTGTACTTACTGTCATTTGATGAAGGTTATTTCCCTTTTTTTTTTCCACAGGCAGCCACAGTCACCAGATACTTTGGAGTCATCACAGCTGGAGGAAGAGGTAGATGAGCTGTCCCTTATTGACCACAGTGAAATCATGTCTAGGTTAACACTGAAGCAAGAGGTAGGTGCATTCAGGGTTTGTTTTCATACCCTTTGGTTTACTCTGAGTTGAAATCTGATTCTCTGTATGCACAAACAAGGCATCACCTTTTATTTGATAGGAAAAACTAGGTTGCAGCAGAAGTGGGATGTGTGTAAAGGCTGCTGTTAAAGTATGAGATGCTGGTACAGGCAGGGAGCACCAGCAGTGAGTGAGGGTTTAATAAAAGGTGAGATGTCTCCCTAAAATCCAGCACATCCTGTGCCCTTTTCCCAGTCTGCTCCCACCTCTTCAGCCTCTGCCAGTCTGAAATGAATCATTTGAGAGCCTGAGCACAATAAATCCTGGTGAGGGTGATGGTGCTGGCCTTTCTCTCTGAAGGCATGTTCAGCAGGTGAATGAGCAGGACATGATGTTACTGATGTGGAAAAGCAGCCAAAGGAACTGTCCCTGTGTTTGAGAAACAGCTTTGTGTCTAGCCCTGGGTGCACTCCCAGCCAGCTTTGCTCACTATGCTCTTGAGCCACGCTGTCTTTGACATGCAGCTGGAGGGAACATGCAGGCTTTTGAAGCTTTCAGACTGTCAGGGGGCTTGGCTGAAAAACAGAGAGAATGGATCATTTACTGGCACTTTAGAAGTGTCCTTTGGTCAGCTGAGATGTGCAGGAGAGAGTGAGAAGCTTTTACTTGTTCTCTAAGCAGTGTTTAATGAGTCTTGCCAAAGGGTCACCTGAAAAATTCACATCCTAGATAGAGCTGCTCCATGGCTGTAATCCATGATTGTTTCACTGTTTTTTGCATGTTGAAATGATAAAGACATTCCTAAGGGAAGCCAGACACAACTCCAGCCTCCTCTTACGGATTGTTTCCTTTAAAAAACATTTAAAAATCAGTGATTTCTGAACATTTGGAACTAGCAGATCTGTGTCTTGGTGTCTCTTTTTCTTTCTTTTCTTTGTGATCTACATGTTTGAAGCGGTATAGAACTGTCACTGCGAGCTGCTTCCTGCAGTGTGAGAATTGCTGGCTGAGTGGTGGATCAGTTTTGCATATTTTAAGTTGTGAAATGCAGTAGCTAGAAGAAAGATGTGTTTTTAGAGAGTGGTAAGGCAGGGGTCAAGCAATTAGCAGGGCTGTTTTCTTCTGCCAGTTATTGGATCGTTTCAGGTGACCTCTGGCCAAATGGCTCCAGATTAGGGAATTAACTCGCTAGGTTTTGATGTTCCAGGAACATGCAAGTTGAATGCATGACCTCCCACCCCACAGCCACTGTGCTACGTGATCCTGCACTTTGAGACAGTTCACACAGTGCTGCTGCCCTGTTAATGGTCTTCTTGGGAATATTTGTGGCATTTCTGCTCATTCCCCTGTGCCAGAAGGTTCAGCTTTCACTGAGCTTCACAACCTGGCTTTAAGGAGTCAGAGACCCCGAGCAAGGATCAGCCCAGCTCCTCATCTGATGCTCTTTTCAAATTCCAGGATTATCCCAGCACTGAAATCAATGTCCCAGCTTGTGCTGTGAGCAGTGCCAGGGCCTGCAGTGTGCTCTGCCAGTTGTTGTTGGAACCCCAGCGATGTTAAGCCAGGCCTAAGGGAGCTGAGCCATGCCTAACGTGGTTGTGTTCCCATTGCAGGGGGACGATGGGCCGGATGTCCGTGGTGGATCTGGAGACATTCTCCTGGTGCACGCCACAGAGACCGACAGGAAAGGTTGGTGGAGCAGAGCTGGGGCACGGCTTGGGCTGCCTGTGCTCTGCCCCATGGGCACAGACAGCTGGGCTGGGGGACAGTCTGCAGGGATCCTCTGAGCCTGGGGGGTTGTGTTTATCTGTGGGAGATGGAGGTAAGCTGGATAAGCGCCTGGTGGTTCCATTTAGCAGCAGGGATGGGATTAACTCCTCCCAGCCCTTGCCTGCCTCTGGAAGATGAGGCACACCAGTGACAGTGCTGTGTTGTGTCCCTGTACCTGCTGAGCTGGGCCTTCTCTGAGAGCAGGTGTGACCAGCCTGTTGTGCATGGATCCTGTTTCCAGTGGCGCTCCTTGTCCTTTGAATTTCAGGGCAGTGGTGATGTGGGAGTTACTGGAATGATTGCTGAATCAAAGCAGGAAAAAAGGGATGTTGGTTTGGGTTTAATGCAGTACCCGTGGGCACTGGGAGGCTGTTCAGGTGCTGCTCTGCTGACACCCTGTATTTTCAACTTACTGTGCCACCTCCTGCCCCACGCTGGGAGCCACCCAGAGCAGTTCAGAGCGGGAATCCACAGTACAAAAGAAGAGCTGTGGGGGAGGGGAAGGGACATTAGCAACCCTCAGCTCTAGATTTGTTACAACCCCTCTTCATCTGTCCAAATCCAGTCACCACACACATAAAGCAGCTCCTTTCCAAGACCTGTGGCAATGACAGCCTTTGCAGTGTTTCCAGAGAGTGATTTGAACCTGCCAAACACATTTGTGCTGATGGCCTTAAACAGGATTGATCTCCTTATCTCCTGGGAGGCAAAACACTAACCCTCTGAATTACTCAGCGCTCGTAGTTTAGAGGTTGATAGTCAAAGGGGAAATACCTTTCATGTACATTTTTAAATGACAGGGGTTTTACTGTAGCATAAGATGTTTGCAATTACTTACCAGCACCATTCAGCTTGCAAGAAAATGCTTCCCCTGACAGCTGTGTTTCCCAATCTGCATTGGGCATTGAATCCAGAAAGGACCAAAGTTAGGAACACACCAGAGAGGAGGAGGCAGTTGATGGTGCCAAGAAATGTATATTAAAGAAAATAGTCTAAAGGAGATGGTGGAAATACCACTTGCCAACATGCTGAAGGTGGGATAGAGAAATTCTGCTCCATTCTCTGGGGCAGGCATCACAACAAAGAACTTCCCTACTGTTCCTGTTGAAAGACAGAAAAGAGGGTGAGTGGTGGACCTCCAGGTCATGAACTCTGAGAGTCCTGCAAGCAGTGGGGTGAGAGCTGTGGGGAACAGAGCTGGGAGAAGCTAGGGCAGGATTTTCTGTGCCCAGTGGTGCAGCTGTGGAGAGCTGGGTGGAGGGAGCTCGGGCAGGCGACAGTTCCCAGTGCCTGAGCTCGGCCTGGCTGCCAAGCCACGGAGCTGAATGGAGCACAGAGGAATTTGTGCTATGCTAACCCACTGTTTGGGTGACTGAGAGGGTTAATGAATTAAGCTTACAATGAGAAGAATTCAGGGCTTGTAAATCAATCAGCCAAACGGCACAGAGGGGTAGAGTTAAGAGGCTTTCCTTTAAAGATGAATTTCTTGGCAGCTTCAAGTGCCAGAGCAGACCAGCTGTATTACCTCACGTTGCCTTTTGGGCAGATGGGAACCCAGAATAAATGTAACTCCACACCCTGTTGCATGATGCTTCTTGTCCATTTGAGTTTTCTGAAAAAGCTAAATGGCATAAGGAATAAAGACAGACCTGTGGTCTGCAGGAATAAAATCTGTGGTCAGTGAAGTGCTCCCAGCCACACGCACTTGCTGTGAGTGCAGGATTAGGGCTGGACAAGGCCTGGGGCTCACCCCTGATGTGACCACCCAGCCTCTGTTGTCTGTAACCCAGAGGCAGCAGCACTCCCTGATTTAAGAGCAAGAGCAAGGTGGGGTTCCTGCCAAGAGAAACACTGCAGGTAGAGAGGCACAGCTCTCCCTCTGTGCCCGGCTCCTTCCCACCTCCCAGCAGTGGCAGGGTCTTACAGCACGTGGATGTGGGGTGATGCCTGTCCTGGCTGGAACAGGCTCTGCATGTACAGCCCAGCCTGGGCAGGCACAACAGGAGCTCTTCCTCTGTGTGCCCTTGGTGCAGTGCTCCTGGCAGGGGCAGGGTGCCATCCCCTGCTGCCGTGCCCCTGCTCCACACTGGCACTAATGCCTAATGCTCCCATTTTGGCACTGCTGTCCCCAGTGACCAGGCATCAGGACTGCAAGTGTTCTGCAGTCTTGACCTCACATCTGCATTCCTGCAATTCGTGCTTCTTCAAATTCCATCCTTGGTGCCCATGATAATGCCCAAAGCCTTTGCAATTCCAGGCCCTACAGCAGCTTGTCCTGCAGATGAATTAGCACAGGCTGACTGCATCCATCACGCCTCTGTTGGGGCAGCATCAGTTTTTTGCAGTGCAATTTGCTTTGCTTTTGGCTGGAAATAATCTTCTGTTTACACTGTCCTGGGATGGATTTCCTGGAATTCAGCAAGGGCAGAGGATCTGCAGCACCACAGCATGTGTTGAAACACGTGTGTTCCTCATTGGGAGGGCAGAGTGACCTGCCTGAGCACCAAAAACACAGCAGGCATCACCTCTTGCCATCAGATCTTCTTTTTAAAGCATCCCCAAGGTCTAAACTACATTTTTCCTTGACGCATTATTGATAGCTCCTGTCCCACCAGCAGGTGTTTTTCACTGACCCTTTTATGAGGCACAAGCCCGAGTGCTGCAAGTGGGAGCCAGGGCCAGGCAGTGGGGACAGGGCAGTGTCCCTGCTGCTCTTGTGCCAAAGGGTCCATCTGCTGGTAAGGACCAACAGCACAGCATTTCTGGGAAGTTCACTCATTCCAAAATGTGTCCATGTCCTCCTTTGTACATCTGGATTCAGCCTTACAAGAACCTTCTTTTTCTGAAAGCAGGGTTGACTGAGGCTTTCTTGCTTTTTTGCCTAGATCTGGTGCTGTACTGTGAAGCCTTTCTGACTACATACAGGACATTTATTACCCCTGAAGAGCTCATCAAGAAGCTGCAGTACAGATATCCTTTCATGAGTGGCAGTTCACTCCCACCAGGAATCAGAGCTGGACTGTCATCATGGAGGGAGCTGGTGGCAAGTTTTTTGGTCAAAAGCCTGCTGGCAGCATGGTCAGTGATGTGCTGGCTCTGATGGTGTCCCAAGCAGGAATTCCTTCACCTCCTCTCTCTGCAATGGGAATTGCTGCAGGGCAGGTCCAGTCACAGTGGATACCAGACCTGAGGGTTGTCTCCTGAGAGTCCTGGCAGGGTAGAGGAGCAATTCAGGTTTTTTGTATGTCACTGAGGAACTGATCTTTTATTTGGGACATCTCATTTGTAGAGTGGGGACCAGAGAACCTTCTGCCTTCCAGAGGGGCCACGGGCATTGCCTGCGTGGGCAGGTGCAGTTTCATATTAGAGATGATAAAACCCAAGAGTTTCTCTCTCTTACTGAATAAACTCAGCCCTGAAGTCGTTGTGCTCTTGGCCTCCCAGTGTAGGGGGAGCTGAGCTTGTAGCTGGTAACGAGTCAGAGCCCTGATGTGCAGGGTGAGCATTCCTGGCAGAGGATGGAGAGGGACTCTCCCTGAGCACCCTGCAGCCATTCCCTGCCAGCAGAGTGGGGCAGGCTCTGGGTCCCTGGGTGGCTCTGGTGCTGTGCACCCACGTCAGAGGGAGCCTGACGTCACCGTGTCCTGCTGCAGCTCGTCAGTGCCATCTGCAGCAGAGCCACTGCTGCAGCTGGGATCGGCAGCCAGGGACACAGCACGGCTCAGCCCAGGTGACAGTCCTGGCTGGGGTGTCCCTGCAGGCCCCTGCCAGTGCTGCCTTACTGATAACCTTGTTCTCGGTCCCTTTGTCCACCTGGCAGAAGGTTTTTCAACCCGTGTTGTCCCCCTGTCACTGTCCCTGCAGCAGATGAAGGTGGAGGTGACATCTGAGATCTGTTGAGACCAGATGTCACAGACCAGTGGGGGGGATCAGTGCTGCTCATTAAATTCCACCTTAGAGAGAACAATTTCAGAGTACACCTGCTCTCAATTCTGCGAGGTGTAAGTACCTCCTCACATCCCCTGCTACCAGCAGCTGGTGTCAGTTTAATGCCATCTTAGAGCCATATCAGTGTCCCTTGTCTCCTGGAAATAGAACACCATTTTCCATCAGGACAGAAGAGTTTGGTTCTGGCTGCTCCATCCCTGGAAGTGTCCAAGGCAAGGCTGGATGGAGCTCTGAGCAACCCGGGGCAGTGGAAGGTGTCCCTGCCCATGGTAGGGAGTGGAACTAGATGATTATTAAGGTCCCTTCCACCCCAAAAATCATTCAGTGATTTTATGATTCCTCAAGGCAGTTGGGAATTGCACTGATGCTGGTCTGGCTACACTGAGTTGATTCTTTAATTTACAACCAACATATGAGAAGTTTTGCCACTTCCCAGACACGTTCAAGAAGCGAGTCAGTAAGAACACCTTCTTCGTGCTGGTGCGAGTGGTGGATGAGCTGTGGTGAGTTGCCTTCTTCATTTTGGGATGCAGGGTCAGTAACTCACAGAAATCTGGCAGCTGGGAAAATGTGGGGTTTAGGGAAGATGTATTTTTTTAACCTCATCTGTAATGACAGCTGAAATCCCATGACCAGTGAGACACCTGTAGTGCTGAACTCTCGTGTTGGAGGAACAGATTCTTCCTGTGTGTCCTAATTGGGTCAGTGGTTTTAAAATAAGTAAAGGAGAATCTCTGGGAAAGGAAGAACTGGGAAGAAGAGGAATTTCAGTCACCAATTCTGCTTGTAGAAAAGATCAACAAGACTCATACAGATACAAACCCCATAGGTCAGTGTCTTAGCTCTGATGCCTTCCCTGCCTGTTCCATCTTCCTCTCAGCTTGGTGGAATTGACAGAGGAAATCCTCAAGCTGCTGATGGACCTGGTGTTCCGGCTGGTGTGCAGCGGGGAGCTGAGCCTGGCCAGAGTGCTGCGCAAGAACATCCTGGATAAAGTGGATCAGAAGAAAATGCTGAGCTATGCCAACTCCATCAAACCTCTCGCGGCCAGAGGGGTGGCAGCCAGGTGAGGGAAGGGGCACACAGCCATATCTGGGTCCTCTGAGAGCCAGGGCAGCCCTTCCCTGGGAACACAAGGGTTTCCTCAGTTCAAAATGCACAAAAGATAAAAAGGTCCCATTTTCTGAGCCTTTGGACTTCCTCGTTGTTTTCCACAGGCCAGGGACACTGCATGATTTCCACAGTCATGAAATAGCTGAACAGCTGACCCTGCTGGATGCTGAACTCTTCTATAAAATTGAGGTACAGAGATGAGGAGGGGCTGAGGGCAGTGGGAGGGTTTGGACCTTCTGCAATGTCTGGTATTCCCTGCCAGCTCTCCCAGACACCTGCTGGACTGTGGGACACAGCTGATCTTGTGCCAGCAAGTGGCTGTGAAAAAGGGCTGCAACTGGGAATCTTGGGGTAGAAATCCCATTTTAATGTGTGGTATTTTCCCACCCCTCTCCTCTCCTTCCTTGGCAGATCCCAGAAGTTCTGCTTTGGGCAAAGGAACAAAATGAAGAGAAGAGTCCCAACCTGACACAGTTCACAGAGCACTTTAATAACATGTCCTACTGGTAAGGAGCTCAGAACAGCCGTGGCACTGAACTGTGCCTAACCTCCAATGCCTTGCAGATGTTCCAAGTATTCCTCATAGGCTTGGGTTCCTTCATTACAAATGGGATAATGCATATTTTTGGCCAGAGCACTCATCTAAGACCCCAGAGCACAGCAAAAATAAAATCAGGAGGGTTAGGGAGGACCTTGTAATCCAGAGGAATTAATTATCAGTATCACTGAGCCCTTCAAACAAACATTCCCTTTGCAAATGAATGCACTCTGTGAAATTATCCTGTCTTTGCTGTGGATTAGAGTGCTTCATTTAAGTTGAAGGTATTGTGAACTTTTTAGTATTAGCCCATCCCTATTAGTGATCAGCTTTCTTAATCAAGAAGAAATCTGATCTCTACTTAAGTAGGTTTATCTTTCATTCTGTCTGTTCTTCCAGGGTCCGTTCAATAATTATGCTACAAGAGAAAGCCCAGGACCGAGAGAGGCTGCTCCTTAAATTTATAAAGATTATGAAGGTACCAGCTTGGTTTTTCCTGTGAATCACACACACTGCTGCTTCAAGGAGCAGGGGAGTGGGGCCCTCTGCTTGGTAGAGCTGTTTGATGCTAGAAGGCTTTTCAGAGCTCTCGAGTAACTGGAATATTCTCCCTCTTCACAGCACTTACGAAAGCTGAATAATTTTAATTCCTATCTGGCCATTCTTTCTGCACTGGATTCTGCACCCATCCGAAGGCTGGAGTGGCAGAAGCAAACCTCAGAGGTGAGGAGCAGTGGGGCCTGTGATCTTTGGGGGAAGGATCAGTGTGGTTATGTACAAAACAGCTGAGTGGTTTTACATCTCAGCAGGGTCCCAGGGTGGAGGGATGGTGGATAACTCCTCTCCAGTGAGTAAAATGCCACAGTGCTGAAAGCCTTCAGTGTGTCTGGGCATTCTGACAGCTGCAGGAATGCCAGCACAGTCACAGGGGAGAACAACCTCCTCCTCCTCCTCCTGCTCCTGCAGCCCAAGGCTTGGGGAGGCTGGAGGCAGCAATGTTCCCTGTGAACACCCCAGGGTCAGGCTGAGTAAATCAGCTGGAGGTGTTTGCAGGATGGCATTAACTCCCTGCTCTCTGTGGCCCTCTGGGGGGAGGTGACAAAGCAGATGGGTTTGCAGCAGGGGTGTCACCAGGGGATTTGTGTCCTGCAGGGCCTGGCTGAGTACTGCACCCTGATCGACAGCTCCTCGTCCTTCCGCGCCTACCGAGCGGCCCTGGCCGACGTGGAGCCCCCCTGCATCCCCTACCTGTGAGTGGCCACCTCCTTCCTCTGACACTGCTGCTGCGCTTCAGAATGGCTCCTGCAAGGATTTCTCAGCAGCTGCAGCTGAGCTCAGCCCTTGCCTTTTGCCTGGCATCTGGGGTAAGGCAGCACCGTGCTGCCTCAGCCCACGGGCCCTCTCTGGAGCAATTTGTCTGGGGCAGGGTGGGCAGCTGGGGGTGTTTGCATCTAAACACCTTTGGATCTGCTGCTGGGGAATGTTTCCCTCTGGATAAGGTTGCCATTCTGGTGGCAGCAGTGGGAGGCTGTTGGATTTTGTTGGGCTGCCTTTTGGCTGGCCACCCTGCCCCGTGTGACTAACCTCTGTGCCTGTTTGCCTACTCCCTTGGCCCGCTGCCCCTTTCCCTCTTTCAGAGGCCTGATTCTGCAGGACCTGACCTTCGTCCATCTGGGAAACCCTGATTACATTGACAGCAAAGTGAACTTTTCCAAGCGCTGGCAGCAGTTTAACATCCTGGACAGCATGAGGTGCTTCCAGCAAGTGTAAGTGCAGCAGTGGGGCTCAGAGGTGGGGACTGGGGCAGGGGCTTGGACATGGAAGTCCCTGTGCAAGGAGAAGGGAGTCTAAAGGGGAAGGGAGATGGAAGGAGAGCTGGGAGCAACAGGGCTGTAATCGGTCTCCTTCCCTCTCTAGGTTAGACAAACATTGTGAGGACATTTTTTCTTGATACTAATTTTGAGATCGAGACAAGTTTTCCCTTCAGGTTTTGCCGTTGCTTGTCCTTTGCTTGTTCCTGTGTTCTCTGGGATATTCAGGGTTTCTTTCAGTGCTGTCTTGCAGCAGAGGCAGCAGATCTAACTGCTGATTTCTGTGTGCTAGGTGCCTTTTTCCCCTCAGTTCAGTGGCTGGCTTCTCCCCTTTGTGGTGTTGACACCACTGTCACGAGTACTGGGCCCAGCCCACACCCAGCTCTGGATGTCCTCAGAGCAGGACAGGGGTGGCCCAAAGCCAGGAGAGGACCCCAGGTAGCCCCTGTTTAACCGCAGCTCCTCTCTGGTTTTCCAGACATTACGACATCAAAAGGAATGACGACATAGTGTCATTCTTCAACGACTTCAGCGACCACCTGGCTGAGGAGGCCCTGTGGGAACTGTCCCTGAAAATCAAACCTCGGAACATCACGAGGCGGAAAACAGATCGGGAAGAGAAAACCTAGGAGGAGGGGTCGTGCGAGGAGAATCGCTCCGCAGAGGCGCCGAGGGCAGCTATGAGACTGGAGTTCAATGTTTGTACCTGTCACTGGATGACACACCCTCCCTCCCAGCTGGCAGCCATCCCTGGGGGTGGGAATGCCGGGCGCCGAGGCGCCGGCGCAGCCGCCGAGGGCAGAGATCGGCACTCACCCTCCTCCTCCTCCCGTCCCTCTGTGCCATGAACCAGCTTTAACCCCGGGGACAGAGCTGTGTGGAAGGAGTGTCCCACGCAAGCGTGTCGCAGGTTTGCTGGCCCCTCACGCCCAGGTGTAGCCTGGCTCTCGTCTCCATCCGCAGAGCAGGGGCAGCAGGAGCTCAGCACCCACTGACTCATCTCCGGAGCGGCGTCGGGCAGCAGCAGCCGTGGAAGCCAAGGGTTGGAGTCTCCCCTGCAATGCCACCTTCCCAACATGTTGGTGAGGACGGGAGCGTCTCCTCCTGCCAGAGGAGCTCTGCTTTCAGAGAGCTGCTTGTGTTTACAGGGGTCTCGGCTCACCCCAGATCTCTGGCGCCTTCTTCACGGGAGGAAGGCGCCGGTCGTAGATACGGAAGAGGCACTGAACGTGTGGGCAGGGACCCGCCATCTCCAGTCATCACACCCCCTCCTCCTCTCAGATCTCGTTATTTAAGCAACGTAAATCCCTCTGAACCTGGAACCATGGACTGCCCAGGTACTGGGGGTCACCTGTCAGTGACCCCGTGTCTCTTAGCAATGGTACTTAGCTTTTGCACAGGAAATGCTGTAGGATACAGACTGTACATACCTAGTGTTAGAACCCCCGGGGGATTTTTGAT
The DNA here is from genome assembly GCA_013397195.1 of Hylia prasina. Lineage (NCBI taxonomy): Eukaryota > Metazoa > Chordata > Aves > Passeriformes > Sylviidae > Hylia > Hylia prasina. Next base: position 667,054 of record VYXD01003617.1, on the reverse strand, counting down.
GCATGTCTGAATACCGATGAGTTTATAGGGAAAAAAAAAAAAATGCAAACCAGTCTGTATAAAATCCACAACCAGTGACAATGTTGTTCCAAGTGCTGGATAAAGGAGGCTCGGGGCAGCCAGGTGGGCACTGGCTGCAGAGCAGGGGCAGGAGCCTCGTGAAGGAGCCAGTGGATCCATTTCTGGGTTGGAAGTGGGAACCAGGAAGGAGCCCTGTGCCCAGCTGAGCCACCCTGTCCTCCACCCGCTCCTCTCTCCTCCCTCTGTTGCCAAATGTTTTTCGTTGGGACCCTCAGTGCTGTGCTTTGAGAGCTGCACTTTGGCAGGACCCCCAGCAAGTCCCTGTCCCCAGTCCTGCTGTGCTGGTGCCAGCAGGGCAGGGACAGCCCAGCATGGAAGGGTGAGGCAGGGGTGTCATTTCCCACACACAGTGTTAACCCCAATCTGTTCAGTGTGCCTTATTCAGCCCCTCTGTCCCCCCTCTGTGTCCCACCCAGCACAGCCCCAGCCAGGCCATTTCACATCCCTGCTCTGTCCTGCTCCAATGGTTTGCAGTTGGATTGTGGGGGTGAGTGTGCCCTGCAGGTTTCAGCAGCCTTGCAAGACCCTCCTCAACTCCCTGTCACGTGGTCACAGGTTTTTACAGGGTTCTGACAAAATCCTGCAGGTTTAGGGCAGCAGCTCCCAAGGAATACAGATGTGGAGTTTCACAGAGCATCCTTAACTTACTTCTCAATAGCAGCTCTGTGCCTGCTAAAGCCTCTGTTTGTTCTGGGTGAATCAGAGCTGCACTCCTTTCCTTCTCCAAACAGATTGCAAAGCCTTGGCCAGCTCTGCCTGACTCTCAGGAGGGAGTGACAGCCCCAGGGTTTTAACCCAGCTTGGTCATTTTCCTGGAGACTCAGGCACAAGACTCACACAGTGGCCAAGCACAGAGAGACCCCCTGCTCACAAGGGCATCTTCTGAGGGAGGGGAGTGGGGAGTCCAACACAGTTCTGTTCTGTGCAGCCCCAGAGCAGGAGGAGCAGGAATCTTTCATGCTGAACCACAGTGTCTGAGCCAGAACACTTCAAAAGTGGTTTATTTTTATGGCACTGAGGGCATTGGAGCTGTGTGCTCAGTCCAGCCAAGGCTTTGTAGTCCCCAAAGGCTTCCCAGGAAGTAATGTCCATGTTTCCTTTGTAAATAAGATCTTTTAAAAGCCCAGCATGGCGAGATGGTGAAAAGGGCGATGGATACACCCAGGATGTGGTGTGGGGTTCACCCTGGTGGCTCTGAGCAGCCCTTGGGTGCAGTGGCCAGGCTGTCCTGGGAGGGCTGTGTGTGGTGGTAGCTCTGGAATCACAGCCCTGGGGGTTCAGGGGGACAGGAGGAGGCAGCTTGTCTTCATCCAGCTGAGTGACCGTGTTTGTGAGGGGTGAGCAAGTGGCTTGGGCACACAGGACACCCCAAAAAAGGCAGTGACTGGGGTTCCACAGGGCTCCACCCTTGGCCCTGTGCTCTTCAACATCTTCATCAACACCCTGGACACAGGAGTAGAAGGGATACTAAGGAACTTTGCTGACAACACTAAATTTGGGCACCACAACATAAAAAAGATATTAAGCTATTAGAGAGTGTCCAAAGGAGGCCGTAAGGATGGGGAAGGGGCCTTGTGAGGAGTGGCTGAGGGCACTTGGTTTGTTCAGCCTGGAGGAGACTGAGGGGAGACATTGTGGTCTTCAGCAGCCTCATGAGAGGCAGGTGCAGATCTCTTCACTTGTGACCAGTGACAGGACCCAAGGGAACAGCTGGAGCTGTGTCAGGGGAGGTTTAGGTTGGAAATCAAGAAAAAGTTCTTCCCCCAGAGGGTGGTGGGGCACCGTCAACAAGAGTCCCCAGGGCAGCACCAAGCCTGTCTGAGATCAGGAAGTGTTTGGACAGTGCTTTCACATGGTGAGAGTTCTGGTTTGTCCTGTGCAGGGCCAGGAGTTGGACTCAGTGACCCTGATGGGTCCCTTCCAAGTCAGCATATTCTGTGATTCTTTGATCCCTCCAGCAGGAGCCGTTTCCAGGTCCTTCCCTGCACTTGAACCCAGTCAGCACCAAAGGAGGTCTCACCCTCTGCCAACCCCCCAGAGCCAGAGGCTCAGCCCATGGCGTGGGGATGGGAGGTCCTTGTGCAGTGGGATGGGCCCCCCAGCTTTCCTTCCCCTTCACCCCTTCCTCTGCTGTCATCCCCAGCTGAGCAGTGTCCCAGCCCCAGCTCCTGGCTTGTGTCCCACCTCAGGCCAGGCTCACAGGGCTGGAGGGACCCTAGAGGAAGGTCCCCTTGCCTGGAGCAGCTTCAAGTTTGCTGACTAGAGACACACCCCCCCTCCAGGAGCAGTCCCTGGGGAGGAGAAACCCAGAACATCCTTGTGCAAGACTGGCCATGGGTGTGTTCCCACCTTGCAGGCAGCATCCTCAAGGCCATCCCCTCTTTTTGGGGAGAGGGAAGAGTCTGAGTCCCCTCTCCACACGGGGGAGAAGCGATGCCCCCAGTCACCAGCCCCCTGCCCTGCCCCCAGGCCTCTCCCCCAAGCAGTTCCGTTGTATTATAGATTTACCACTAACCCCCATGGTGGCATCTTCCTGCGAACATTTCAGACCTGTAACTTTTATATTAAAGACAAATAAAACACCAGTAACGAACCTGCCTGATGATCCTGTTTACAGTGCATGCACAGTCTGTGGATTAAAGTGACAATCGAATCCGCCTCTGGCGCTGGTGTGGCCTCGTGTTTTCTCATGTGCCCCCCGTGGTTTTCCTCTGCCTGTGCCTCTTTTTCCCTTTACTATTTCACTGTAAATTTCTTCCCTCTCTCTGCCGAGATCACTTTGCCCCAATACAAGCCATACACTTGGGAGGGGAAGTCTGCTCCTGTCACCTTCCTCTGGGCCCCTGTGTCCCCCGTGTCAGGGGTTTTGGCTGCCCAGCCCTGGCGTGTGCCCAGCCCGTGCAGTGGCCGTGTGCCGGCAGCCGAGGGCTATAAATAACCCCTGCAGCGCCCAAGCTGCTGCGTGGTGCTATTTCAGTCCTGGACAGGGTTCAAAATTCCTCTGGAAATAATTGTCACGGGCCAGCTCAGGAGGAGAGTGCCCAGACAGTGACCGAGCACGTGCCTCCTGCGCCAGGGCTGGAATGTGGGGCTGCATCCCACAGGCCTGGCACAGCAGGAGGGGTCTGTCCACAGCTCAGTGTCCCCCCAGGCACCTTGGCCAGTGGCACCCCCAGGCCTGGGGCCGTGTGGAGATTCCCCTTCCCCGCGGTCCTGCATGGGCTGGAGCTCTGGTGCCCACCTGTTCTAGGGAAAACCCTGATTTCAGCTGTTGCAGGAGAACTTACCCTGAATTTTGTGGTGGACAGAGGCCATGGCAAGGGGAGATGTAGGCCCTTGGCGTGCAGAGAAGACAGAAGCTTTGGTTACAGCTGTGTTTTATTTCAATCTGGAAGCAGCAAAGTGGCAATACAGAGTGAGTGTGTGTGTGTGTCTCTGTGTGTGTGTGCGCGTAGAATTACTGTAGAACTGCATACATGGGTTTGTATCTTCTTACACTATTAATGGACCAGTGAGGGCTTCCCACACACCTGTTACTTCTGCTCCACCTCCAACCCCAATCCTACAAGATTCTCCCTCTGCACCAGAGCCCCATAGGCAGCTCCAAGTCACAGCCCACAGCAATGAGATTGAGCATCCTGCAGCAGAGCCTGCTCCCGCCCGTGGATCCACCACAGCTCCCTGCCCGGAGCTGGATCCAGCAGGACGCGGCCCCGGCGTCTCCCTGCCCTGGGCTCCTCCTGCCCTGGCCGGGGCTCGCGGGGCTGAGCAGAAGCCCGAAGGCTCCGGGGCAGCTCCTCGCCCCGCCAGGAGGGACGGACGCTGCCCCGCAGCCCCAATAACGCTTCGCTGTCACCCGTTTCCACACAAGGCTGTGGCAACTTCACCTGCCCGTGCCCCCCCCAGGTGGGGAGCCACAAGGAGTTCCTGGCACGTCCCTGGGGCTCAGGGTCCTTGTCACAGGTACAGGGACACCAGGACGTAGATGATCCAGGTGATGGAGGCGAACAACCCGAAGAGGAGGCTGAAGAGGACCAGTGACTGGGCCTTTCTGGATGCCACGTACGCCTGGGCCACGTCCCCGCGGGCAAGCGCAGCCCGGGTCTGGCACAGGGGAAGAAGGGCAGGGGTTAGAAGGGACCCGGAGGGGCCTCGAGGCTGCCGGGGGAGTCCTTCCTTACCTCATGGGAGTAGACGAGGGCCATGACCCCGGTCAGCAGGCAGCAGAAGAGGGTCACCAGCACTGACTCCACCATGTAGTCCTTGGGCAGCTGCTGCCCGCGGCCGGCGGGCAGGGGCCCCGCGCCCGGCTGCGCGTTGTACTGCGGCACAGGGGGTGGTTAGAGCTGCGAGAGCCCCGGGTGCGCTCCCCTCCAGGGCTGTGCTGCTCGGGCACCGTTGGGGGCACCGCACGGAACCCCGCAGAGCCGGGAGGGGAGATAAGGGGTGACCCCTCTGCAGAGCGGGGCAGGAACACGTCGGGGAGGGGGATACGTACCATGGTGTAGGGCAGGGGCCCGGGTGGATAGCCCGGGGCTGGGAAGGGCCGCGGTCCCGGCCCCGGCTGGTAAATGAAAGGCCCTTGCTGGGAGAAGCCGGGTGGGAACGGCGGGTAGTGGCGGTGAAAGCTCTTGGGGTCCGGGGGCGAGTAGGGTGGAGGGGCCCCCTCGAAGGCTGAGTTGGTGACCACCGACATCGCCACGGGCCTGTCCCCACGGC